>JBBPBO010000005.1:51588002-51734355 GCA_037974295.1 Cicer cuneatum | reverse complement strand
GGCTTATTCTAATCACTTTTCGTACTTAAGGAATGTAGTTCATCCAATAAGCGCGTTTGTGTCATTGGATAAACATTTACGTCATTTTGTGCATCCCAAAACTTATTCTAATCACTTTTCGTACTGAAGGAATGTAGTTCATCCAATAAGTGCATTGGTGTCATTGGATGAACATTTATGTCATTTTGTGCATCCCAAGGCTTATTCTAATCACTTTTCGTACTTAAGGAATGTAGTTCATCCAATAAGCGCGTTTGTGTCATTGGATGAACATTTACGTCATTTTGGGCATGCCAAGGCTTATTCTATTCACTTTTCGTATGTAAGGAATGTAGTTGATCCAATAACTGCATTTGTTTCATTGGATAAATATTTACGTCATTTTGTGCATCCCAAGGCTTATTCTAATCACTTTTCGTACTTAAGGAATGTAATTCATCCAATAAGCGCGTTTGTGTCAATGGATGAACATTTACGTCATTTTGTGCATCCCATGGCTTATTATAATCACTTTTCGTACTTAAGGAATGTATTTCATCCAATAAGAGCATTTGTGTCATTGGATGAACGTTTACGTCATTTTGTGCATCCCAAGGCTTATTCTAATCACTTTTCGTACTTAAGGAATGGATTTCATCCAATAAGTGCATTTGTGTCATTGGATGAACATTTACGTCATTTTGTGCATCCCAAAACTTATTCTAATCACTTTTCGTACTGAAGGAATGTAGTTCATCAAATAAGTGCATTGGTGTCATTGGATGAACATTTACGTCATTTTGTGCATCCCAAGACTTATTCTAATCACTTTTCGTACATAAGGAATGTAGTTGATCCAATAAGTGCATTTGTGTCATTGGATGAACATTTACGTCATTTTGTGCATCCCAAGGCTTATTCTAATCACTTTTCGTACTTAAGGAATGTAGTTCATCCAATAAGCGCGTTTATGTCATTGGATAAACATTTACGTCATTTTGTGCATCCTAAAACTTATTCTAATCACTTTTCGTACTGAAGGAATGTAGTTCATCCAATAAGTGCATTGGTGTCATTGGATGAACATTTACGTCATTTTGTGCATCACAAGGCTTATTCTAATCACTTTTCGTACTTCAGGATTGTAGTTCATCCAATAAGCGCGTTTGTGTCATTGGATGAACATTTACGTCATTTTGGGCCTGCCAAGGCTTATTCTATTCTCTTTTCGTATGCAAGGAATGTAGTTGATCCAATAACTGCATTTGTTTCATTGGATTAATATTTACGTCATTTTGTGCATCCCAAGGCTTATTCTAATCACTTTTCGTACTTAAGGAATGTAGTTCATCCAACAAGCGCGTTTGTGTCATTGGATAAACATTTACGTCATTTTGTGCATCCCAAAACTTATTCTAATCACTTTTCGTACTGAAGGAATGTAGTTCATCAAATAAGTGCATTGGTGTCATTGGATGAACATTTACGTCATTTTGTGCATCCCAAGGCTTATTCTAATCACTTTTCGTACATAAGGAATGTAGTTGATCCAATAAGTGCATTTGTGTCATTGGATGAACATTTACGTCATTTTGTGCATCCCAAGGTTTATTCTAATCACTTTTCGTATGTAAGGAATGTAGTTGATCCAATAAGTGCATTTGTGTCATTGGATGAACATTTACGTCATTTTGTGCATCCCAAGGTTTATTCTAATCACTTTTCGTACTTAGGGAATGTAGTTCATCCAATAAGCGCGTTTGTGTCATTGGATAAACATTTACGTCATTTTGTGCATCCCAAAACTTATTCTAATCACTTTTCGTACTGAAGGAATGTAGTTCATCCAATAAGTGCATTGGTTCCATTGGATGAACATTTACGTCATTTTGTGCATCCCAAGGCTTATTCTAATCACTTTTCATACTTAAGGAATGTAGTTCATCCAATAAGCGCGTTTGTGTCATTGGATGAACATTTACGTCATTTTGGGCATGCCAAGGCTTATTCTATTCACTTTTCGTATGTAAGGAATGTAGTTGATCCAATAACTGCATTTGTTTCATTGGATAAATATTTACGTCATTTTGTGCATCCCAAGGCTTATTCTAATCACTTTTCGTACTTAAGGAATGTAATTCATCCAATAAGCGCGTTTGTGTCAATGGATGAACATTTACGTCATTTTGTGCATCCCATGGCTTATTATAATCACTTTTCGTACTTAAGGAATGTATTTCATCCAATAAGAGCATTTGTGTCATTGGATGAACGTTTACGTCATTTTGTGCATCCCAAGGCTTATTCTAATCACTTTTCGTACTTAAGGAATGGATTTCATCCAATAAGTGCATTTGTGTCATTGGATGAACATTTACGTCATTTTGTGCATCCCAAGGCTTATTCTAATCACTTTTCGTACATAAGGAATGTAGTTCATCCAATAAGCGCGTTTGTGTCATTGGATAAACATTTACGTCATTTTGTGCATCCCAAAACATATTCTATTCACTTTTCTTACTGAAGGAATGTAGTTCATCCAATAAGTGCATTGGTGTCATTGGATGAACATTTACGTCAT
Source organism: Cicer cuneatum (assembly GCA_037974295.1). Lineage (NCBI taxonomy): Eukaryota > Viridiplantae > Streptophyta > Magnoliopsida > Fabales > Fabaceae > Cicer > Cicer cuneatum. Next base: position 51,731,795 of record JBBPBO010000005.1, on the reverse strand, counting down.
TTTGTGCATCCCAAGGCTTATTCTAATCAGTTTTCGTACTTAAGGGTTGTAGTTCATCCAATAAGTGCATTGGTGTCATTGGATGAACATTTACGTCATTTTGTGCATCCCAAGGCTTATTCTAATCACTTTTCGTACTTAAGGGTTGTAGTTCATCCAAGAGGCGCGTTTGTGTCATTGGATGAACATTTACGTCATTTTGTGCATCCCAAGGCTTATTCTAATCACTTTTCGTACTGAAGGAATGTAGTTCATCAAATAAGTGCATTGGTGTCATTGGATGAACATTTACGTTATTTTGTGCATCCCAAGGCTTTTTCTAATCACTTTTCGTACATAAGGAATGTAGTTGATCCAATAAGTGCATTGGTGTCATTGGATGAACATTTACGTCATTTTGTGCATCCCAAGGCTTATTCTAATCACATTTCGTACTTAAGGCATCTAGTTCATTCAATAAGCGCGTTTGTGTCATTGGATAAACATTTACGTCATTTTGTGCATCCCAAAACTTATTCTAATCACTTTTCGTACTGAAGGAATGTAGTTCATCCAATAAGTGCATTGGTGTCATTGGATGAACATTTACGTCATTTTGTGCATCACAAGGCTTATTCTAATCACTTTTCGTACTTAACGAATGTAGTTCATCCAATAAGCGCGTTTGTGTCATTGGATGAACATTTACGTCATGTTGGGCATGCCAAGGCTTATTCTATTCACTTTTCGTATGTAAGGAATGTAGTTGATCCAATAACTGCATTTGTTTCATTGGATCAATATTTACGTCATTTTGTGCATCCCAAGGCTTATTCTAATCACTTTTGTACTTCAGGAATGTAGTTCATCCAACAAGCGCGTTTGTGTCATTGGATAAACATTTACGTCATTTTGTGCATCCGAAAACTTATTCTAATCACTTTCCGTACTGAAGGAATGTAGTTCATCAAATAAGTGCATTGGTGTCATTGGATGAACATTTACGTCATTTTGTGCATCCCAAGGCTTTTTCTAATCACGTTTCGTACATAAGGAATGTAGTTGATCCAATAAGTGCATTTGTGTCATTGGATGAACATTTACGTCATTTTGTGCATCCCAAGGCTTATTCTAATAACTTTTCGTACTTAAGGAATGAAGTTCATCCAATAAGCGCGTTTGTGTCATTGGATAAACATTTACGTCATTTTGTGCATCCCAAAACTTATTCTAATCACTTTTCGTACTGAAGGAATGTAGTTCATCCAATAAGTGCATTGGGGTCATTGGATGAACATTTACGTTATTTTGTGCATCCCAAGGCTTATTCTAATCACGTTTCGTACTTAAGGAATGTAGTTCATCCAATAAGCGCGTTTGTGTCATTGGATGAACATTTACGTCATTTTGGGCATGCCAAGGCTTATTCTATTCACTTTTCGTATGTAAGGAATGTAATTCATCCAATAAGCGCGTTTGTGTCAATGGATGAACATTTACGTCATTTTGTGCATCCCATGGCTTATTATAATCACTTTTCGTACTTAAGGAATGTATTTCATCCAATAAGTGCATTTGTGTCATTGGATGAACGTTTACGTCATTTTGTGCATCCCAAGACTTATTCTAATCACTTTTCATACTTCAGGAATGTAGTTCATCCAACAAGCGCGTTTGTGTCATTGGATAAACATTTACGTCATTTTGTGCATCCCAAAACTTATTCTAATCACTTTTCGTACTGAAGGAATGTAGTTCATCAAATAAGTGCATTGGTGTAATTGGATGAATATTTACGTTATTTTGTGCATCCCAAGGCTTTTTCTAATCACTTTTCGTACATAAGGAATGTAGTTGATCTGATAAGTGCATTTGTGTCATTGGATGAACATTTACGTCATTTTGTGCATCCCACGGCTTATTCTAATCACTTTTCGTACTTAAGGAATGTAGTTCATCCAATAAGCGCGTTTGTGTCATTGGATAAACATTTACGTCATTTTGTGCATCCCAAAACTTATTCTAATCACTTTTCGTACTGAAGGAATGTAGTTCATCCAATAAGTGCATTGGTGTCATTGGATGAACATTTATGTCATTTTGTGCATCCCAAGGCTTATTCTAATCACTTTTCGTACTTAAGGAATGTAGTTCATCCAATAAGCGCGTTTGTGTCATTGGATGAACATTTACGTCATTTTGGGCATGCCAAGGCTTATTCTATTCACTTTTCGTATGTAAGGAATGTAGTTGATCCAATCACTGCATTTGTTTCATTGGATAAATATTTACGTCATTTTGTGCATCCCAAGGCTTATTCTAATCACTTTTCGTACTTAAGGAATGTAATTCATCCAATAAGCGCGTTTGTGTCAATGGATGAACATTTACGTCATTTTGTGCATCCCATGGCTTATTATAATCACTTTTCGTACTTAAGGAATGTATTTCATCCAATAAGTGCATTTGTGTCATTGGATGAACGTTTACGTCATTTTGTGCATCCCAAGGGTTATTCTAATCACTTTTCGTACTTAAGGAATGTATTTCATCCAATAAGTGCATTTGTGTCATTAATTTAACATTTACGTCATTTTGTGTATCGCAAGGCTTATTGTAATCACTTTTCATACTTAGGGAATGTAGTTCATCCAATAAGTGCGTTTCTATCATTCGATGAACATTTACGCCATTTTGTGCATCCCAAGGCTTATTCTAATCACTTTTCGTACTTAGGGAATGTAGTTTATCCAATAAGCGTGTTTGTGTCATTAATTTAACATTTATGTCATGTTGTACATCCCAAGCTTATTATAATCACTTTCGTACTTAAGGAATGTATTTCATCCATTAAGTGCATTTGTGTCATTGGATGAACATTTACGTCATTTTGTGCATCCCAAGGCTTATTCTAATCACTTTTCGTACTTCAGGAATGTAGTTCATTCAATAAGCACGTTTGTGTCATTGGATGAACATTTACGTCATTTTGTGCATCCCAAGGCTTATTCTAATTACTTTTCGTACTTAAGGAATGTAGTTGATCCAATAAGTGCATTTTTGTCATTGCATGAACATTTACGTCATTTTGTGCATCCCTAGGCTTATTCTAATCAATTTTCGTACTTAATTTATGTAGTTTATTCAATAAGCGCATTGGTGTCATTGGATGAACATTTACGTCATTTTGTGCATCCCAAGGCTTATTCTAATCACTTTTCGTACTTAAGGAATGTAGTTGATCCAATAAGTGCATTTGTGTCATTGGATAAACATTTACGTCATTTTGTGCATCCCAAAACATATTCTAATCACTTTTCTTACTGAAGGAATGTAGTTCATCCAATAAGTGCATTGGTGTCATTGGATGAACATTTACGTCATTTTGTGCATCCCAAGGCTTATTCTAATCACTTTTCGTACTTAAGGAATGTAGTTGATCCAATAAGTGCATTTGTGTCATTGGATGAACATTTATGTCATTTAGTGCATCCCAAGGCTTATTCTAATCACTTTTCGTACTTAAGGAATGTAGTTCATCCAATAAGCGCGTTTGTGTCATTGGATAAACATTTACGTCATTTCGTGCATCCCAAAACTTATTCTAATCGCTTTTCGTACTGAAGGAATATAGTTGATCCAATAAGTGCATTTCTGTCATTGGATGAACATTTACGTCATTTAGTGCATCCCAAGGCTTATTCTAATCACTTTTCGTACTTAAGGAATGTAGTTCAATGAATAAGTGCGTTTGTGTCATTGGATAAAAATTTACGTCATTTCGTGCATCCCAAAACTTATTCTAATCACTTTTCGTACTGAAGGAATTTAGTTCATCCAATAAGTGCATTGGTGTCATTGGATGAACATTTACGTCATTTTGTGCATCCCAAGGCTTATTCTAATCACTTTTCATACTTAAGGAATGTATTTCATCCAATAAGCGCGTTTGTGTCATTGGATGAAAATTTACGTCATTTTGGGCATGCCAAGGCTTATTCTAATCACTTTTTGTACTGAAGGAATATAGTTCATCCAATAAGCGCGTTTGTGTCATTAATTTAACATTTACGTCATTTTGTGCATCCCAAGGCTTATTATAATCACTTTTCGTACTTAAGGAATGTATTTCATCCAATAAGTGCATTTGTGTCATTGGATGAACGTTTACGTCATTTTGTGTATCGCAAGGCTTATTCTAATCACTTTTCGTACTTAGGGAATGTAGTTCATCCAATTAGCGCGTTTCTATCATTGGATGAACATTTAGGCCATTTTGTGCATCCCAAGGCTTATTCTAATCACTTTTCGTACTCAGGGAATGTAGTTTATCCAATAAGCGCGTTTGTGTCATTAATTTAACATTTATATCATTTTGTACATCCCAAGCTTATTATAATCACTTTCGTACTTAAGGAATGTATTTCATCCATTAAGTGCATTTGTGTCATTGGATGAACATTTACGTCATTTTGTGTATCCCAAGACTTATTTTAATCACTTTTCGTACTTCAGCAATGTAGTTCATCCAATAAGCGCGTTTGTGTCATTGGATGAACATTTACATCATTTTGTGCATCCCAAGGCTTATTCCAATCACTTTTCGTACTTATGGAATGTAGTTGATCCAATAAGTGCATTTGTGTAATCGGATTAACATTTACGTCATTTTGTGCATCCCAAGGCATATTGTAATCAATTTTCGTACTTATGGAATGTAGTTCATCCAATAAGCGCGTTTGTGTCATTGGATGAAAATTTACGTCATTTTGTGCATCCCAAAGTTTATTCTAATTACTTTTCGACTTAAGGAATGTAGTTGATCCAGTAAGTGCCTTTTTGTCATTGGATATACATTTACGTCATTTTGTGCATCCCAAGGCTTATTCTAATCACTTTTCGTACTTATGGAATGTAGTTTATTCAATAAGCGCGTTTGTGTCATTAATTTAACATTTACGTCATTTTGTGCAACCCAAGGCTTATTCTAATCACTTTTTGTACTTAAGGAATGTAGTTCATCCAATAAGAGCGTTTGTGTCATTGGATGAACATTTACGTTATTTTGTGCATCCCAAGGCTTATTCTGATTACTTTTTGTACTTAGGGAATGTAGTTGATCCAATAAGCGCGTTTGTGTCATTGGATGAACATTTACGTCATTTTGTGCATCGCAAGGCTTATTCTAATTACTTTTCGTACTTAAGGAATGTAGTTGATCCAATAAGTGCATTTGTGTCATTGGATGAACATTTACGTCATTTAGTGCATCCCAAGGCTTATTCTAATCACTTTTCGTACTTAAGGAATGCAGTTCATCCAATGAGCGCGTTTGTGTCATATATATAACATTTACAACATTTTGTGCATCCCAAGGCTTATTATAATAACTTTTTGTACTTACGGAATTTAGTTCATCCAATAAGCGCGTTTGTGTCATTAATTTAACATTTGCGTCATTTTGTGCATCCCAATGCTTATTCTAATCACTTTTCGTACTTAAGGAATGTAGTTCATCCAATAAGCGCGTTTGTGTCATTGGATGAACATTTACGTCATTTTGTGCATCCCAAGGCTTATTCTAATCACTTTTCGTACTTAAGGAATGTAGTTGATCCAATAAGTGCATTTGTGTCATTGGATGAACATTTACGACATTTTATGCATCCCAAGGCTTATTCTAATTACTTTTCGTACTTAGGGAATGTAGTTCATCCAATAAGCGCGTTTGTGTCATTGGATGAACATTTACGTCATTTTGTGCATCCCAAGGCTTATTCTAATTACTTTTCGTACTTAAGGAATGTAGTTGATCCAATAAGTGCATTTGTGTCATTGGATGAACATTTACGTCATTTTGTGCATCCCAAGGTTTATTGTAATCACTTTTCGTACTTTAGGAATGAAGTTCATCCAATGAGCGCGTTTGTGTCATTAATATAACATTTACGACATTTTGTGCATCCTTAGGCTTATTCTAATCACTTTTTGTACTTAAGGAATTTAGTTCATCCAATAAGCGCATTTGTGTCATTAATTTAACATTTACGTTATTTTGTGCATCCCAAGGCTTATTCTAATCACTTTTCGTACTTAAGGAATGTAGTTCATCTAATAAGCGTGTTTGTGTTATTAATATAACATTTACGACATTTTGTGCATCCTTAGTCTTATTCTAATCACTTTTTGTACTTAAGGAATTTAGTTCATCCAATAAGTGCGTTTGTGTCATTGCAAAATAGACTAGAATAATCCTTCTAAAGACCAAAACGACCTAAAATCCTAATCTTTGAGACTTATGCACTTATTAGACGATTTACATCGACTAACAAACGAAATGGAACAGAATTAACAAATTAATGACCAAAATCATCTAAGATCCTGATCCATTGAAATGAATGCACTTATTAGACTAACTACATTGCTTAAGATGCAAAATAGACATGAATAAACCTAGTAAAGACCAAAACTACCTAAAATCCGAATCTTTGAGACTTATGCACTTATTAGACGATTTACATTGACTAACAAAATGGAATCGAATAAACCTATTAATGACCAAAATGAACTAAAATCTTGATCCGTTTAAACTAATGAACTTATTAGACTAACTACATTACTTATGATACAAAGTAAACTAAAATAATCTTAGTAAAGACAAGCATGTCCTAAAAATGTAATCTATATAAACTAATGCACTTATTAGTCTAATTACCTTGCTTAACATGCAAAATAGACTAGAATAAACCTAGTATAGACCAAAACGACTGAAAATCCTAATCTTTCAGTCAATGTAATTAATGAATAACAAACGAAATGGAATTGAATAAACCTATTAATGACCAAAATTATCTAAAATTTTGATTTCTTGAAACTAATGCACTTATTGGACTAACTACATTACTTATGATCCAAAATAAACTAAAATAATCTTAGTAAACACAAGCATTACCTAAAAACGTAATCCATTGAAACTAATGCACTTATTAGACTAACTACATTGCTTAAGAACCAAAATAGACTAAAAGAAACCTAGTAAAGACCAAAATGACCTAAAATCCTAATCTTTTGAGACTTATGCACTTGTTAGACGAACTACATTGACTAAAAAACCAAATGGAATAGAATAAACCTTTTAATGACCAAAATGATGTAAAATCTTTAGTCATTGAAACTAATGCACTTATTAGACTAACATACATTGCTTATGAACCAGAATGGGGTAGAATAAACTTAGTAAAGACAATTATGACCTAAAAACGTAATCCATTGAAACTAATGCAGTTATTAGACTAACTACATTGCATAAGAACCAAAATAGACTAGAGGAAACCTAGTAAAGATCAAAATGACCTAAAATCCTAATCTGAGACTTATGCACTTATTAGACGATTTACGTTGATTAACAAACGAAATGGAATAGAATAAACCTTTTAATGACCAAAATCATGTAAAATCTTGATCCATTGAAACTAATGCACTTATAAGACTAACTACAGTGCATAATAACCAAAATAGCTTAGAATAAACTTTGTAAAGACAAACATGACCTAAAAACGTAATCCATTGAAACTAATTAACTTCTTAGACTAAATACATTGCTTATGAACAAAAATAGACTAGAAGAAACCTAGTAAAGACCAAAACGACCTAAAATCCTAATCCTTTGAGACTTATGCACTTATTAGACGATTTACATCGACTAACAAATGAATTGGAATAGAATTAACATTTTAATGACCAAAATCATCTAAAATCCTGACCCATTGAAACTAAAGCACTTATTAGACTAACTACATTGCTTAAGATTCAAAATAGACTATAATAAACATAGTTAAGACCAAAACGACCTAAAATCCTAATCTTTCAGACTTATGCACTTATTAGACAATTTACAATGACTAACAAACAAAATGGTATAGAATAAACCTATTAATGACCAAAATGATGTAAAATCTTTATCAGTTGAAACTAATGCACTTATAAGACTAACTACATTACTTACGAACCAAAATAGAGTAGAATAAACTTAGTAAAGAACAACATGACCTAAAATCTTAATCCATTGAGACTTATGCACTTATTGGATGAACTACAACGCTTAACAATTAACATGCATTAGAATAAACCTAGTAATGACAAAAATGACATAAAATCCTAATCCTTTGAGACTTATGCACTTATTAGACAAACTACATTGACTAAAAAACCAAATGAAATAGAATAAACCTTTTAATGACCAAAATGATCTAAAATCTTTATCCATTGCAACTAACAGACTTATTAGATTAACTACATTGCTTAAGAACCAAAAAAGACTAGCATAAACCTAGTAAAGACCAAAATGACCTAAAATACTAATCTTTGGAACTTATGCACTTATTAAACAATTTACATCGACTAGCAAATGAAATGGAATAGTATAAACCTTTTAATGATAAAAATCATCTATAATCTTGATTAATTGAAACTAATGCACTTATTGGACTATCTAGTTGCTTAAGAACCAAAATTGAATAGAATAAACTTAGTAAAGACCATAATGACCTAAAATCGTAATCCATTGAGACTAATGCACCTATTGGACTAACTACATTGCTTAATAAATAAAATAGACTGCAGTAAACATAGTAATGACCAAAATTACCTAAAATCCCAATCTTTGAGACTTATGCACTTATTACACGACTAACAAATGAAATGGAATAGAATAAACCCTTTAATGACCAAAATGATCTAAATTCTTGATCCATTGAAACTAATGCACTTATTAGACTAACTACATTGCTTATGAACCAAAATAGAGTATAATAAATTTAATAAAAACTAACATGACCTAAAAACGTAATCCATTGAAACTAATGCACTTATTAGACTAACCACATTGCTTAAGAACCAAAATAGACTAGAATTAACCTTGTAAAGGCCAAATTAACCTAAAATCATAATCTTTGAAACTTATGCACTTTTTAGACGATTTGCATTGACTAACAAACGAAATGGAATTGAATAAACCTATTAATGACCAAAATCTAGTAAAATCTTGATCCATTTAAACTAATGCACTTATTAAACTAACTACGTTGCATAAGAACCAAAATAGCTTAGATTAAACTTAGTAAAGACAAACATGACCTAAAAACGGAATGCATTGAAACTAATGCCCTTATTAGACTAACTACATTGCTTAAGAACCAGAATAGACTAGAAGAAACCTAGTAAAGACCAAAATGACCTAAAATCGTAATCCATTGACAATAATGCACTTATTAGACTAACTACATTGCTTAAGAACCAAAATAGACTAGAAGAAACCTAGTAAAGACCAAAATGACCTAAAATCCTAATCCTTTTAGACTTATGCACCTATTAGACTAACTACATTGACTAACAAACCAAATAACACTATTTCCTTTTAATAATCCTTTTGCTTTTAATTTTTTCATCTTTTTTCTTAAAGTAACAAGCAAATTCCAGATGTCCAATTCTTTTACAATATGAACATTTGGTTTTGAATTTATCTTCCTTTCTTTCTGGAACAAAAAACTTTTCATAAATCTTTTCTTTTTGAGCAGTTTTGAAACATAAATCATCTTTCTCAAATATCCCTTCTTCATATATCATGTCCTTTTGAGATGTTTCAGTGGTTTTTACACAATTGGTTAAATCATATTTTAGTTCATGAACTTCTATTTTTAAAGAGGTATTTTCTTCCTTAGTTACCGAACATTTTGGAAGATGATTTTTTATGGTTTTCTCATTGAAAATCTTTTCTTTCTCAACCATTTTTAAATGAGATTGTTGCATGCTTTGAATGACCTTTCTGAGTTCGTCATTCATAGCTTGGACTTTCTCTTTTTCTTATTTTTCCTTACGGAGTTGATCTTTTAATAAACCACATTTTTGAGCAAGAAAGTTTGAATCACATAAAAGATTATTAAATTCTTTTTCCATTTGTTGACATGTAGGATAGAGTTCAGAGATGGTTACCTCATTATTTTCTAAGTTTTCCATTAAGCACATGTTGACTTCTGACATTAGTTCTTCCTGAATCTTTTCCTCTAACACTTGTTAGGTGCTTAATCTTTAGAGACCGGGCTCTGATACCAATTGAAGTAGCAATGTCAATTTACAAGAAAGGGGTTTGAATTGTAAATTCACCCTTTTCAAATTTCCTGTTAAAAACTTAAGAAAATAACTCAAGATTGATCTTGGTTGTGAAAATAGAAAACGGAAAACGTTCTTGGTTTTAACCACAATACGGAGAACGTTCTTGGTTAGTTAAAATTAACAATTTAACTTATCTATTTAACTAAATAATCAAACATATTTAACGTAAATAGATAAGGGAAAAGATACCACACAAAGATATATCTTGGTTCACCCAACTCATGTTACGTCCAGTCCTCACAATTGTGAGATTTTCACTAAGTGCTAAAATGAAGATCAATCTTGGTTTTACACACCCTGTTTCAGATCAACTTTGATCTGTTACAAAAACAAATCCTTTCTGTAAGACCCTTAAATTTAAAATTAAATTCAGATTTAATTTTAAGTGTATTTGGGAATATTTGTAAAATATTCAATATATGTATGTTTTGTGTAAATATATATATATATATATATATATATTTTGGAGGTGGAATTAAAATTATTGGATAATGGATGAATTAATTTAATTTCGAGTAATTAAATTATCGGGCCATTAATTAAGATATTCTCTGCTAATTGCGATGAGACGGGTTAAGTGCTGCAGGATCAAAAGATATTTTATTATAAGAGTTGGGTGAGGTGGCATATACCTACAGATATTTATTAAGAAAGAAACAAATTTATTCTTTCCTCTGCTGTGTCAGTCTGCTTTTAGGTGGATATTTAAGTGAGAAGTTTTTTCTTCTTTCCACGACTGCGCCAGTTTCTACTTTATCATCTTCTTCTAATTTTCTGTGTTGGTGAAGGAAAAACAGTTTACTCAAAATACATTTTTCTTGAAAATCTGAGTGTCGAATCAGAAAGTTTCGAGTACGAAAGTTATTCCTCTAATCGTTACAGAGCTAAAGAACTAATTTTCGTAGCGGCGAACGCGAACGGGAGTATCGTCGACTTTTGTCGCAGAAACGTACGAGTTAAGGGAACGTAATTAAGGTAAGGGCACCTTCCAACTTTCTAGATTGCATTTAGGTCTGTAAATGCATGTGGGATGAATGATTATTGGTTTATGTTTGTGAAAAACATTGTGTTAGGTTTTGGAAATCAAACTGTTTTGATGTCCCTGCTGTTTTCAGTGAAGGAATTTATTGGGTTGATGATGTTTTGTTTGTTGTGTTGAGTAAGAAATCATTCTGTTGTGTTGAATGATGATTGGTTTGGTGTTGTTTTGGAGATGATCCAAATGCTTGAGTTAGTTTGTGTGGGACTATTTTGTAGTTGACTTTTTGTTTTGGTGATTTGAGAAAATCAGTGATGGTTATTCTAGTAGTGATGATTCTGTTTCTGATTGTATTTTGTTAAAAATCTATTGTTGATGTTTAATGATAAATGTTCTAAGTTTCGAGGTGTCTAAAGAGTGATAAATATGATTCTGGTGTTGGGTTGGTTTTTCAAAGGAAAAGGTTTTGAAAATGTGTTGAAATTTCAGAAAAATTTCACTGAATTCGAAGGTGTATTCGAATACGGCTTGAGTGTATTCAAATACAGCCTGTAAAGCTTCTGTTTTCTTCAGATTTTTGAACTTGTATTCGACTACGACCCTCTGTAGTCGAATACATATTTGTCAATTTTGCTTCTGACTTAGCATCTGTATTCTACTACGACCCTCTGTAGTCGAATACAGATTTGCAACTTTTGCCACTGACTTTGCATCTGTATTCGACTACGACAACCTCGTATTCGAATACAGAATGCTGATTTTTCACTGTTTTAGCTTCTGTATTCGAATACAAGAGAGCTGTATTCGAATACAGATTCGTTTTTTTCAGAAATTCAAGTTTTAAACATTGTTTTATAAACCTTAAGTGTTGGGGTACCTTGGGAAAGTTGGTGGTGAATAAAAATGGAATTTTTGTGATAGTTTTGAAGTGGTGGTGATGAAGTTTTTGAGACTTTACTGAAGTTGTGGAAATTCTGACTTTTGCACTGGGAAAGCCTCTGTATTCGAATACAAGGAGTCTGTATTCGAATACAGGGTGTTGATTCTGCCCTGTTTGGCTTCTGTATTCGAATACAATGAAGCTGTATTCGAATACAGATTCGTTTTTCCAGAAATTGCAGTTTTAAAACACTGGTTCTGAATTTTGGGAGTTGGGGAAAGACTTTTGATAATTAAGAACGGAACCTTGAGGTAATGCGAAGTGTTAATGTTTGCTTAAATGGTTAGTCATTGATGTGTAGATGATGATATTGATTGTGTGGAAATGTTTTGAAAAATGATGGAAATGCATGAATTTTACTGATGTTGCATACTGTTTCCAGTGAGGTGAAACACTGCATACTCATGCATAGCATAGTGATGTGGTACCTGCGATGGGCCATAGAGTAATGCGCAACCACGTGCTGATATGTGAGCGATTGCACTAGGTACTGATCTGTGAGCGATTGTACCTTGGTATATAAGTGCTGGTCTGTGAGCGACTGCATTGGTACTGGACTGTGAGCGTCTGTACCCTGAAATGCGCAACCACGTGCTGATCTGTAAGCAATTGCACGAGTGCTAGTCTGTTGAGCGACTGCACTAGGTATTGATCTGTGAGCGATTGTACCTTGGTTTATGTCAAACGTGTTGGTCTGTGAGCGACTGCACAAGTGCTAGTCTGTGAGCGACTGCACTGGTGCTGATCTGTGAGCGATTGCACCCTGGTCTTGAGGGCCGTTAAAGTCTTACATATGTAAATGTGTTGGTCTGTTGAGGGACTGCACCTTGGTGAATCCAAGAGGATGTTTTCATGAGCATATACATATTGCATCGGGGTGATTGATCGGTGGGTCACGTTTTGGTTATATGATGATGGTTGAAAATTGTTATGTGTGTAAGTACTTTTTGAAATCTGGGTATGCTCAACTCGTGTTTGAGATTAGATTCTTGACAAATGAATTTAGCAGAATGATTCTGATATGAAGAAGAAAAACATAACTGAATCTTTAGTTTGTGATTGAGAAGCTTTCAAGTATGTAAGTGTATGTAAGTGATGTATTGATTTATGCATAGTATTGTAAGTACAATGTACTTGTGTCCATGCTCACAACTCATCACTTTGGAGATCAATCTTGAGTCTGTTTGCTCTTGATGATTTTGCTTTGCCTCTGTTAATCTTTTGACGAATTTGTTACTTTATGAGTTGTTTGTAGACCAGCTATATTGTACTTGTATTACAGATGTAGTGTCTTATTTGTCCAAGTTGTACTTGTTGGAACCAAGTTGGTTTTAAGTCTTAGGATTTTGATGTTTACAAAAGCACTCAATGTAATCTTATTTTGTACCTTGAATTATTACATTAAATACAACCAGAAAATGAAGTTTGCAGAGGTAGAAGATGCATTCAAAATGCATCCTGGAATTACCAAAAGATACTCCAGGATCACCAGAAGATATCTTTGCTGGCCTAGATCAGAAGGAAGCAATGTCAGAAGAAGACCTGGACCATACCAGAGGAAAGCCTGCCAGAGGGAGAGTTGTTCCAGACCAGAACGAATCAAATGTCAGATTTAATCCAAAAGTTATTCTGACCAGAACATGGTCTGGCAGTGAAAAATTAAAACAGCCCAGACTTGATCCAGACTCAACCAGAGGATAAGTTAATGAGTTCAGAACAAGAGAATCAATCCAGATTTGACCCAGACCATAAGATAGCATGATTCAGGGCATGAAATTAAGTCCAGACCAGAAGAAATGATTTCCATAATTGATCTAGACCTGATCCAAAATAAAAGGTAAAATGTCCAGACTGAAATATTACTTGTCCAGATTTAATTTCAATTTAATCCAGACCAAGTCCTGAATTGGCCCAGATCAGAGGGAAGATTTCCAAATCAATAGTTCAGTTTTAATTAATTGGCCCAGTGATGGCCCAGATCAGAATATTAGACCATGGCCCAGTGTTGGCCGAAATCAGATGGTCAGGATGTGTGGTCCAGCAATGGCCGAGATCAGAGGATTATAGCATATCAGGTGCAAGTCCAGGATGGCCGAGATCAGAAGATCAGAGGGTTATGAAGTGTGGTCCAGGGATGGCCGAAATCAGAGGATCATAGCATATCAATTAATATGGTCCAGATGTGGACTAGCGCAGAAGATCAAATGGTTCAGATTTAATCATGAGGATTAACGGTGGAGATTTTAATTTAATTTAATCAAAGTATTAAAAAGATTTGTTACAAAAATAAAGTGAGGTATTGTGGAATTCAGGAGCTGTGGCGGGAAGCAACTAAAGATTTAATTGGCCAGTTATTTTTGAAAGAAATCTGAAGCTTAAAAAAAAGATATGTTTTTTATTTAAATGAAGCCCAATTGGTCAAGTTATTTTTACAGAGAATCCAGCAAGATTCAGCTCGAATTTAAGCATTGGAAGAGGCCCTAATCTGCATCTATAAAAGGAGGCTCAAGGCAGAATACTTAGCATCGAAAATCACAAAAGAGTCATACACTTCCAAAGCAAACACTCAAGTTTTCAGAGAGGTCAATTGTGAGTTCCAGCTTTCAAGAAGCAAGCACTTGTGTTATTTTCTTTCCACTGTGTCAAATCTAAGTTGTTGAAGTAGAGTCTACAATCTGAGGGAGTCAGTAGGGGTAGCAGATTACTTGGCAATTAGATTCATAGTGTTGTAATTCCTTCTACAATCTGGGATTGTCAGATTGGCAGGAGAAGACAGGAGTTGTATTCCTCAAGAGTCTAGGATTGTTAGACTGTTTGAGAAGACTGACTTGGAGGGTCAGTAGAATGGTTGTAATTCAAGGTTTGAATTAGTAAAATCCTTCAAGGTGAAGGGATTGGACGTAGCCTCGTTAACGGTGAACCAGTATAAAAATTGTGAGTTTTATTTTTACTTTATATCCGCTGCAAACTCTGTTTTTAATCATACATCAAGTTTTGTTTTAAAAGTGTAAAAACAGGAAAAGTATTCAAGTTAAGTCAAACACAATTCAACCCCTCTTCTCGTGTTTGCACCTTCAGTACTTGCTTTATCTGTGCCATCAATCTTGAAGATCAATCTTGCAAGTTACTCTTTGTACATTATTTTGGCTTTGTTGATTCTTTTGATGAATATGTCCAAATTGTAACCTTGAGTATGTAATGTTGTTCCTGATGTTTTTCTTTGTAGCTTGCTGCATTTTCGTAGCTTGGAATAATCTTGAACTAAGAAGGCTTTGTTCTTAGTAAACTAGAATGTTCTTGGACTGAATGTTGTAAAAACCAGAATGTTCTTGGTTTTTCTAACTGTTGTCCATAATGTTGTTGGATCTTCAGATTTCATCTTGCTTCTCTCAAATGATCTTGTTTATGATTTATAGCATAGTGTGATCATTGATTGTTGTATGAATGTATTTGATCATCTTCTTCATGAAGATGTTATCTTGAAGATGTAATAATCTTTCTCTTGAATGATTGATATATGATATATTCTTTTTGAGATTCTTGCACTTTGATGATGTGAATGGCTTATTGCTTGTTCACTTATGCAATTCATCTTCCTTAAACAAAACTCAAGTGCAATCATTAGTAGATCACCATTCATAAAACTCAATCATTTAATTCAAATGGTTTGTTGTCATTAAAACATATATCAAAAAGGTTTTTTACTTAAAATCAACCTTTAAACAAAATTTTGAACTCTCTTTCTATGTATATGCCACACGGCTAAAATCCATTTTACTCATCAAAGTCCTTCAAAAAAAATTTCATGTCCAAATCTAGTTTAAAATTCCTTAAATAATCAAAGACAACAACTCATATGGTTTCAAACTATAAACGACTCCAAATTTTTAATTTATACCACCATTAAAAATCACAAGAGAACTTTTTCCTAACTTCTTTAAAGTTTATAAAATTACTACCACTTAAATACTTTTGAATTAAAATAACCCACAACAATTCATTTACCCCTTTATTTCAAAATTTATTCCAAAAAAATTTGCCATGACTTTTTGTTTTTATCTCTTTTCCTTAAAAATTTCAACCCAACAAACATAAAATATTCAGAGTTTTCCCCACCGCTAACTCGGTGTTAACAATTTCAATTTATTTTCGAGAGTCAAGGAGTTAACTACATAAACATATGAAACTATAAAATTTACTTCAAGGTTACATTACTCAAGAAAACTAATCAATTTCTTTTTTTTCAATCACACACTTATATTAAAATCCTCATCTCACAACTTTGAGTTTTTTAAAATACATCACTTTGGTCCTCAAACACCTTAACATCTATAACATAACCAAACACACTTGCAAAACTCTTCATAACTTTACTAACTTAAACCCTATAATAAAGTTTCTATTGTCAGTTCAAACTTATTTATTTGAAAACAACCCATTTCGTTACTCAAACACATACAAAAATCAAATTTTTTACATTAAGACACACCACATTTGGTCTTACTAAAAATTTTGGGGGTTTGGTTTCATTTTTTGTTATTTAAGTTACTAACTCCTCTAATTTCAATATCAACAAAGCACCAAAGCAAAAAAAAAACACACTTTCATTTTACTCCATTACTTAAGGTTTTTGATTTTTGAAAGAAAAAGAGTAAAAATGTTTCCTTTAACTTCCTAAACATTAATAACAACCATAGTAGTGATAAACAAGGAAAATTAATGCTCAAAACATAAAAAAAAAAAAAATCATTTTCCCCCTATATATGCATACTTACGGGTTTGAGAGAAAAGACAGGGAAAATGGCTACCTTAACTAGTGATCTTTGGCTCTTTGCAATCTTCTCAAGTAATGAAACAACTTTGTAGTTGGAGGTTTTGTGATTTGAGGCCTCTAAGTTGCTAAAAAATGAAGGAGAAGATTTGGGTTTGGAGAGAAATGAGAGAGGATCTTTTTGAAGAATTAAAGAAATTCATAGTAAGGTGATGATGATGGCCATGAATTGCTTTAATAGGAAGGGGAAATTTTTTTTTCCTCCTTCCCTTAATTAATCTACTATCTCAATTCTAAATTAATCTCCAAAAATTTCTAACCAAAAAAACTAATCACATAAATTTAATCTTAAAATCTCACAATATCCTTTATGACACTTATTCATAATCACATCACTCACTTTTGGATTTACTTTAGTAAAAATATCTACTCTCGTCGCAGTCCAATTGACAATTAAATTTAATAGTAATGCATGATGTCTTAAAATATTTGTCGATAATAATTCCCTATAATTCGATTAAATTATTGTCTTGCGAATAATTTAAATGTGTCTCTGAAAATATTTTTGAAATATTTTACTAACCTATCACTTTTCATCTAATCCTTCTTAAACAAGTGATTCTAGTAAACACAAAAAAATGGATAGCGAAGTGGCAGATTTTGATCCTTACAAAGTCTTACTACAAAATAAGAAAATATCTAGATATTTTCATTAACCACTCAATAAAATATTAATATCTTAGAAAAATATCTAGATATTTTGTGACTTAAGTCACATAATCTCGTTCAATCTCTGAGTTCGTTCTTAAACAAGTTGCTCACGGATAAATTTATCAATAACTTAAATTTTTTATAATAAATCTACAAATAAAGCTTTACAAAATTTTGCGAATAAATTTTTATCGGATGAAATTTGTGTTCCTTAGCTTAGAAAAATATAACAAGATCAAGTTCTCATTATAGTCGATATATAAAACATCTGATTAAATTTTGGTGTCATTCGGAATTCGTCATAATTTAACTAGTGGGTATATCTTGCTTGTTTCAAAAAACTCAATAGAAAATTATTTTTAAAATTTCAACAATGCCAAGATATTCACATAGTCATTTAACATTAAAGAAACATTTGAAAAAAATTTCATAGATTAATTTGCAAGTCAGACACTTATAACAATTTTACAAACAACATACAATAAAAACGGTAAACAGAAAAAATAATAAACAACATAAGGCATAATTAGACAGTAAGTCCTAATTTTTGTTATAAATAAATTACGGGTCTTACAATCATCATTATTATATTTTATCTATAAATAATATAGTTATTTTATATTTATGCTTCCCTAAAAATAAATTTAAATAACAAAGGTGCAGTTAACAACACTACTAAAATATGAGCCTAATATAATAACAACCCAAAATTGATATATATATATATATATATTATTTTAAAAATAGAATAAAATAAATAAGTTTAATAAAAATGATCACTGATTTTAATTTAAATAAACTACAAAGGCTAACAAAGAAAGACAATCAGCTAAAAAGTTATCCCAGCACAATAAAAACATGTATAAGAAATATTACTAATTTATAATAACAAGAAATTCGTAGTGTTACATTTTAACCTAGGACAATCTAATTTAATATGGAAGTTATGTATTAAGATGGATTAGCAAAAATAAACCTTAAGAGTATATTAGGATAGGTGACCGAATTATGTCCTAATTAGGGAATATTGGAGATTTGTTTTGATTTAGTGTGTTGGTTTTGATTAAAGAGTTAGATGTGACCGTGGATGTTGCATTGAACTAGGAAAATTTAAGAAAGCGTTACAATGTAAGAACATCTTCTAACTGCACCATACCATGTTTAGTGTGTTACCATATCATTTTGTAACTTTATTCTTTTTTTTTTTTTACTTAAAAGAACTTATATCAATTCATTAGTAATATTAATGTATGATTTTGTATTTTTATTCTGTTTTACTTAATAGATCTTATGACAATTCATTAATAATATGTGTTGGATACATCTAAAATGCCATTAAAAAGGTGAAGGTTAACTAAAGATGTGGCTTCCTGCACTAAAGCATGAATTGTCTTGTTTCCGAAAAAACTAAACATTGAAGTTTCTAAACATAGAGGAAAAATAATCCTACAGTTAAAGAGGATAGCTTTCAATTTGGACAAATCTTCTATATTAGCATGTGATTTTCTTACAACACATTTGGAATCTAACTCAAAATCTATGGCTTCAAGATGAAGTTCTTACAACTATCGTAAAACTATTAGTAACCCGACTGCATCATCTTCAATAACTGAACAAAGATGGGAAAACCATTTCGTTTTAATTAACATGAAAATTTCATGCATCATCTATAATATACACACTAACGTCAACACAATTATATAATGAGGAGAAATAAACATCAACATTACACTTGAAACGCCTTGTAGAAGGTTTATTCCATGTCGATATAGGGGGTAATGGGAATAGCAACCGGTCGAACCTACTGCAATTCGAACCAAAACCAATTCTCCAAAATTTTGACTCCATGGTTAAAAACTTGCATCAAGTTTTCATTGATATTATTTCAAATACCATTGTTTAGCTGTTTATATAAACTCGACATAGTCATTACCATCGTTGTTGAGTTTGTTGCGTTTCAAACTTGTAATAACTCAAAAGTTGAACCAGCAGCTGTTGCTTCCACAATGGAAATAGTTTGGATAATAGCTGCACCGCTGCCAACATAATAGACTGTTTTGACAACGAAAAAAGATATGTAAGTTAGTTAACACCACAAATTTACAACCTCAATCTTGTAGAAACAAAAACACGCCAAACCAAACTTTAATTTTTTGGAATTACCTTTAATTTCCAAATCAAATGTCAATTCTCTGCATATTGAAAAAGTTTAATTTTATTGAAGCAATTTCCTCGCATAACGCTTATCGAAATGCTTATATATTATCACCAATAAAATTCTGATGTAACTAGGAAAATTTGAATATAAGTGCATGTGAAGTTTAACCATTTCTATATTCCTCTTTTCTACATCCACGGGATAAGGTGGTTGGAAGCCTATTTTTTTTCTTCACGAAATCGAACTCGTTTGTCGTTTTTTTTTATCTCATTTATCTAAATAAATAGTTTCTACGTATATTTGATTTTTGTATGACCTTTTTTCATGATTTAATTGTTTGAGGTAAGCATTGTTTTGAGAGACATCTTGATACAATGTTGTTTGGTTTTATATTTTGTTACGGTGTTTGTTTGATTCAAATTGACGGACCATTTTCGATCCATTCCAAATTCAATTAATGACTTAGACATGAATGTTACAAATATGGATGCATGTGTATCTCAATCACTTTGATTTTGTCACTGTAATTTTTATGATTTTTGTGTGATTGATTAATTATAACCGTAACATTTGTAGGCATTTTATTATTTTATAATATTAATCCGAGTTTTTATGAATTTATCGTTCAATTTTAGTAATAAAAAATTTGTGTTGTTTTTTTGATATATTTTTCAATTTAAATGAATAAATATTCTTTTAAGCCAAAACTCACTTTAGTATTTAAAAAAAACCATAAGGTCCAATTTTTACTTAGCAATAAAAACATTTTTGGTCATCAAGAAAACTAAACCAAAACAACTTAGACAATAATTAAAAAAGTATGGGTCAGATTCGTCTCCATTTTTCATAATTTCCATTTTTTCTTTTACTATAATTTTGTACAAATAAAGGATATAAATGCACATATTATTAAAATATATAGCATTAATTAAATATTTATACACCAAAACCATATTAACAGAGATTCCAATTTATTTTAAGAAATAGAGTGATCTATGCCCATATTATATTAATAGAGATTTTGATTTATTTTAAAAAATAGAGAGGTTTATGTCTGTAATTTTTTTATATGGTATCTAAATCTGAAATTCAAATAACAACATTATTCAACGTGAGAGTAGGGGTTAGAATAGGCCAGGCCAGACCAGGCTTTGAAAGGTCTGAGTCTAGCCTACGATTAATTTTTTAGGCCTAAGCCTGACCTCGATCTATCATAGGCTTTTTTTTCGGTCTGACCTGACTTTTTTAAAAATCTAGCCTAGTCTGAAAGTCTATTTAAAAGCCTTATTCACATTAAAATATTTAAATGTTATATTTTATATTTTTTTAAATAGGCTAAATTAGACAGTTTTATATAAGGAAAACTAATAAAATTATACTCAAATCTAATATAATAAAATAATATTAAAATAGCCTAATTGATAGGCTTTAAAATAGGAAACAATAATATTAATAAATAACATTAGTAAATAATAAAATATATATATATTTTAAAATAGGAAACAATAATATCAATAAATAATAATAAAAAATAACATTAATAATATATATATATATATATATATATATATATATATATATATATATATATATATATATATATATATATATATAGGTCGGTCTGTCAGACCTAATTAGGGGTGGGAATAGGCCAGGCCAAACCAGGCTTTGAAAGGCCTGAGCCTGGCATACGATTAATTTTTTAGGTCTAAGCCTGGCCTACGGCCTATCATAGGCTTTTTTTTCGGCTTGGCCTGACCTTTTTAAAAATCTGGCCTGGCCTGAAAGCCTATTTAAAAGCCTTATTCACATTAAAATATTTAAATGTTATATTTTACATTTTTTTTAAATAGACTAAATTATAAAGTTTTATATAAGGAAAACTAATAAAATTATAATCAAATATAATATAATAAAATAATATTAAAATAGCCTAATTGATAGGCTTTAAAATATGAAACAATAATATTAATAAATAACATTAATAAATAATAAGATATATATATATACATATACTTTAAAATAGGAAACTATAATATTAATAAATAATAATAAAAAATAACATTAATAAATAATATATATATATATATATATATATATATATATATATATATATATATATATATATATATATATATATATATATATATAGGCCGGCCTATCAGGCATAATAGACTTTTATATAAGTCTGAACCTGACCTATTTAAAAAAATAGGCTTTAAAAATAGCCTGAACCTAACCTTCTTATTAAACAAGCCAGACCATAAGTAGGTCAGGTCATAGGTCGCTGTCGGATGGCCTAACCTATTCCCATCCCTAGACTTAATAAGCTTTTATATAAGCTGAACATGATCTATTTAAAAAAAATAGGCTTTAAAAATAGCCTGAACCTAACTTTCTTATTAAATAAGCCAGACCAGACCATAAGTAGGTCAGGCCATAGGCCCATGTCGGACGGCCTAACCTATTCCCATTCCTAAGTGAGAGTCATATATTCATATTTTTTATATTTAATAAAATATAATAAATTGGGAAATTCACATTGATATTTTAGCCTTTATGAATTACACATTAATTAAGAAGGATACGAATTTGACAAAAAATAAAATAAAAAACTAGAATGGCGAAGTAAGGCGAGGGGTAGAAAAGGTGACTTGATGTAAAAAAAAAAAAAGAAAGAAGATGACTTGAAACACGGAGAAAGAAGAGAAGACAGAAATCGAAAGAAGAGAAGACAGAGATCCGCCGGGCATCGGCCTCTCAAGACTGTAAATCTCATAAATCCATCATCTCAACTCTTCTCCACCATATCACATCTCTCTTTATTCCCTTTCTCCATTCTAATAACTCAACACAATCAATTCACAATGTCGCTCAACATGAAAACCCTAACCCAAGCACTAGCAAAAACCGCCGCAGTAATCGAAAAAACCGTTCAAACAACCGTCCAAGACGTCACAGGTCCAAAACCACTTCACGACTACGACCTCCTCGATCAGATCGGTTCCGCAGGCCCGGGCTTAGCCTGGCGACTTTACTCCGCCCGTGCCCATGATCCTTCACGCCAGCATCAGTATCCTGTTGTATGCGTTTGGGTTTTGGATAAACGGGCTTTGACTGAGGCCCGAATGCGTGCTGGACTTACCAAAGCGGCTGAGGATTCGTTTTTAGATTTGGTTCGGAAGGATGCGGCTAAGCTTGTTAGATTGAGGCATCCTGGAATTGTTCATGTTGTTCAGGGACTCGATGAGAGTAAGAATGCAATGGCCATGGTTACCGAACCTTTGTTTGCTTCTGTTGCTAATACTCTTGGGAATCTTGATAATGTTCCTAATGTTCCTAAAGACCTTAGGGGAATGGTTAGTATTTTAATGCCATTCAATGCTTATTCATTTTATTATTTTATTATGTATAAGCTAAGCAAGATTTTAAATCACGGCCGTGTTGCGATAGTTGATGACAGTCATTGATATGTTGGAGAATTGTAGTCTCATATGACTGATACCAGCTCAATTCTCATTTTGTTGTGGTTGTAACTAGTAATTAGTAAAGATCTTGTGTAAGATTGCACAAGTTAAGGATAAAAGGTGCAGATTAGATAGGTAGTTAAATGTATAGGTAGATGGATGGATGGTAGCGTTGTTGAATGGTGGCCATGGTGTGATGGATTTTTTGGCAACTGTCATAGCCAATTTGTGAAGGGATGCCTGCCATGGCGGAGCCATAGGCTGCAATAGCGTGTTTATATGGTTGATTTATGGTGTTCCGTCAATCTGCTATTGACTACACTGATTGATAGATAGAAGATATTGAAAATCTCGTTATTGTAGACTACATTTAACTTGGTTACCTTTTTTAAACCATGTCTATATGTGAAGTGCTGTACTTATGTATTGCTAATTTCTGTATTTTTTGTGTGGAATTTTATGTTATATTTGTAATTCATCAATTTGTAGGAAATGGGACTGTTGGAGGTGAAACATGGTTTACTTCAGATAGCGGAGTCGTTGGATTTTCTCCACAACCATGCTCATCTTATTCATCGTGCTATATCACCTGAGGTGACATATTTTTTCATTTCTTTTTGTTCTCTATAATAATACTATAAAATATTTTTATTTAGTTATTTTTGCCTTCATCTTTTGATAAATGAAAACATCTGGCAAATGATAATTACAATGAGAGTGAGTGCATTGTAGTTAAAAATGGTACAAAGCGTGTAATTTGGGTTTCTAAATTTGAAGATTTCCCTGTACTGGTGAGCAACATTTGTGAAATTTTGGTTCATTAATTACAAATTTTATGCTTTGCAGAATGTTTTTATCACATTGAGTGGAGCCTGGAAACTTGGTGGATTTGGTTTTGCAATTTCTTCTTCTCAGAACCCTGGTGACTCGTCTAATCTGCAAGCCTTCCATTATGCTGTGAGTTGAACATTTGATAAGAATAGGATATAGATAACATAAAAAAAATAAAAAAACTCATAAAATATTATATAGATCTAATTGCAATTCTTAAAATTCAAATTAAGAACAGACTACCTTTGTGCCTTTTTATAAGTCTCTTTGACACTTTTCACATATATTAAAAAAAGTTGGGAGTGTAATTAATGCATGAATTTGACTCATCTAAAGTGAGTAGTTGGTAAAGTGAGTGAATCAATGATTGATATTATAACCACTCATGATTGGTCATGCATGTGCATATAATATCAACAATTAATATGATCATCAATAGTTGATATTACTCACTTCATTCTCTAAAGTGAGATGCTAACTTTAAGGACCTAAATCCTTAATGCGTACATTTTGTGTATGAATATGAATATTACTAAATTGTCATTTGTGCATAGATGTGGCCAATTCTAACTTTTCATCTTCCAAGACAAATTAGTAGTATTAATAAGGGGCATATTTGTTTGAAGTTTGGACACTATGATAGATGTCTTATACATTATTTTTGTATTGAATGAAGTCTTACAAGTTACAAGCCTACTATTCGAGCTTATAAATATTCCACAAACCTACATAGATTCTGAGTTTGACAACCCTTGCATTTAACCATATATAGTGCAACATTTTTTGCATATGTTTGTTTTCATCTTCATTAGGATCTCATTTTTTTCCTCTGATCAGCTTCTTAGCC
Source organism: Cicer cuneatum (assembly GCA_037974295.1). Classification (NCBI taxonomy): domain Eukaryota; kingdom Viridiplantae; phylum Streptophyta; class Magnoliopsida; order Fabales; family Fabaceae; genus Cicer; species Cicer cuneatum. Next base: position 51,706,942 of record JBBPBO010000005.1, on the reverse strand, counting down.
GCAAATATATGTTTTGGATATAAGTTATAACTTCTGCTAACCTTTTATGCTTTTTCTTTGGGATGTCTCTGCATTCCGTGTAGACATTCTGTAATCTTACCTATGCAATTAGTCTTCTTCGTTTTGTGTAGACACGTGATTGTGCAGCCCTTTGTTTTGTGAGACGTGCTTTTCCTGATTACATTTGCAATATCTGCATTTAAAGTTCTAATCTATACTATGATTTTTAAGAACGCTGTATGAAGATTATATCTAAATGAGAAGTTATACTATTTATATCTGTATCTCCTAATCCTCAGGAGGGAAGTAAATTTTGTTTAAATGATCTGTATCTTATTTCCCTATGGTGTTGTACAGGAATATGACATTGAAGACTCTGTTTTGCCACTTCAGCCATCACTTAATTACACTGCTCCTGAGATGGTGAGGAGCAATGCTTCTTCAGCTGGGTGCTATTCTGATATTTTTAGTTTTGGATGCCTTGCCTACCATTTAATTGCTCGCAAGCCTTTGTTTGACTGCCACAACAATGTGAAGATGGTATTTACAAATCCCTTCCTCTTTCTTTTTCTTGGATTGGTAATGGCATCTGAAATAAATGAGTTCGATATCATATACAAAACTTGAACCAGCAAAACTTATGGAAAGAGGTTTATTTTGTCCAGATTGAATCTTTTGTTTTTATATACAGGAGTTTAATTTTTAGTAAGATATTTTTTCTTCTGAGTTATTTTTTTCAGCTTCTGTTACTCTCAATTAGGTTTTCATGTAGCGAGCTAGCTACTTTGCAAAATTTTCTAGTATAAAATATTTGAGGTGTATCAATTTCAATATGCAGAACTACTAAATAATGTAATAATTGAAGTCAATGCTAACAATACTAAAAATAAGTTACAATGACTTTAAAAGTTATTGGCGTACATAATTTTTTATTTACGCTTTTGTGGCTATGGTTTCATGTGTCTAATCTCTTGATGAGAGAATATATATTTTATTAATAATCGAATACATTTCACTTGAACATGATAGATTTTTACTCTTTATATTAGTTAGGTAGAAGAAAATTGTCTAAAACTTTATTACTTGATAAAAACAGGCTATATTATTTCATTAATTAGAAAATAATAAGAAATTGTGTTTTTTTACTTATGCAGTACATGAATACCTTGACTTACTTATCAAGTGATGCTTTCTCATCTATCCCATCGGATCTGGTTCCTGACTTACAAAAGATGCTCTCTTCAAATGAATCTTTCAGGCCAACTGCGATGGATTTTACAGGTAAATATAGCTTGTCAAATCAATACTTTTTCTTCATTCCTTGAATGGAAAAGGAAAACAGTCTTGGCACAAAACAATTAATGGAGTGATAAATCTAGACTTCACAGTTAATTATCTTTGAGTTGGTTACATTGACAGGAAATTGTTTGGAGCTAGAACGAGCTAGAACTTTAGAATATTAGGACCATTATTATATTAGTGGCTTAATTGGTGTAGGCTAGTGCTAAACTGCTAATAATTATACACAAAAAAAGAGTAAAAATAGATGTAACTTTGTATCACATCACTTCTAATCTCAATCTAATTTCATCCATGCAAAATATTGGTCCCATCGTCTTTTTTCCTTCTTTTCTACCTAAACTCTGACCCAATCTTATCAACATGGCATCAAAGTGGTACCATCATCTTCAATGACATAATCTTGCCAGTATTCCTTCGTTTTCACTGGATTGTAGTTTCAGGGTTAAATAGAGGCATCTTGCCACAGCCTATCCTGTCAGCCGCTTTGTGCTGCTATCCGAGATTGACAACTATGTTTGTAATGTGATGTTGAAGTTACAGGGTTTTAGATAGTGGAGAGATAGAATAAAGACGAAGATATAGTTATGATTGATGATTTGACGATTCCAAAAGATAAGCACTAGCCCCTGTTTGTAGGGATATACATGACTCCTTGTCCTAATTGAAGAACATCAAACCACAATTTCTTTGGAGTACAATTAATAACGTCAATCCCAAGTGGAGAACACCAAACCACAAATGTATTTTTTTTCCCTAACCTTCCAAATGTCAAAAAATATTACTCCTATATAAAATAACTTTGGACCCTATTTACTCTGGCATCTCTTCTCCTTAAAAAGAGAAGCTGGGCCAAACACTTACTAGTAAAAACTCTTCTAAAAAAGGAGCTTATTTTTAAAGAACAAAAATAAAAAATAAGGACCTTCAAATAAAGCTATTAGGAGGACTCTATCCTTGACTTATACATTGCTCTTTTTTATCAGATGCATTGTCTGAATCCTAGGTCCTGCAAAATCTCATGTTCAGGGACGGATCTAAAGCCAAACATGCCCTAATTGTATAGTTTTCATCTCCCTATTCTCATCATTAAAAATACATAGCTTCCAAGCCTAGTTCTCCTATAGACAAGTATGCTAATTCAGGAAGTCGGTCACCGTCATACCTCATAACCATGTCTCTCGTTTTTTTACATCCTCAAAATGGATTAGGAGTATGTAGTGTGATTCCACTCACAACATCATCAACAACAACAACCAAGTCTTATCCCACTAGATGCAGACGTAATTAGTTACATAGATCAAATGATACCATAATGCCTATTATATATCATATCTTTATCCAAACCATTGACTTCAAGGTCTTTCTTTATAGTTTCTCCTATGATGAAGACCCATACTAAACAAAAAGCTGTATGACAAATATTTGTCGTCGTACCCCAGAGTATTGAAGAATATAATGCAGAGGAATTATATTCATAGGGGATATAAAACAGAAGGAATATACATGTCCAAATTTAGTCCTAAAATAGTGCTATTTACATTGTTCACAACATTTACTATGATTATCTTTACAGGATATATGCCCCTCATTTTGCAGGCTCACAATTTTTTCGAAATGACACTAGGTTACGTGCTCTGCGTTTCCTGGACCACATGCTTGTAAGAATTTTAAGTTTAGCTTGTTAGCATCCCAAAATCAATAACATGCAGAATATTTAGAGGTGAATTTCTTAATGACATGTCTTCTTTTCCTTCAGGAAAGAGATAACATGCAGAAGTCAGAGTTCTTAAAAGCATTGGCAGATATGTGGAAAGATTTTGATTCCCGTGTATTGCGATACAAGGTATGTCATTTGGTAATGTAATACATGTTTTAATGTTTAATTTATAACTGTCAATCAATTTTATGCCAGTTCTCTTTCCTGGTATATAATTCAGTACACTCTTGCCCTGTCAATCACTTAGTACTGTGCCCTATGACTTTCAGTTTGACATAAGTTGAGTATGTCAATATGGTCTCCTGATTGCATTTTGAAATCATGTTAAATATGTTAAAGTCATCCTATTTTTCCTAATGTGATTAAATTAACATTTGCTTCTTTCGTCTGACATCTATTGAATCTATAGAATTATGAGTTTTATTCTTTTACTTTTGTCCTGAATGTTATCTCGACAAATTAAATTCCATGCAGGTCCTTCCACCACTTTGTGCAGAACTTAGGAATGTGGTGATACAGCCGATGATTCTGCCAATGGTTCTAACCATTGCGGAGTCTCAGGTACTATTATCTTTCTTTTCATCACTTTTGTGCGTAAAGTTCCAATTTTCCCATATTCCTATACTAGTCAGAATGGTAGTTTTGACAACCTTGTCAATCAAAAACCAATGCATCCAGAAATATTCTTTTGTAGATTGAATATTTCAGAGTTCACCATTGTGTTGAAAATATACATCATATATGTGATGAAAATTTCATATTAAAATCCATAATTATGCCTACTCTATCAATGTATTTTTAAATCTGGCAGTGTGTTTTATACACCAAAGCTAAATATTAACCATTTGATTAAAAACTGACATAATTCAATGGTCTAGATCCTTGAAGTTATTCGCCTTAAGCTCAGCATGTTGATCACCATTTAGTAGCTGTTAGAAGTGCCATAGTGTAGAGGAGTAGCTTTTAATGCTCCCAAATGCTTGTTGCCACACTTCACTGGTGGGATATGGAGGAATGGACCAGACCAAAGCAGCTTCTATTCTATATGGAGCCAAATTTCCTGATTTAACATCACTAGAGCCAATTCTTATCAAATTGGCTATACAAATTATGAATTGTTAGGTCCATTGACATCTACAAGCTAGATGGTCTACTCTCCAGCAAGCTACACAGCAAAGAGAAAATAAATAGGTGAAAAGTAGTAAATACAAAGATCGTAGATATCCTATTTACCGTAATTACAAGATTATGGTTAGCCTTAGTCCATGTACATTGGACCTAGGAACTATTCACACACATTCCAACAATTAGTATGAGAACACAATAGATCCATATTGTTTTTTGATAAAAAGAAATTCATTAAGATGAAGGAGATAAAATAAAAATTTTAAGTTACTATTCAGGACAAGAATGATTTTGAGCAATCAACACTTCCAGCCCTTGTCCCTGTCTTAAGCACTGCTTCTGGTGATACAATGCTACTACTTCTGAAGCATGCTGAGCTAATAATAAACAAGGTATTTTTTAGTTTAAATGTGGTTCTTTTATTTTGAAGATTGAAAAATCTTTGTATCTAATGACTATGTTTTAACTTATGCCATTCTTTGTTCATTTAGACTAGTCAAGAGCATTTAATTTCACATGTTCTTCCAATGATTGTTCGGGCCTATGATGATAATGATGCACGTTTACAAGAAGAGGTCCTAAAAAAGTCTGTATCCCTGACTAAACAACTCGATGCCCAGGTGAATGGTACACTCCTATCATATAGGACTTCTATATTTTTTAACGCCTTTGAGTTGTTTTGCAATATTCGATATTAGCTGTAGAATAATTTCAAAATTGGTTTAAATGTTTGAAGTTTTTAGGACTGTTGAAACTTTAGGGTTTAGACAAGGAAAAGGAAAAAAATGCTAATAGTGTATTATGAGATTCAAAATAAGATGTTATTCAACTACAATAAGTTAATGCACCTATAGGTTCCCTGTATCCCTAAAGTTTCTAACACTTCCCTCGAGCTTTCAAACCTTAAGCTTGCTACACATAGCAACCCATAAACAAAAAACAAACCCGAATACAAATTTTGGTAATGCCTTGGGTAGATAGCTCCTTAAAGGGTCCGTAGTTACTTTGCCACATGCCTCAAGCAAATAACACAAGTTTATGGAATCTTTGACCTTTCTCTTTAATGACCCCTTAACTTCAAAAATAATTTCCAAAACACCGAGTTGATCATCATACCATCTGTTAATGACCCTGTAATAACCAAGGGTATTCAAAGCACGAAGTCTGGTGTCATTACTACCCAGTAACATAAATAGGGGTCTTTTACTAGCATCAATAGTCTTCAACCTGCAAACCTTCAAAAGAAAAATAAAGAAACCTAGAGCAATAATCTCCACTACCACACAAAATTACTTCCAAAACTTTAGTGACAACAAAATAGAGACAGATCAACATGTCCTTACGATTTATTTTGTTACCTTGTCTTATCATCCCATTGAGGCTTATATTATCATACAACCCTATTATTACTTCTATTCGGCCCAATATCAGGTAACTCCTGGCCTCTTTTTCACTTAAGTTTCCTCTAAATGTATGGTACTCTGATATTAAAGCAGCAACTTCTATGATGTTTCTAATACATTTTTTGTTCTTTCTTTCAGTTGGTGAAACAAGTGATTTTGCCCCGTGTTCATGGACTAGCGCTCAAAACAACAGTTGCTGCGGTATGTTCATATTTTGTTTGAACTTTTACCTTAACTTTGTCAAAATAATTAGATATTTATTTTACCATGTTAGTTATTTAATTGAAAGGCAATATTGTAAATTTTTAAAGTATCATCTCTACTCTTTCCTATTTGACATGTTACCTTTATTTCTCTACATTTAACATTTGGCTTTCCATTATCGATACAATTATTATGATTTTTTAGTAAATATATTTTGAAATATTGGACATATTTCTATTAGTACATGAGCAAAGTAGATTATTGGAACATGTATATTTGTATATGTACACAGACAATCTAACACTGTTAATTTGGAACTTCTGGATTATTGAATAATCATGCTAGATGTTTGAGAAGGAATAACTTCTTATTTTCTTTTATTTTTTTGTTTCGTCCCTTCCCCAGCGCCAAGTGAGCTAGCATTGGTGGTGGTCCTTTTGTTGGGATTTGTGAATAAGTTTAGATTGTTTGTAGTGGTGATTGGTGAAAGTTGATTATGTTCCTAATAAGAGGTTTTCTTAGCCAATTTATGCTGTTTAGCCTGGGGCATTTTAAGAGGAGTTTTCTATTATTAGAACATTCAAAGAGATTGGTGAACTTTGCTTAGTTGGTGAGCTTTCTTGTTTGTTTAAGGGTTATATTTCATGCAAAGACATTTTTCTCATATTGATGTTATGAGTTGTAGCTACTAACTTCAGCTTTGTTGGAACTTAGAATTAATCTCTTTTTTTGTATTAGGGTTAACTTTTTTTTATAGGTCAAATGCCTTTGTTTTTAGAATATATTTACAACCACACGCATCTATTATGCATTCTAAATTAAAAGATACTTGAATGCCACTTGTGATTTTAGTTTTATTGTTAGGCACATGTTAAGGAGTCAAATGTAGAAATTTTATCTTGAAAGTTATATATTTGATCTTTGAAAGTTCAAAAATTGTTTTTTTTTCAACGAAAATAATTCTAGTTTTGGAATCCATAACACGTGCCCTAAGGGCACCGTTAGCAAGAACCTTATTATTATTATGCCTTAGTTGTGTTATTTTATATGTGTGGGTATGATAAATATAAATGTTAAATGAGAAAATATTGAGAGACATGTTGAATAACTCATGTGTTTCAACTACACAGTGAAAGTTCTTTATATAGACTTTATGTGATAAATACACATAATGACAGGAATACTTATAGACTTTCTATTTATTTACATACTAATGTTTTATTTTCAACACTCTCCCTCAAGCTAGAGCATATAAATGAAATGCACCCAACTTGTTATGTATATAACTAATTCTAGGACCTTGCAATGACTTTGTAAAAACATCTACCAACTGATCATTAGAATTGACAAAGCTAGTGATGATGTCGCCCGATTCGATCTTTTCTCTAACAAAATGGCAGTCTATCTCAATATGCTTAGTCCTCTCATGAAAAATAGGATTTGAGGCAATGTGCAATGCAGTTTAATTATCACATATTAGTGTCATTGGGCTGGCCTCTTCAAATTGAAGTTCTTTTAGTAACTGTTTCAACCAGATGAGTTCACATGTTACTAGTGCCATGGTCCTGTAATCTACCTCAGCGCTGGATCTTGCAACAACGTTTTGTTTCTTGCTCTTCCAAGATATTAAATTTCCTCCGACAAGTACACAATACCCAGAAGTGGATCGTCTATCAATGGGTGAGCCTGCCTAATCGGCATCTGAGTAACCGACTATTTGATTATGTCCTCTATCTTCATAAATGAGACCTTTTCTAGGTGCACTTTTGATGTATTTAAGAATTCGGATTACAACATCCATATGGTCTTGGCTAGGAGAATTTAAGAACTGGCTTACTACACTGACAGCGAAGGAAATATCAGGACGGGTAACTGTGAGATAGTTTAATTTTCCAACCAATCTCCTATATCTTCCTGAATCTAATAGAGGCCCCCCTTGATTAGGTAGGAGTTTGACATTTGGATCCATAAGAGCATCAACTGGCTTGACATTTAATAGACTTGTTTCTTCAAGAATATCCATAGCATATTTTCTTTGTGAAATTACAAGGCCATCCTTGGATGGGCTACCTCAATACCTAAAAAATAACAGAGTTTACCGAGGTCTTTAGTTTGAAACTGATTTGAAAGATGTTTCAACTGGAGTATTCCTTGCTGATCACTACCAGTTATGACAATATCATCCACATAAACAATAAGATAGATGCACGCTTGGGCTGAGTGACGATAGAATACAAAGCTGAATCTACCAAACTCTTGTACTACCGAGCTGAATCTGCCAAACCAAGCTCTAGGAGACTGTTTAAGACCATAAAGGGACCTGTGTAGCCGACAAACCATGGTGGGAAGACTCCCCGTGAGTAACAAACCCTGGTGGTTGCTCCATATAAACTTCCTCTTCAAGATCACCGTGCAAAAAGACATTTTTAATGTCAAGTTGATGGAGAGACCAATGTCGAATTGCTGCAATGGAGAAAAATGATCTGACATATGCCATTTTGGCAATAGGTGAGAAGGTATTGCTGTAATCCAACCCAAAAATCTGAATATATCCCTTGGCAACCAAGCGAGCCTTAAATCGATCAATCTTACCATCAGGGCCAACCTTCACCGTATAGAGCCAACGACAACCTACTAAAGACTTCCCATGAGGTAAAGGGACCAGTTCCCAAGTACACATCTCATCAAGCATTGCTTGCCTCCACTCAGGGTGGGATAATGCTTCACTTGGAGATTTAGGAATAGAAACAGAAGACAAGCAAGTGTAATGCAAGGGAGAAAGACAATGATAACACAAATCAATATAATGAGGAGATGGATTACGTGTTTTGCGAATATCCTTTTGAATAGCAATGGGAAGGTCATGCTCAGGGTAGGCCAGATCTGGTGGTGGCGTCGGAGGAGAGTTTGTAATGGGAACAGGAATAGGCACAACAAGGTGGGCGACGACGATGATATGTTTGTAGTGGTCGTGGAGGTAGACTCGACAAGTTCGATAGGAATAAGAGTGGGCGAAATAAGGATAACTATCTAAGGAGGTTCGGGATTAATGTCCTGATGGGGCTCAGTAGTTATATGGGTTGGTTCAAAATATGGTAAAGACTCGAAAAAGGTAACATCAGCTGATGTAACGTATCGGTGTAGTGTAGAAGAATAACAACGATAGCCTTTTTGGGACCGATGATATCCGAGAAAGACGCACTTGAGTGATCGAGCTGACAATTTGTCCAGACCATGAGATAAATTGTAAACAAAACACGTGGACCTAAAGACACGAGATGGTAGTGAGTGAAGAGGGGTATGGGGAAAGAGGACCGAATGAGGGATATTGCCATCAAGGTCAGAAGACGACATACAGTTGATAAGGTAGCATGCCGTTAAGACTGCATCCCTCCAAAAACGGAATGGAACATTACCATTGAGAAGTAAGGTTCATGTGGTTTCAATGAGATGCCGATATTTGCGTTCGGCTACCCCATTCTGTTGGGTGTATGAGGACATGACATTTGGTGTAGAATACCATTGGAAGCCATAAAATTTTGAAATTGATGGACAAATATTCCCGAGCATTATCACTTCGTAAAGTACGAATAGAAACACCAAATTGAGTTTTAATGTGTTGATAAAATTGCTCAAAAATGGAAAACAGTTCAGATCTATTTATCATTAAAAATAACCACGTACAACGAGAGTAATCATTAATAAAAGTAACGAAATACTTAGACTCTAAAGTAGACACAGTATGAGAAGGACCCCAAACGTCAAAGTGAACTAACGCAAAGGGGGACGAAACCCTTTTATTGACTCGATCGGGAAAATGATTACGAGTGTGTTTCCCTAACTCACACGACTCGCAATGTAAAGTGGACAACTTAGACAAACTAGACACCAGTTTTTGAAGTTTGGTAAGACTTGGGTGTCCTAGTTGAGCATGGATAGTATGAGGGGAATCTGTGGCAAAACACGACTTGGATGATGGAGAAAGGTGAGGCTTTGAGACTCATATCCGACGCCAATCGTCTGTCCCGAACTCCAGTCCTGCAGGGTAACATCATTAGTGAAAGTAATAATACAATCATAGGACCGAGTCAATCGACTAACTGAAAGTAAATTAAAAGGGCATCCATGTACATAGAGAACAAATGCAACTGAAATGGAAGAGAGAATTTGGACAATGCCAACCCCTTGAGACCGGGTTTGAGAACCATTGGCAGAAGTTATAGTAGGTAAAAACTTAGATGTAGAGAGAGAAGAAAAGAGACCTTTATTACCAGTGACATGATCACATGCACCAGAATCAAGAACCCAAAGGCCGAGAGAAGATGAGTGAGAGGTAAACAGATGAATTACCAGTGTGTGCAGCCGAAGTAGTAGAACTAGAGTTCGGATGACTCTGAACCCACTAGAGGAAAGCTTCATAATTTGCCGGGGAGATGGTGTAGTCTGAATAGTGGCAGAAGGATCAAGCTGAGTTGCATTTATCGAAGGCGAAGGCTTACCATGCAACTTCCAACAGCGATCAATAGTGTCCAAGCCGATTACAATGCTCACATTTGGGACGAGGCTTAGAGTTGGTTGGTCCTCCACGGGAATGACTCTGATTATGTCCCAGAGATGCAAGGGCAGCAGTGTCACCCGGAGCTGAAGTAATAGAGGGCTCAGCTGGATGTTTTGTTGGTACTCGAAGGACGATCGCTGAGGTAGTAGTCATATCCGGAACAGTAACAGACCCCAAAATTTGATCACTTTACATACTAATATTTGATTTTCAACAGTAAATATATGTAATAGGTAGGATTTAATATTCCGTGTTATAATTTCACATTTTGTGAACCTCCTTTGTCTGATCCCAGGTAGGATGTACCAGATTGACCAATGACCACCTTGTGTGCTTTTAGTTTCACCTTATATGTAGAGCGTAAACTTTTAGTCTGTAATTGTCTCTTTGGTTTGACAGGTTAGAGTCAATGCTTTGCTGTGCCTAGGAGACATGGTTAACCGACTTGATAAACATGCTGTCCTGGAAATCTTGCAAACTATTCAGCGCTGTACTGCTGTTGACCATTCTCCCCCAACCCTTATGTGTACCCTTGGGGTTGCAAACTCTATTTTTAAGCAGGTATTCACAATGACAGGCCTGAATTATGAACTGCGGCTTTTGTCTTATTGACTACTGTGATCAGCAATAGTTGGAGTTTTACACAAGTCTTGTTTGATTTTCTTGTTCAGTATGGTGTAGAATTTGTTGCTGAGCATGTTCTTCCATTGCTTATGCCACTCCTGACTGCTCAACAACTGAATGTTCAACAGTTTGCCAAATATATGCTCTTTGTCAAGAATATGCTCCAGTAATTTTTTTTCCCTTCAACATCTTTTACAGCCTCTTTATTTTCGCATTTTGTCAGTTTTTCTTTCTCCTTAATCTCTGGCATGTTTGTCTCTGAATTTCTTTCTGAAACTTTCCGTGTTTCACGCAGGAAGATAGAAGAGAAGCGAGGAGTTGCTGTGACTGATTCCGGAATCCCCGAGGTAAAACTATCTCCTGCAGTTAATGGCCTTCAGGTGGAAGCTCCGAGGACAAGCAGCAGCATTGTTGTTACGCCAACAAAAAGCAGCTCATCTTGGGATGCAGATTGGGGTCCTCCCAAAGCAACACGAACTGCCAATTCTGTCCAGAACACTATTAATACTTCTAGTCAATCTGTGATAGACAACCCTGTTGGTCTAGTTACATCTTCACAAAGTAATTTGTCCTTATCTGGTGTATCTAATCAGCAAACAGCCAAGTCATGTCCTTCAGTAGATTTAGAGTGGCCGCCTCGTGCATCATCCGCTGTTATGTCACAATTTGGTGATACCGAAAGGCAAACAATTGCACCAGGAACCTCATCCGCATCTAATCTTGAAGATGACGATCCTTTCGCTGATTGGCCTCCGCGTACTAGTGGCTCATTATCTGGTGGATCTGGAAATTCCAAAAATGGTACTTTAGGAATGTCACTAAACAAATTGGGGCACAATTCAATGGCAAGCAATTCAAGCAATCTTGGTATCCAAGCTAGCAACAATTGGTCTGTCAATTCCCAAAGTTCGTCTATTGGTAACTCGAATAATGGCATTGAACCTCCAAACACTATTGGGTTCCTAAAACAAAGTCAGGCTTTTCCAGCATCAAACGCTGTTTCATCATATAATAATAATGTTAAATCAACTGATCTTGGATCAATATTTTCTTCCAACAAGAATGAACCAATTGCACCTAGACTTGCACCACCCCCTTCAACCACGGTGGGTAGAGGACGGGGAAGAGGGAGAGGAGCTACTTCAACCAAACAACCTTCTCATACCAAGTCAAGCAATGAGCAGCCACCCCTTTTGGATTTGCTGGGGTAGCTTGCTTCTATTTTTGTTCTTCTTGATTGTATATTTATGCAGCATTCTATGTTGAATGCTCGGAGACAATTGCCGGAAAGGAAGAAGAGAGATTGCGGAAAATCTTGCCACGCAACATCTGCTGCAAGTGACTATGTAAAGGTTTTGTTGTACGTTGCTTACTTAGTATATAGTAATCTTGCAAAAATTTGGTTTATTTTATTTTTTTGGTCGCCATGTCTTACTTTATTCTTAGGATGTCAGGCAAATTGTATTCAGAAAAGTCCTGATTGTTGCGGCTGGGTTGAAAATAATAAAAGTAGTGATTAATTTTCTTCTTAAACGAGAATGATTTGAATTCCATTATGTATGATTTGATTGTTTTTGTGGTATGATAGTGTCGGTTGTAATTGTAAGTGCATATATAATACAATTTTGCCACCAGACCTCATGTGTTCTATCCACACTCCATCAAATTTTCATAAACTCATAATACTAAAAATGTCTTTTACTATTTCATTCATTCTTAAATTTGATTTTGTCTCTTTCTCACTTCATTAGCACCACTCACATAATAATATCTTACACTCATAACTCCAATCTCATAATTTATACTTATTTACAACTCACACAGCTTATTTATGACTTACATTACATCTCATAACTATTCTCTTCTTATTCTGTTTAAAGTCATTAAAAATATATGTTTATTGATATGTTGAATTTGTATTTTTTTCTTTCAAAATTTGAGAATTTTATCTGATGAGTTCACGTACGTAGTAAATTATATATTGTACATAAATTTAAATCATGTATCCTTATTTATTTTGTGTTTACGTAAATGTATATCAACTAAATTCAAGTACATGTAAACTTTTGCAATGAGTAGGGAAAATGCGTACTTGAACTCAATTCATGTAAATGTATGTAAACTGAGTTTAAATACATTAAACTAAGCCAAATACATGTAAAATTTTGTAGCGAGTAGGGGAAGTGCATATTTGAACTAAATTCCCGTACATGTACTTAAACTCAGTTTAAGTACATGCAAAATTTTGTAGTGAGTAGAAGAAATGCGTACTTTAACTCAGTTCAAGTAACTGTACGTAAATTGAGTTCATGTACATGTAAAATTTTACAGTGAGTAGGGGAAATGCGTAGTTGAACTCAGTTCACGTACATATACGTAAACTGAATTCAAGTACATGTAAAATTTTGTAGTAAGTAGGGATAATGCATATTTAAACTCAGTTCATATAAATGTACATAAATTGAGTTCAAGTACATACAAAATTTTGTAATGAGTAGAAAAAGTGCGTACTTAACTTAGTTCGCGTAAATGTAGGCAGTTAAAGGAATGTTGTGGGTTGTATGATGGAAGAGAATAGAAGCAAAAATTTGATTTAATGATAAGAACAATTTAATCTTTTCAACAATGACAGTGTGTGGAACTAGCAAAAGAGGAGGTGTGAATAGTAAAACTAGAATATAACCCACGCGCTGCACGAAAGTAATAAAAAAAAATTTAATGTAATCTTTTGAAAGTGATATATTGTATATAAATGTATCAATCTAATTAGAAAAAAGCTTCAATATTTGTAAGTTCCTTAATTTATAAGAATAGTGATTGGATAATAAAAAGAATAAATAAAATGAAAAACAATTGAAAAGTTTGTAATAAAATGAGTGATTTTCACTCTAAAATATATGATTAAAAAATATGAGCGATTGTTTGTATACATAATTAAAAAGATTAAAATTTGTAATAAAATGAGTGATTTTCACTCTAAAATATATCATTAAAAAAATGAGTGATTGTTTATAAACACAATTAAGAATGATTAAAAAAAAATGAGTGATTTTCACTCTAAAAATATTATTAAAAAAAGATGAGTGATTATTTGCATACATTTTATTTTGTTTTAAATGTTCAATTACTATAGAATATTTTCTTCCTATAAAAAATAGAAAATATATTTTGCATGCATTGATTTGAGATATACTTTTAAGCATTGGTTTTTATTAGGGGTGTACATGGACGTGAGTCGACCCGCCAACCCAATCACCCAACCCAACTCGATTTTTATCCGTACCCGGTCACTTTTTGGGTCCGACCCGATCCAACCCGTTGAAACCCCTTATATTTGGTTTGGGTAATGGGTTCAACAGTTTGAACCCGTCGATCGATCCAGTAACTAGTTATAATTTTTTTTTAAAATTTTGTTTGGTAGCCCAATAGGGCTTTATTACTCTTCTTCTTCTTCTTCTTCTTCTTCATATTTTCAGCAACCGTCATCCATCTTATTCTTCTGTTCCATATTTGCGTATACTTTCTTCTGTTCCATATTTGCGTCCACCTTCTTTTTCTATCCAGACTTCCTGAAGGCACGCCGCTGGCCACCTTCTTCTTTTGTTCTACCTGTCGCGTTGCTGCCACGTTCTTCTTTTGTTCTGCAGGTGCTCATAACCGATATTTATTTAATTATATTTTGTTATAGTTTTGCATAATGAAGGTATGAATTGAAAACTTATGCTTATGATGAATTTAGTTTAAATTTTTTACATTTGCTAAATACAATTTTTTTGAGTTAAATAATATTTACGAGCAAAAATAATGCTTATGATAAATTTAGTTTAAATTTTTTACATTTAAATCTATTAAACACTTCTTTTTAATATCGTATTTGAAAATAGTAAGTACTCTAAAAATAAACAAATGAAACACTACTATTAAAAAATTATGGTAGCTTAGTAAACTAAAATGATTGGTGAGTTATGTGTAATGATGAAAGTAATGTGGTGGACCAAGTAGTACTGCTAGCTGTTTTCACTTACTTTTTCTTTTACCTTTGAATTTTTTTAACTATATTATTGCACAGATTTGAGACAAATGGAACAAGTACAAAAAGCTCCTAATCAATTTGCTCCACAAGCACAACAAGCTTCATCACAACAAGCACAAGATTTAGGCCTCTCATCATTGCCGCCA
Source organism: Cicer cuneatum (assembly GCA_037974295.1). Classification (NCBI taxonomy): domain Eukaryota; kingdom Viridiplantae; phylum Streptophyta; class Magnoliopsida; order Fabales; family Fabaceae; genus Cicer; species Cicer cuneatum. Next base: position 51,691,830 of record JBBPBO010000005.1, on the reverse strand, counting down.
ACTCAAGGAAACAAAGTAACCAAAAGAAAACCTAGTAAAACCTCTTCTAGTGCTTGGTTACATTTTAATAAGAGAAATGATACATGTACAAGTAAGTATTGTGGGAAAGTGTACGCAGCCTCTTCTAGTCACGGAACCACTAACTTGCTTAGACATATGAATAAGTGCTTTAAAAATCCATATAGGCAAGTTGATAAGAAACAAAAGACAATTGTTCTTGGAAAGAAAAATGATGATGACTGTAAGACCCTTAAATTTTAATTAAAATCATGGAATTAATTTTAAGTGTATTTGGAGATATTTGTAAAATATTTAATATATGTATGTTTTGAGTAAATGTATATATATATATAAATATTTATTTTGGAGGATGAATAAAAATTATTGGATGAAGATTAAATTAATTTAATTACAAGTAATTAAATTAATCGGGCAGTTAATTGAGGATTAGTGGCTAATTGCAAGACAATTAAGTGCTGAAGGATCCAGCATTATTTTAACATTATTTTTGGGTGAGGTGGCACCACAAAAGCCTATAAATAGGAGTGAGAAGGATGGTGAAATCAGAACACCATCCCTCCTTCCTCACTGCCCATACTGCATGTAACAGTACTGCATGTAACAGTACTGCATGTAACAGTACCCCTTTCCCTCCCATTCTGTTTGCTGTTTCTGCCTTCCCCATTTCCAGTCACGATTACAAACAAGAAAAGAGGGAACTCTTCAAAGTGCCATTACTTGAACATCCAAGCACTGAAACACCAAAACCCCAGTACAAAAGTTATTCCCCATACCATTACGGAGCTAAAGAACCCAGTTTCGTAGCAGCAAACGCAAGTTGCAGTTTCACCGGTTTTTGGCGCAAAAACGGAAACGACAGCAGGAACGACAGGAATAGCAGAACACGCAACAAGGGTAAGGGCACCTTCCACTTTCTAGTTGCATTAGGGCTTTAAGTGCATAACTTTCATGGCATTACTAGTGTTTTCATTACTGTTTTGAAACTGATTTGCCTGATGCTTGAAAGAAATGAGAAATGCATTTTTTTGATGTTTTAAAAGCTCTGTGATGATTGCTGTTTGGGCTGAATGCACTAAAGTTGTGTTGTTAATGTGGGAAAGTGGAAAATGTCTTGAATGTTATTTTAAACATGATTTAAAAATGCATGTTCATAAAACTGTTTTGAAAATGGTTTTGAAATGCAAAAATGCATTCTGTTTGTGTTTTGCTGCTCTGTGATGCTTGCATGTTATTCTGATGTGTTGTGAAAGCTGAAATGCTTGCATATTGTTCTGATGTGTTGTGAAAGCTGAAATGCTTGCATATTATTCTGATGTGTTGTGAAAGCTGAAATGCTTGCATGTTATTCTGATATTGAGAAAGCTGAAATGCTATATGATGTTCTGATGGCTTGAAAGTCTGGATGATTCTGATGATTGATCATTCTGTTTCTGTTTTTGGATAATTTGGTGTTGATGATTCTGATTCTGTTTCTGTTATGAGGGATTCTGGTGATGTTGATGATTTTAAAAAGAGAAGGGATTTTTAATGAGGAAAGTATTGTCTGAAAAAATGCTGAATCTGTTTTGATGTTTGGTTGTTTGTTATTAAAAGAAAACAATTTGAAAAGGGTTGAAATCTCAAGAAAATTTCACTGGTTTTCGAAGGTGTATTCGAATACAACATGTGTGTATTCGACTACAACCTGTAAAGTTTCTGTTCTACTTAAGTTTTCAAACTTGTATTCGAATACGAGCCCCTGTATTCGAATACAGAGGAAGGATTTTTGCTTCTGTATTCGACTACGACCATGTCGTATTCGAATACAGAAGTGGAATTTTAACACTGTATTCGCATCTGTATTCGATTACAGGCATGCTGTATTCGAATATAGAATGCAGATTTTCACTAGTTTCAGCTTCTGTATTTGAATACAATGGATCTGTATTCGAATACAGATTTGTGTTTTTCCAGAAGCTCAGTTTTTAGCTTCTGTATTCGAATACAAGGAGGCTGTATTCGAATACAGATTCGTGTTTTCCAGAAAATCAAGTTTTAAACACTGTGATATGCATTTTAAAGTGTTGGGAAACCTTGAGAAGGGTTAAAATGATTTTAAATGGAGTCGTTGAAATATTTTTGAAGGAGAGGATGATGTTTTGAAAACCTTAATGATCTGGGAGAAAATGTTGAATTTTTCAAGGTTTGGTCTTTTGTATTCGACTACAGGCATGCTGTATTCGAATACAGAATGTTAAAATTGCAGTTTCATGCTTCTGTATTCGAATACAAGGGGGTCTGTATTCGAATACAGATTCGAGTTTTCAGAAATTCCAAGTTTTTAAGAGTGTTTTGTAAACCCTGAGTGTTTGGGGGATATTGGGAATGTTGTGGTGAATTAAAATGGAACTTTTGGTGATATTTTGAAGTGGTGGTGATGAAGTTTTTAAGACTTTACTGATGTAATGAAAGATGTTGTTTTGTGCACTGAGACTGCCTCTGTATTCGAATACCAGAGGGCTGTATCGAATACAGAGTGTGATTCTGCACTGTTTTTGGCTTCTGTATTCGAATACAGATTCGTAAAATTCCAGAAATCCTAGTTTTAAACACTGCATTTGTATTTTAAGAGTTTGGGAAAACATTTCAAAATGTTAATGAATACTTGGCTGTTTAGTCATGTTTGTGATGATGATAATCCTGATTGTGCTGAGATATTTTAAACATGATGGAAAGGCATGAATTTTCTGATTTTGCATACTGTTTCCAGAGAAGTGAAACACTGCATATTCATGCATTGAATAGTCAAGTGGTACCGCGATGGGCCATAGAGTAATGCGCAACCACATGCTGATCTGTTGACCGATTGCACGAGTGCTGGTCTGTTGAGCGACTGCACTAAGTACTGATCTGTTGAGCGATTGTACTTTGGTATATAGGTGCTGGTCTGTTGAGCGACTGCACTGGTACTGGACTGTTGAGCGTCTGTACCCTGAAAATGCGCAGCCACGTGCTGATATGTTGAGCGATTGCACGAGTGCTGGTCTGTTGAGCGACTGCACTAGGTACTGATCTGTTGAGCGATTGTACCTTGGTATATTTCAAACGTGCTGGTCTGTTGAGCGACTACACGAGTGCTGGTCTGTTGAGCGACTGCACTAGGTGCTGATCTGTTGAGCGATTGCACCTTGGTCTTGAGGGCCGTTAAAGTCAAACATATTGTGCTGGTCTGTTGAGCGACTGCACCTTGGTGATTCCAAGAAAATTGTATACATGAACATATACATATTGCATTGAGGGATTGACCGGAGGGTCACGATTGGATTATGATGATGAGTGAAAATTGAATGTGTGTGAGTACTGTTCAGAATCTGAATTTCTGATTTAATGATTGTGATTTGTTGAGGTGTTGTTTGTACTTACCACTTATTTCATAATAATTGGTTGCTGTTTTTGAAAAGGCATATATGTTATTAAATTTCAAATGAGCATTATTATTTTCCTCATCGTCATATGTTATACCATGGATATATTGTTGCTGTGAAATATATGCTATGTGATTATTTGTTAATTTCGGTCGGTGACCCTTGCCATTATATTGTGGAAATTGGGCTTTGCCCTCAGATGCCCCCCAAACCCATGCCACCCGTGGGTACCTGAACGACGGAAACGTCGTTAGACTTCCTTGATCGCTATTCGCGCACTGCTTGGGTATTTGACCCCATCTGAAGCAGAGCGACTTACACGAGGTGGTTGGAGAGGACGAGCAGGACCGACAGCGTAGAGGATTTCGTGGAGCACACTCATACGAGTATAGATTTTCCTGTGCCTTCCCGTCTGGTATTGGAGGCGCACGGAATTTTTGATGATGCTGAGGAGCCCGCTAGAGGGGTTGAGACGGAGGTCGCCGTAGGAGTGGTGACTCCCAACCCGGTGATTGGAGGAGATGTACATGAGTCCGAGGCAGAATGGAAGAATGATGATCCGAAGCCAGTAGCAGCTGAGATTCTGGGTCCGTCTAGGATCTCCGATGATTGTTATGAGATTCCGGCTCCGCCGAAGCGGCCGAGACTATGTATTGATCTGACTTCTGAGGAGATCGACCCCTCTTTGTATGATGAGGAGGAGGAGGTTACGTCGAGGCGAGCGGCAGATTCGGAGGAGACTTGCTTGGGATGCGGAGGAAATCCGTGCTACTGTAGCTTTAGCGCATGATCAGTTAGACTTGATGTATAGGATTTGAGTTGGAAATGTATTTTGTTATTTTGGAAATACCTGTACTACTTATTCCGCACTCTGATATTATCTTTTGAGGATGTTATGACATTGTTAACATTTTAAAAATGTCTTAATGTTTATTATTAAATTTCCAGAGATTGAGTACTTATTGATTTTTACGGAAACTTTATTTTAATTCCTTTCGAATTAAATCTGGAAAATCATTTTTAATATTGATTTAAAAAAAAAAAATACACCCGCGCTGTGTTTTAAACTCGGGGTGTTACAATGACCTTAATAGTGTTAGTTTTAAACTTGTTGAATTTAATCAAGAGAGAAATAGAATAACACTAGCAAATATGGTAATTATTGATGAACTCCCTTGTAAATATGTTGAAAATGAAAGGTTCAAACAATTCATGAGTGACGCTCAACCTAGATTTAAAATTCTTTCCCGTGTTACTATTGCTAGAGATTGCTTGCAGTTGTATTTTGATGAGAAGGAAAAGTTGAAAAGAATGTTGTCTGGAAATAAACAAATGGTGTCTTTGACCACTGATACTTGGACATTGTAACACCCCGATTTTTAACAGCACGAATGCATTTTTTTTAAAACCACTTAATAAAATAATACGTCGTAACACAAAACGCAAGAGTAATAAATAATTACATCATATATATACAAACAAGCTAAGATAGTTTTTGGGACAATAATCCAAAATATACAAATAGAAAATACACCGGGGCTATGAGACCTATCAGACATCGTTCATACCCCTGGGGTATTCTCGACAGACACCTGCACAGAAGTACTGCTCCAAGAATGCTATCCCCCATGGTCACGTAAAAAAAAATGGAACATGGACCCACCAACAAAAGTCAATTGTCAACTGTCAACGAACGTCATAGGTACAGTCATTCCAAAACAAAATAAGTACAACCACAAAAGACACTAAGGCCCTATACAACAAAGACTAATCTGACCATTCATTAACAACTACAGTAACAAGGGTGACCTCCACACTCTGCACAAGTCCCATCTGACACAGTATCTCTCCTCGAAGTAACTTCCTCCTCCTCATCAGCCATAGAAGGATCAGTCTCCTTAGAAGTCAGATCCACCCACGATATAGGTGGCTTCGGCGGTGCTGGAATCTCAAAACAGTCCACTACTTCAGTGACAGTCAGTAGGGGATCGTTCACCGGCAGTGGAAGCTCGGACTCGATCCGCGGTGACACTAACCAAGGTACCGACAATCCATCAGCAAAACCCTGGTCCCCAACCTGCCTAGATGGACCTGAAATATCTTCTCCCGCTGGCATAAGCCCTTACCCTTCTCGCCCGTTCCTGGTCCAAGCACTACATCCCCTGCTACTACACTGGGAGTCACCACACCTACGGTGGCCTCCCTCTCACCTCTAACTGAAGGACTCTTTGCATCTGCCCATACCTCATTCGCCTCGAGTACTAATCCTAAAGGTACAGGAAAGTCGATCCTCTCGTGAGTGAATTCCACATGCGACACTGCCTCAGCTCTCCTACTTGTCCTCACCCCCTCCCTGTATATGTAGCCCTGCTTGAGATGGGGTCGTATACCCAAGCAATCGACGAATGTCGATCAGGGAAGTCTAACGACGTGTCTGTCGTCAGGGTAACCATCGGTGGATTGAAATTGGGTATCATCTAAGGGCAAAACCCAATTTCCACAATAATGTAAAGGGTCACCAACCGAAATTAACAATTAACAATTAACGATTATGTCAAAAAGACAAACAGTAAACACTTAGTAGTTTCAGCAAGATAACAAACAGTGACAGAACAAGTATACAACATATCATATCATAACAAACATGACTCGCGTGCCAAGCTCCCTAATGCAATGCTTATATGCCAGTGTACATGATTTCGGAATTTCCAAACCCTCCTCGAAGGGTGTAAATCATAAATGTACCACCTCTCACAACCGGTACAAAATACCGATGTGCCACCTATCACAGATCAGCACGATTTGCCAGAGTGCAGTCTATCACAGACCTACACGACTAAAAATCCTCGTAAGGATAAGATGGACCAATCAACTCATGGAACCATCATGTGGCCCATCGCAGTCACCACGAATACCGTGGTCCATCACGATCACCAGTAACTATGAAATGCATGAGCATACTCTGACTCTTTGACAACAATCATTATATAAATGTAGCTATTAAAAGACTTCCCTTTTAATACTCATTAAACACTAACAATTTTTCATACTTTTCACAGAGCATACTCAAGACATATTCTCATCAATAAAAATTCATAACATATAGCAATACGTATTATCACTCAAGAATGCATAACCAAATCAATATTAATTATCACATATTCACACATCAAACACACATATAAGGTCCTTATGTGAAAACTAAAAATTTGGAAGGAGCCCTTACCTCGCGAAGCTTCCTTACTTAGCAAAGATATGCTACTCATGTCAATCACACCCTCCAATCGTCATGGTCTCAAATTATTTCTATATCTCTTAATCTTTAATCAAGTAAATTTTACTAAGTTAAAATGAAATCTCGAGACCTAAACATGCCCCACCAATTTGGCCTACTCTACAAAATCACCGTAAGATTTACTTTCTCCTAAACTAACTCAACACAAATATTTTATATCGAATTAGAATGAACTTGGTCCAAAACTTAGACAAAAATAACACATACTAACTTTAACCTTCAAAACACCAAGACTTTTTCCTCAAACATACCATGAAATGCATGAGCATACTCTGACTCTTTGACAACAATCATTATATAAATGTAGCTATTAAAAGACTTCCCTTTTAATACTCATTAAACACTAACAATTTTTCATACTTTTCACAGAGCATACTCAAGACATATTCTCATCAATAAAAATTCATAACATATAGCAATACGTATTATCACTCAAGAATGCATAACCAAATCAATATTAATTATCACATATTCACACATCAAACACACATATAAGGTCCTTATGTGAAAACTAAAAATTTGGAAGGAGCCCTTACCTCGCGAAGCTTCCTTACTTAGCAAAGATATGCTACTCATGTCAATCACACCCTCCAATCGTCATGGTCTCAAATTATTTCTATATCTCTTAATCTTTAATCAAGTAAATTTTACTAAGTTAAAATGAAATCTCGAGACCTAAACATGCCCCACCAATTTGGCCTACTCTACAAAATCACCGTAAGATTTACTTTCTCCTAAACTAACTCAACACAAATATTTTATATCGAATTAGAATGAACTTGGTCCAAAACTTAGACAAAAATAACACATACTAACTTTAACCTTCAAAACACCAAGACTTTTTCCTCAAACATACCAGTGACCAATTTATAGTTTTAAAACTCAATTACAATTATAAAAAGAAACTCTAGTCGTAGATTAAAACACATTGATTAAAACAATTGAATTCTCAAATTCATTTTTCAATTGTACCATACTTTTACCCATATAGGCAAATTTAAAAAAAAAAAACTCAATCATATTCAATTCACAAACATTAGACTTATGTTTCTTGAAAAACTTTTCTAAACATAGAAATAATTATTTCGTATTTGTCAATCACCAATTACAAACTTCAAAGGTATAAGTTACAAACTTTTAGAAATAAAATATTTTAAGGTTTAAGTCCTTCAAATCACATTTTCTACTAAAACTATACCAAGGCTCTTTTATTTATTTATTTTTTAAATTCAACATTATCAAATATATTTCACATTATATATTTTCTTACTAGCTTTCACATCTAGTTCTAAACCACAAAGTTTAAAAACGTCAAGCTTGAAACCTTTTGTATAAAATTTGGATCTTTAACATCAAAATGTTTAAAGTATTAACTCTATATGTAAAACTATTGTTTTTGTAACTTAAACATTACTAAAGTTTTGTAACTTTTTCGCCACATTATCTCAAAAATGATTTCTCATTAAAATAAATTAAAAATCAGCAACTCATGAATACTAGATTCTTTTAAAACAACATTATTCAGACTCATGGATCTACATAATCCGTTCAAATCAAAACGAAACAAAACTTTCTGAAACACACTAAAAAACTTTAGGTTTACATGAATATAAAATTAATTAAAATCTTTAGATCTTTCATTAATCATCATCAATCAACAACAATGGATTAAAAGGATTTAACCCCCAACAACAACACAAAATTTGGCCAACAAAGAGGAGATCAAGCTTTTACCACAAGAGCAAGATCAAGCTTTCCTCTTCAATCACCTTCTCCTAAATCCCCCTTGATCTAAGCTAACATGAGATTCCCTCTTCACTAAAACTTATAATTTTCTCCACAAAACTCTCTGGATCTAATATCAAACATTAAAGATCCCAAGACTATCAGTTTAAAACATAAAAGTATTTTCTCCTACGATCAAATAATGGCTCGGTAAGATAAGGAAAGGGAGGAAGAGATAATTTCTTGTGTTGAAATTTAGCTCCATAGCACCAAAAATGTTGAAATGAGAATATTTGGTTCACACATTTTGTTGAGATGAAGCATGGATAATGCAAAATTTAAAGGTTTAGCATGATACCACTTATCACTAGCACTTAGAGGAAAAGAACTCAAGTAAGCTAAGAGAGAAAAGAGGCTACGGTCTCTTAGGGAGGAGTGAGGATTTTTTTTTTGTCTAAAAAGAAGATGAATGAGAGGGAAGGAAACATAATCCGAGAAAGAAGGGAGAGGTTCGCTGGCTTCCCATTTAAAGTTGGGTCCTTCTTCTTTTTTTTTTTTTTTTTAACTTACAAAAAAAATATATAATTAAATATTTAAGTTTTAACTAAAATAATTATTATAACATCTAATCACTCTTACACATATTACATCACTCACTTCTTAATCTAATTTAATAAAAATATCTACTCTCGCTACATCTCTAATAAATAATTTTAATCGGGTCTCCAAATATATATTACTAATTGTAACAAAATTATATTTTGGTACTTAATTTCATAAAATAAAAATTGGCTAATAGCTTAAGCAATTTAACACAAAATACACTAAAATTGCATAAATTAGAGTTTAGAAAATTCAGGGTCTTATAGACATCGATCCAAAATATGAATTATATGTGTGTAACAACTCATTATATTGATGATGATTGGGATTTGAAGAAGAGAATATTCTGTTTTGGTTTGATTTCCGACCATAAAGGTGAAACCATAAGGATAACTTTAGGAAATTGCATGTAAGAGTGGGGGATTAGGTTTATTTGTTGTGTTACTTTTGATAATGTAAGTGCCAACAACTTGGCTATTGCATATTTAAATAGAGGCATGACTCTTTGGAAAGGTCATACTTTATTTAATGGGGAGTACTTTCATATGAGATGTAATGCACATGTATTGAACTTGATTGTAACCGATGGCCTGAAGGAAATTGACTCATCAACTGCTAAAATAAGGGCTGCATGTAAGTTTGTCAAGTCTTCTCCTAGTAGGTTGGCTACTTTTAAGAAGTGTGTAGAAGCTGTGAATGTATGTTCTAAAGCAATGGTAACACTTGATGTACAAACTAGGTGGAACTCCACCTTTTTTATGTTGGATATTGCTGAACAATATGAGCATGCATTTTATCGTTTAGAACACATTGATTTGACATTTGTATCTAATGGTAGTGAGATAGGAGGATGTCCTAATGAAATTGATTGGGAACGTTTCCGTTTTGAAGACTTTCTATGAAGCGACTCTTTCTTTTTTTGGGTCATTACATGTTACAACCAACTTTCTTTAAACATCTGATTGAAATTCAGAAAACATTCGACTAAATGGAATAACACAGAAGATGTTTTGAAAAAGATTACTGCAAATATGCAAGTAAAATTTAACAAATATTGGGATAGTGGTGAGATAAATTTTCTTCTCTTTGTTGCTATTTTTCTTGATTCCCGTTATAAGCTTGAGTATATTGAGTTTTGTTTTGAAAGAATTTATGGCATTGATAAGTCTGACGATATGATGGAAAAACTAAAAACTATCATCGGTAAATTGATTGAACACTATATTATTTTGTATCCCATTACTAACGAAGCTAGTGATTCTAGAACCTCGAATCTCAACATGCACTCACAGTCTAACATTGAAAAGAGGGATGATGATGATTGGGAAAATTTGTTTAGATTGAACATGAAGAAAAAACAAGGTGAGTTGCAAAAAAGTGAGTTGGATAGGTATTCAGAGGATGCTGTTGAAGAGTACTCCCCTACATTTGACATTCTTGTATGGTGGAAAGGAAAAACAAATAAATACCATGTTCTTTCTCGCATAACTAGAGATATTTTGGCTATTCCAGTATCTAATGTATCATCTGGGTCGACGTTTAGTATAGTAGGTCGAGTCCTCGATTCATTTCGTAGTTCATTAAATGCCACTATTATTGAAGCTTTGATTTGTACCCAAAATTGGATCAAATTTCCTAAGAAAATTGATTTAGGAGCTGAGTAAGGCTCATACTATTGTTACTTTGTTCTTAGTGAATTGAGTGAAATACATATTTTGACTTGAATAATTGGTTTGGAACATTTAAATTTGATTAGTTATTTAGATAAAATAATAAGAGTTGCCACAACTATTTAATAAAATAGTCAAACATTTAGATGACAAATATGCATCTTTTACCCACAATTGTTCTTTTTATTGTCAATACTTAAAGGTTGGTAAATGAGTGGAGTGGGCATTGCAAAAATACATAGTTAATAGAAATTTTAATTGTCACTAAAAGCTTATTGTTTTACCGGAAATTAAATGAGTCTGTATCAATATTTGCTTTAAATGCCACAAAAGCTTTTAGCAACACTGGATACACCAACCAATAACTAATTGTCGGTAAAACCTTTGGTGACCATTTTTATTGTCACTAAAACTAGTATTAATTGCCGCAAAAAGTGTTTTTTTGTTGTAGTGATTGTTGGAATAATCTCAATAAATTAAAACTTTGTTCATATTCAAGTTCTGAAGGCTAAGTATAATCCATATAAGTTATTAGCCAATAAAGTTCATTAGATAAGTGGAATAGTGTCAATCAATTAATATTTTTGTCATATTATATTTCACAGAACTAAATCTAATACATATTGGTTTTTAGACAATATAGTTCATATAATAAGTGGAATATTATCGATGGATTGATATCTTATTCATATTCTTCTTCAGATGGCTTAGTCTAACCCATATTGATTCTTAGACATTATTGTTCATCCGATTAGTAGAATAGCTTCATTAGATTAAGATTTTGGTCATATTTGTGTTGACATGACTAAGTTTAATCCATAACGAATATCATTACTAGAAAAATAGGATTTAGCGTTGGCCAAAAGCCAACGCTAATAGCCCAAAAGTCAACGCTAACGTGGATTTAGCGTCGGCGTCGGGCCCAGACTAAAACGGTCGAAGCTAATATATAGCGTCGGCCAAATACCATCCGACGCTATATTAGCTTCGGCCTGGTCCATGCTAAGCCAAAGCTAGCAACTAAAATAGAACATTCGACGCTAATTAAGTATGTTGCCCCGTCATAAAAAAAATCGTTTGTGTCGGATGGCCGACGGTTAAGTCAATTTAAAGTCAATGTTCTTTGTAATGTAGTGTCGGCCACTCCAACACTAAAGTTAACAAAGAAAAAGTCAATAAATCTTGATAAATTAGTTTTACATCATATGACAAGCATGATAGGAGTTTAACTTTCTATAGGCTATACGAATAACGGCAGTTAACAACTCACAATTTAAAAACTATATACAGCTTTTTCTATTTCATTTTGCAATTAGACATATATTTAGTCAAACCAGATTATATTAACAATATATATATATATATATAGCTTTTCCTATTTCTATTTCATTTAATGAGTAAAGAAGAAAATATAGTAAGAATATATATAACTTGTGTTTATTTACTACTAAATGAAAGAAAAAATACACCAAAGTTCATATGGATTTTGAGGTCTACTTTGATCAAAAGCAAGTATAGAAGCAACAATATAGTAACTATACAGAAGCACACAAAAATACTAGCAGAAACAATATGATCTAATGGAGGTAATTCATTAGTGATATGAGTTTGATCTCCTAATGCTATAATATCTAGCAATCAGCTACTACTTGAAAAGTAAAAAATATTGAGACACACACACATGAAAAAATACAGAGGCATGAATTATGATATGAGTTTGATCTCCTAATGCTATAATATCTAGCATAACGACAAACGATAAATATATAATTAGTAGTTACAAAATAAAAATTCATGAATAATAAAGAAAGACATCAAATTAAAAGAAATATTCAATAGCTGGACTTGATGGATTTCTCCAAAAGATTTTCATGCTAGGAATGACAACTAGATCATGTGCAAACCATATATATAAAAAACTCCTATCCTTTTCGAGTTAGAACAAAGAATTGCAGAAAAAATCCATTGAATACCATGAGCAAAATGATGAATTACAAAACCATATGGCTTTTGCCACACAGGGTCAGTACACCAGCATCAATACTCTTAAAAAGAAAAGTACACCAGCATCAATTTGTACAAAATATGTAAAACTGTATCCACGTTTGACGTGTGGTAAGGTAACAATAGTGTTTTATAAATTGCAATGACTGCAATAATAGTTAAATCTCTCTCAAATAATGTAACAGAAAACTAACATTTTAACAAGTAAACCAATAGTAGAAGGATTTGCAAGATGCAAATATTATAATTTCCATCTTATCAATCAGCCAAGTACAATCTATAACTAGTAGAAAGAAAAAAAAATACAAATAATTGCAAGAACAAGGACATATGACATGCTACCTGTTTGAATAAAAAACTTAATATAATTTTACATTAGTTGTGTGAAAACAATAGACAAACAATTCCTATGCATATTCCAAAAAGATAGAAAGAATGTTTGAAAGAGTGCAGAAAGAAAATGAATTACCTGAAACATGGTGCGAAAGGGAAGTTGTGTGTGAGAGAGAGAGCCCTGTTTAATGGTATTTCCGCAGGCGTACTTAAGAGGCATTGAAACACATTTAATTATGATGTTTTCTTATTGCTTTGTTTAGACTTTGTGTTTCCAAATAAGACCATAGATGATTGCAGATTCTTGCCCAACAGGAATTTGCTCATTTCTAAATAAGTCCAAAATTGTGGAACGAAAAGGCAGTGGTTTACATGCCAACTTTTGACTGCTTAATGCTACCAGGCATCATAAATTTCATTCTAAAGAACATTGAAACACAAGCATAAAGGACAAGAATTGAGAAAGGAAAAGAACAGCCTTAGTTCAATTCCTTAAAAAGCCAAATAAAAACTTGATTCGATTGAATAACAGGTCTGATAACTCAAAAATTCTACAGAGGGGAGAGCATTTGTCATAAGACACGTCATACCATTACTAAGTTCATTTATGGCGAGATTATACAACAGACAAACTAGATGATATAGCATTGTAGAGTTCATTAGTTAGTTTTTAAAACTGATATGGCATAGTAGAGTTCAAAAGGAAATAAGTAAATAAAAAATCGGAGTTTACTATTGGAAAAACTCTTGATATGTTTCCCCTGAGATTAAGAAGAGAACGATTCGAGTGGCTGACCTTGACGGCGAGGGTTCACAATGGGTTCGAGAGCTAGGGTTCAGCGTGGCTGAGCTTCACGGCGGCGAGAGGCTGAGCTTCATGACGAGGGTTCATAGTGGGTTCGAGAGCTGGGGTTTAGAGTGGTTGAGCTTCACGGTGAGGGTTCATAGTGGGTTCGAGAGCTAGGGTTTAGAGTGGCTGAGCTTCACGGCGGCGAGAGGCTGAGCTTCACGGCGATGTAGACAGAGTGGGTGACGACATCGAGAGTTTGATGGATTCAAGAGAGTTGAGAGTGATGATGATGCGAAACTGCGTAAATGTGGAGAAGTGACAGAGAAAGTGGAAGGGAGCAGCTGGGTTTTCTGTTTTTCTAGAACCCGTTAGAACTTCATGTCACTTCTTTAAACATTCAGTTCACGCATCTTTTTTTTCTTCTTTCTTACTAGCATCGGCCCATCCAACGCTCACTATTAAAATAAAATAAAAAATTAAAAAATAAACTAGCATCTGCCTCATTTTATTTGGTGCATTAGCGTCGGCTAGACCGACGCTACACCAACGCTATCTAGCGTTAGAGTTGGGGGTCGACGCTAAATATGACAGCTAAAATGAGTTTTTCTGATAGTGTATATTGCATCCAATAAGTTGAATAGTCTCAACGGATTAAGAGTTTTGTCATACTCAACTTCACATGGTTAATTCTAATTCATGTTCCAATATTGTTTATCTGATAAGTGGAATAGTCTCAACGATTTAAGATTTTAGTAATATTCTACTTCACATGGCTGATTCTAATCCATACTGGTTCTTAAACAAAAAAAATTCATCCAATAGGTGAAATAGTCTCAATGGATTAAGATTTTAGTCATATTCTACTTCACATGATTAAGTCTAATCTATATAAGTTCTTAGATATATTTGTTCTTCTGATAAGTGGAATAGGCTCAATACATTTAGATTTATGTCATTTTTTATTTGACATGGCCAAGTCTAATTTATTTTAGTTATTAGCCAATATAGTTTATAAGATAAGGTGAAAGTCTCAATGAACTATGAATTTGGTCATACTTGACTTAACGGGCTAAGTCTAATCTATAATGGTTCTTAGGCAATATAGTTAATTCAATAAAATAAGTCTTAATGGATTAAGATTTTTGTCATATTCGACTTCACAAGGTTATGTTTTATCCATATTGATTCTTATTCAATATAGTTCGTCTGATAAGTTGAATAGTTGTGATTGCATATTTACTTTGTCTTAACTTGGTTGTTTTGATGTAATGTCAAAACTAGGATAGTTCAGATGTGTTGTAAATATGTTTCCCTCAATAAGTAAATCGAATTACGTTGTTATTAGTTTTCAGTTTTTAGCATTTTTGTCATTAAGTAATTTAAATTACTCATATATGTAATTTGAATTACACTCACCAAATTACATTTTCAGATTTCTTTTAACAACCTATGTCGAATTACATTATCGAATAATTCAGATTACGCGCTATTATTTTATTTTAATTGATTTCATTTACAATATTCTTTACTATATAAGTCATAGCACTTCATTTTTTTCAAGGCATGGGAACAATTTACATCATTTTCTTCTCTCAAAAATCTCTTTGAAAGCTCTTATAGAACATTTTCATGGAGAAAGATTAAAATTGTTAGTTTATGTAACACTTCGATTTCTAGTTGTGAGAGCACATTTTTTTTTCAAAATATTTTCTCAAATAATTAAAAATTAGAATCCTTTCCTCTCAAAAATCTTGAACTTATTCTTTTTTCTTTTTGAAACAACTCAACCATAAAGATTCATCGCATAAATAAATATGACAAAAGTAGTATAAGTGTAAGTATACATATATATGTATAAAGTAGCATAAGTGTAAGTAGGCAAAAGTAGTCAGAAACAATAATATGAAATATACAGATGCTAGAAAATGCATCAGGGCTATAAGACCTATCAATTCATCGCTCATATCCCTAGGTATTCTCGACAGACACTTACACAAAAGTGTTGCGCCAAGAATGCAATCCCAGCCATGGTCACCTCAAAAAAATTGGAACATTGACCCACCAAATAAGTCAAATTGTCAAAATATATCATAGACACAATTATACAAAATAGATAAATACATCAACCCAAGAGTGGCACAAAGGCCCTATAGACATCCTAAATTGATCATGAGTAACTACTACTGCAGTGGTGGCCTCCACAAACAACACTGGTACCCTCTAAAGTCGTGTCCCTCCTAGATGTCATCTCGTCCACCTTTCCTCTCCAGCCATGGAAGGATTAGTCTCATCGAAAATTAGGTCCACCCAAGAGATAGTTGACTTCGGTGGTGTCGGGATCTCAAAGCACTCTCAACCTCAAAAACTGAAGGTAGAGAATCGTCTATTACAAAAGGAAGTTTAACTTAGCACGAGGGGACACCAACCAAGGCACTGAAGGTACCTCGATGAACCCTTAACTCTCAGTGGGCGCAGATGGTCCTACAACATCTTTTGCCCACAGCAACGGTTCCTTGCCCCTCTTCGTGGCTCCCTATCCAACTATAAGGCCTCACACCCCTATAGAGGGAGTCATTAATCTAACAGTAGCCTCAGCCTCGCCTCTAGCAGCATCCCCTGCACCCAAACCTACACCACTAGCCCCCAACACCAAGTAAGTAGGAACAAGGAAGTCTATTCTCTAACAAGTGATCCTTACGTGAAACATCGTTGCATTCCTAATAATAGTTGCCACAACAATTCCCATATATGAAGCCCTACTTGAGATGGGGTCATATTCCCATGTAGTAGGCAAGTCCCTATCATGGAAGCCCTAAGATTTTGTCATCGTCAGCGTAACCTCTAGATGCACATAAGTCCACATCGTCTAAGGGAATAGCCCAAATTCCACAGTAAATGTAAATGGTCACCAACCAAAATTAACATATAGCATTTAACAAGTATAAAACATTATCAAGTGATAAATAAAGCATGCATATATCTTCATATAAAAATTATGACTCTTGTGTCAAAGCACCCTAATACAATGCCTATATGTTAGCGCACATGATTCAAAAATTTCAAACCCACCGCAAAGGGGTATGGACCTCTTATCCACGGATCTTCTTGATCCAATGCGAAGCCCCTTTTTCCAGTCACAACTCAATAATACCCTCAAGAATATGGTAGTCCCTCCAGACAAATCATTGGCAGGTTCCAACTCTACGAAATACCACGCACAACTATTAATGCATGAGCATACTCTGAATCTTTCTCAACAATTATTATGTAAATGTAGTTATTAAAAGACAGTACTAAAACTTGGAAGGAGCCCTTACCTTGCAAGCACTTCATAACATAAACGTCAATTCCTAGAAGTTCTCTTGTACCTTAAATCAAGAATCGTATTAAGTTAAAACAAACTTTCGACACTTTCTAACCTAACCCTAATTCGGCTCTCTAACACTGAAAGTGCCACTCTAAGGTTTTGCACTTCCCTCACTAAAAGGTGTATTAAAATTTATCAAGGACTAACAATCCCATAAAGTTTTCAAGGTACTCAAAGAGGACACTTTCAAAATATTTTTAACACTCATAAATTTACAAAACTTAATTCCTGCTGAGATAGATTAACTAAAACACTTGTTTTTAAACATAACTTGCTACAGTTGTCGATTTTCTTTCTTTAAAATTTCTCCACATAACTCTAAAAGTTTCAACTCTTTCTTAAAATTCAAATACTTCAAAAAAATTCTCAAAGTCACCACTTCAAATCTACTAACTTTTCAAAACCTTAAAATTATCAACAACGATTAAAATAAACAACTTTAGTTTCTTTACCCTTTTTAAATATAAGAATGTTCTTTTTGTTTTAATCTAACATTCTTATCGAAGTGATAACTTGAGATAGTTTCATTTAATTTTTATTTTATTTTTAAAAGGTCACAATTCAAACCCCCTTCCTTGTGACATACTATTCTACTTCACTTTTAGCCCTAATATGACACCTTCCTTGATTTGTGGAACAAACATAAATAATAAGAAAAATTATTGAAATTTAAAAAGTTTATTTATTTAAAACATATCATACAACTTGTAAAGAGTATCAGTTAAACTTTAATTAAACATCTAATTACAAACATACCCAGAAAATCCTTGTTACTTGGTTAGATCTTAATGTAACTAAACTATAATGACTACTAGTCCTTAACCCTTGGTATATACAGTGAGAATCACAACGCAAGCATATAAAATATATAGAATGAGCATAACAAATACCCAAGCAACATACAACATTATTTTATCTATCATCAATCATTATTAGCATTCAATTCAACTAACTTATCATCAAGCACATATATCCACAACACCTTCATATAAGGACTCATATAATAACAATACATATATAACACATATCCTAGTGAGTCCACTAATGCATGTACATATACAATGAAATGCTCCTTAATCACCAACTATCTGCGACACCTGGATCCAAATATTTTGGGTTAGTGGAACCAGAAAAGTCATTTCTTGCCCAATGAACTAATGAGTCTTTTTGATAAGGTATCAGTATACATCCATAATATCCCAGCGGTATCGATCCCACCTTTCATGTAATGCCTTCCTACCGACATCCCCCAAGACCTAGATTCAATCATCTACTGTAATTTTATCACAACACTAACCCCATGACATGCCCTATATATGAAAAAATAAAGGATATTATGAACAACATCATTGTCAAATGACATTCAGCCCTTATTGCAATTGGACTTCATTTACAACAGATTAACTTATCAACAACATCACCATCAAAAGACATCTAGCCCATATTGTGACTTGAGTTTATTTACTATGGATCAACTTATGAACAATGACATACCTAGCCCATATTGTGACTCGTATGTGGAATAGTCTCAACCAATAAGTGGAATAGTCTCAATAGATAAATATTTTGATCCTACTCTAATTCCCATGGAAATTTCTAATTTATATTAGTTCTTAGCCAATATGGTTCATCTGATAAGTGGAATAGTCTCAATGTATTATGATTGTGATCATACTCAACTTCACATGGCTTAGTCTAATCCATATTGGTTTTTAGACAATATATTTCATCCAATAATAAGATTATTCTCAATTGATTAAGATTTTGGTCATATTCATTGTAACATGGCTAAGTCTATTTCGTATTAGTTCTTAGTAGTTCATTCGGTAAGTGGAACAGTTTCAATGAATCAAGATTTTGGTCATACATGACATCACATAGTTAAGTGTAATCAATAGTTGTTTGTAGCCAACATAGTTCATTTGATAAGTGGAATAGTCTCAATGAATTAAGATTTTGATCATATTTTTCTTCACGTGGCTATGTATAATGTATATCAATTTTTAGCCAATATAGTTTATCCGATAAGTGGAATCGTCTCAATGGATTATGCATTTTGTCATATTCTACTTCACATGGCTAAGTCTAATCCATATAAATTCTTTTCCATTATAGTACATCCAAGTAGTAGAATAATCTCAATGGATTAAAATTTCGGTCATACTCGACTTCACATGACTAACTCTATATTATATTGGCTCTTAGACAATATAGTTCATTCAATAAGTGAAATAGTCTCAATGAATTAAGATTTGTTTCATTTTTTACTTCACATGACTAAGTCTAATCTATATTAGTTTTTTGTCAATATAGTTCATCCGATTAGTTGAATATCCTCAATGGATTAACATTTTGGTCATACTCGACTTCATATCGTTAAGTCTTATCTATATTAGTTTATAGCCTAATATAGTTCATTCAATTAGTGGATTAGTCTCAATGAATTAAGATTTTGGTCATAATTGACTTCATATTACTAAGTCTAATCTGTATTGGTTCTTAGATAATATAGTTCATCATATAAATGGAACGTTAGAACCATGTTATTCTTTAGAACAATTTATACTTTAACATATTTTTTAATTGTGCAGATCCTTTGATAAAAGACTTTGAGCATATTTGTCTATCAAGAAATACAATATCGTTATTCCTCTGTTGAGCAATTGAGCTAATCATCTTATTAATGTGTCTTTCTTGTTTATTGGGATGCTTTATGTAACACCCTCTAAATTTTTTATTTAAAATAATTAGGACCCATACATATTTTATTTAGTATTAATTTATGTGTGATAATTATTTGTCTTGTTCGACTTATTGTAGTTGATAAAGTTGTTAGTAAAAATTTAGTCAATTGACAATTTCTTAAATATACATATATAGATGGGTTGTTTTATCTATATTTTTATCTTCAGTGCAAGAAGAATTTGGACTAGGGTTTGTGGCTTGGTGTGACCCAACCCATATGAATGAGTAGAAGATATTTTTGGTCCATCAAACTTAGAAAAAAATAATAATAAAAGGGGTGGGGGGCACAAACTTGGTTGGGAATCTAGATGATTTGATATTTATTTTCTGAGGAAAAAAAAATTTGTCTTGAATGTTTTGATCAAATAAATTAGAAAGGAATCCTTCTCTCTTAACTCCTAACTCACGCTCTCTATCTCCCTTACCCCTCATGTTTTACTAGATTTATTAGCTTCGCTTACACACTTCTCTAGCAGTTTAATTCAATTGATTTCAATTTTTATGATCAAGGTTAACAAAAAGAAATTGATATTTTCTCCCTCCTATTCTTCATTCACGCCCAACATTATCTACTCACCAATATCCATTTTAAATTTTTCCTAAGTCCACATTTTTTCTATACTAAAAACTAATAGGCAGAAAAAAAAATTTAACTCACAAACCCATTACAAACAAGATTTTGTAAACAGAAAGGAATACTGAAACTCTAGCAACCATCACCTCTGATACCAAATGAAAATGTATAAGATCTATGTTTTTGATGAAGACAAAAGACTATGAATAAAGATCAAGTTGCAAGCTCAAAGTGAAATCAACATTCAAGTCATCTATTAAGAAACTTAGAATTTAAGGTACTTGATAAAATCCAATTACATTTCAAATACAAATATATGAGAACCTTCTTATTTTAGTATATGCATCAAAAGTATTTTCAAAATGTCAAAATACATAAATAAATATTTAAAAATTAAGTTTGTGACAAAAATCAATGTTGTATTCGACTACAGCATCTTGTAGCCGAATACAAACACTAAGTCAGTAGCAAAATCTTCAAATTTGTATTCGACTACATGATGTTGTAGCTGAATACAAATATCAAGTTAGTAGCTAAAACTGAAGTTCTGTATTCGAATACGGAATGTCGTAGCCAAATACAGATAACAAGTCAATAGCTAAAATTGGACTTTTGTATTCGACTACATCATCTCGTATTCAAATACAACTCAAGTCAGTGGCAAAATTCACAAAGTTGTATTCGACTACGAGGTATCGTATTCGAATAAGAAGTTAAAATTTTGAATAAAAAATGAACGTTACAAAAGTGTATTCGGATATGCTGAGACTGTATTCGAATACAACAGCAACTCAATGCAATTTTTCGGTTCAAATCTCATCTGGATCATTGCATAAGTTCATCAAAACTTCTGAGAACAATTGCAACTGATATGAAGTGTTGTCTATGGAGTATAAATACCTCATAGCTTCAGTTTTAAAAAATCAATCCTACTACAAAACTTAAGATAACTTTATGAAATATTTGTGAACTTTTTCAAAGTTAAATTTTCATATTTCAGGTACTTGCATTACATTTTCACATCATTGAGAGAGGTTCTCTATTGTACTTGAAATAAATTTGGATTGTTATCATTATACAAACTGTTATACCTTCTTGTTCTTAGTAAAGAACATTCTTGTAAAATCATTTAAAGTCATTGTACTATTTGAAGAAAGTAGTATATTTTCTTCAAGTGTTGTAAACTAAGATAGTGGTGTACTATCTTAGGTAAAGTGTTAGGAATTTGTAATAGAAATCTTAGTGTTAGACTTGTACTGATTCTAACAAAATAGTGAAAAAATCTCTTGTGGTGTACAAGAGGACTGGATGTACCTTTTGTTGTAGGGGAACCAGGATAAATTTTTGCGTGCTTTACTTTCTGTCACTTACAAGTTTTCATAATCAATCACAATCAGAAAAATAATTCACAAAAACTCTAAAAACCATAAAAGTTTTTAAAACACCTAATTCACCCCCTCTCTTAGGTGTGCCTCTGTACTTACACACACCTCCTCTTTTTCGTGCATCAAAGGTTTGGAACTCCTTTTTTTCGCAAACAACTTCGTGGGACTTAGAAATTTGTGCTAGGAAGAAAAATTGCCAAGGTAATGGTTTTTCCCCACATAAATTATAGTTAGACAATTGGTTGGATGACATGAAATTAATATTTGTGATTGCTTGTCTTTTAAAAGGAATAAATGTAGACTAATGGATTAAAATAATAAAACATTAATTTTTTTCGTTGAGTTTGATATGTAATATATGATTTTTAAGAAGTAAAATATGAATTTTTATATTATATGTGATAAACTTTAATTTTGGTGATGAATATGAAATAAAGTTTGAATTTTTATGTTAAATGTGATAAAGTTTTAACTTTTATGGGGTGTGTAAAGGTTCGAATTTTTGTATTATATGTGTTAAAGTTTTAATTTTCATGACTGGTATGGAGTAAAGTCGAAATTCTTATGTGACATGTGTTTGAGTTTTAATTTTTATGATGAATCGGAAATCAAGTTTCAATTTTCCTGTGTATGCGGTGAAAGTTATGATTTTTATGGTTATTTGTATATGAATATATGATTCTCATGATAATGATATGTGATACAAGATACGAATTTCATCCTTACTTAACCAATAAATTAAAAATCACAAAATCATCTCTCCCCCATATATGGATAGCCATGGCTTAAGAGACAAAAGATGTAGAGGTTTTTGTTTTATTCAAACCATTATTAACAACAACAAAAAAGTTTTAATCTTTTTCCATGGAAATCTAACAACAACAACAACAAGATATTGTTTTTTTTTTGTTTAGGAAAAGTACATTTTTAAAATCACAAAACCAAAAGTTTTGAAGAAAAAAAATTTAATAATAAAAAAAAAAACATTATATGCCCTCATCATATTAGGTCACCGCAAATAAAAGAAAAAAGAGGGAAAGAAAGAAAAATTCACTTTGATAATTACACTATAAGTTTCCCCAAAGAATTTCCCATATTTTCTCTTTTGAAACATTGCCCAAATTCTCACTCAATCTCTTCCAATTTCTAATGATAGCTCCAACTTTCTAAGACACCCACAAATTCTCATTTCGAAAGTAAAGGCATAGGGAGGATGAATGGAGGACACGGTCAGAACATTAAAAAAAGAGGGGAGGTCTTGTAGTCTTCTTTGTAAAGGCATAGAGAGGATGAATGGACATGAATTTCTAATCACATAAATTTAATCATAAAATCTCACAATTATCCTTTACGACACTTAGTCACTTAGTCATAATCACATCATATTACTCACTTCTAGATCTACTTTAGTAAAAATATATACTCTCATCGCAGTCCAATTGACAAATAAATTTAACAGTAATGTGCGACGTTATTAAATATTTGTCGATAATAATCCTCTGTAATTCGATTAAATTATTTTTCGACGAATAATTTTAACCGAGTCTCGGAAAATATTTTCGAAATATTTTACTAACTCATCCATTTCCATCTAGTCCTTCTTACATAAGTCATTCTAGTCCACACACAACAAGAGATAGTGAAGTGGCTCATTTTGGTCCTTACAATGTCTTACTACATAGTAAAGAAATATCTAGATACTTTCGCTAACTCATCAATAAATAATTAATATCCTAGAAAAATATCTAGATATTTTGTGACTTTAAGTCACATCATCTTGCTCAGTCTCTAAGTTCATTGTTAAACTAATCGTATTTGCTCATGAACAATCCTCGATAACTGAATTTTTTTAAATAAATCTACAAATTAAAACTTTTCAAAATTTCGCGAAAAAATTTTTATTTGACAAATTTTTTGTTCCTTAGCTTAGAATAATATAACGAGATTAAATTCTCATAATAGTCGATATATAAAACTTTCGATTAAATTTTGGTGTCATCTAAAGTTCGTCAAAATTTAAACAACCGTTATGTAAGACCCTTAATTTTTAATTAAAATTATAGAATTAATTTTAAGTGTATTTTGGGGATATTTGTAAAATATTTAATATATGTATGTTTGGAGTGAATATATATATATAAATATTTATTTTGGAAGATGAATTAAGATTATTGGATTAAAAATAAATTAATTTAATTACGAGTAATTAAATTAACGGACAGTTAATTAAGGGATTAGCGGCTAATTGCGACGAGATTCGTTAAGTGCTGAGGATCAGACAAGTTTCGGGTGAGGTGGCACCACACAAGTCTATAAATAGGAGTGAGAAGGATGGTGAAATCAGAACCCCATTCCTCCCCCCTCACTGCTCATACTGCATGTAACAGTACCCCTTTCCCTCCTATTCTATTTTCTGGTTTCCAGTTCACGATTTCAAAGAGAAAAGAGGGAGTTCCTCAAAAGTGCCATTACTTGGAAATCCAAGCACCGAAACACCAAACCCTCAGTACAAAAGTTGTTCCCCACATCATTACGGAGCTAGAGAACCCACTTTCGTAGCAGCGAACGCAAGACGGGAGTTTCGCCGTTTTTGACGCATACACGTGAGCAGTAGCAGAAACGCAACAAGGGTAAGGGCACCTTCCACTTTCTAGTTGCATTAGGGCTGTAAATGCATAACTGGCATAGCATTACTGATGTTTTCATCACTGTTTTGAAGAAAAACTATTTTGCAATGACATTTTGAAAAAAAATATATGAAGAAAATGCATTCTGTGATGTGTAATGAATCTGTGATGTTTGCTATTCTGGTTGTTATTGCAATGCTGCTTGGTTTGTGTGGGAAAGCTGAAAAATGTTTTGCATGTTATTTTAAAGATGATTAAAATACATGTTCATAAACTGTTTTGAATGTTGTTATAAAATGTGAAAACATATTCTGTTGGTGTTTGCTGCTATGTGATGATTTCTGTTTGACTGAATGTATTAATGTCATTCTGTTTGTGTGAGAAAGCTGGAATATGCTTTGCATGTTGTGTTGGTTGTGTAAGCAAAATGGAGAATACTATGCATGTTGTTTTGGAGGTGCATGTTCTGTTTCAGGATGACTCTGATGTTGATCATTCTGTTTCAGTTTCTGGATGATTCTGATGTTGATCATTCTGTTTCAGTTTCTGGATGATTCTGATGTTGATCATTCTGTTTCAGTTTCTGGATGATTCTGATGTTGATCATTCTGTTTCTGTTTCTAGATGATTCTGATGTTGATCATTCTGTTTCTGGATGATTCTGATGTCGATTATTCTGCTTCTGTTTCTATTTTAAGTGATTCTGGTGACATTGATGTTTTCAAAAGAAAAGGGATTTTAAATGATGAAAGTGTTTTCTAGAAAAGTGCTTAATCTGTTTTGATGTTTGGTTGTTCTTTTTTAAAAGAAACAGTTTGAAATGTGTTGAAGTCTCAGGAAAAATTTGACTGGTTTTCGAAGGTGTATTCGAATATAACATGTGTGTATTCGAATACAACCTGTCAAGCTTCTGTTTTACTTAAGTTTTCAAACTTGTATTCGAATACAAGCCCCTGTATTCGAATACAGAGGAAGGATTTTTGCTTCTGACTTAGCATCTGTATTCGACTATGACCATGTCGTATTCGAATACAGAAGTGAAATTTTAACACTGTATTCGCATATGCATTCGACTACAGGCATGATGTATTCTAATACAGAATGCAGATTTTCACTAGTTTCAGCTTCTGTATTCGAATACAAGGGATCTGTATTCGAATACAAATTCGAGTTTTTCCAGAAACTCAGTTTTTAGCTTCTGTATTCGAATACAAGGAAGCTGTATTCGAATACAGATTCGTGTTTTCCAGAAAATCAAGTTTTAAACTCTGCCATGTGAGCTTTAAAGTGTTGGGGAAGGTTTGAAACGATTTAAAATGAAGTATTTGAATAATTTTGAAGGGGAGGAGATGATGTTTTAGAAACCTTTAATGACCTGGGAGAAAATACTGAATTTACAATGTTTTGTCTTCTGTATTCGACTACAGGCATGCTGTATTCGAATACATAATGATGAATTTGCAGTTTCATGCTTCTGTATTCGAATACAAGGGAGCTGTATTCGAATACAGATTCGTGTTTTTCAGAAATTCCAAGTTTTTCAACATTGTTTAGGAACCGTAAGTGTTGGGGAGTATTGGGAAGGTTTATGATGAATAAAAATGGAATTTTTGTTATAGTTTGAAGTGGGAGTGATGAAGTTTTTTGAGACTTTACTGATGTAGTGGAAAAATACTAATTTTACACTGGGACAGCCTCTGTATGCGAATACAAGAGGGCTGTATTCGAATACAAAGTGTAATTCTGCACTGTTTTTGGCTACTGTATTCGAATACAGCTTCGTATTTCCCAGAAATATCAGTTTTAAACACTATTTTATGAATTTTAAGAGTTGGGGGAAAGACTTGTGATAAGTAAGAATGGAATTCTGAGATAATGCAAAGTGTTAATGATTACTTGACTGTTTAATCATGATTGTGATGATGATAATATTGATTGTGTTGAGATGTTTTGAAAGATGATGGAAAGGTTGAATTTTCCTGATAATGCATACTATTTCAGTGAAGAGAAAACACTGCATATTCATACAATGCATAGTCAAGTGGTACCCGCGATGGGCCACAGAGTAATGCGCAACCACGTGCTGATCTGTTGAGCGATTGCACGAGTGCTGGTCTGTTGAGCGACTGCACTAAGTACTGATCTGTCGAGTGATTGTACCTTGATATATAAGTGCTGGTCTGTTGAGCGACTGCACTGGTACTGGACTGTTGAGCGTCTGTACCCTGAAATACGCAACCACGTGCTGATCTGTTGAGCGATTGCACGAGTGCTGGTCTGTTGAGCGACTGCACTAGGTACTGATCTGTTGAGCGATTGTACCTTGGTATATGTCAAAGGTGCTGGTCTGTTGAGCGACTGCACGAGTGCTGGTCTGTTGAGCGACTGCACTGGTGCTGATCTGTTGAGCGATTGCACCATGGTCTTGAGGGCCGTTAAAGTCATACATATTTAAATTGTGCTGGTCTGTTGAGCGACTGTGTAAGACCCTTAAATTTAATATTAATTTATGGAATTAATATTAAGGGTATTTTGTTAAATATTTAATATATGTATGTTTTGAGTGAATATATATATATAAATATTTATTTTGGAAGATGAATTATAATTATTGGATGAAGATTAAATTAATTTAATTTCAAGTAATTAAATTAATCGGACCATTAATTAAGGATTAGTGGCTAATTGCAAAAAGGATTAAGTGCTGAAAAGTCCAGCTGGAAAATCCAGCATTATTGTATCATTGTTTCAAAGGAGGTGGCACTCAAGTGAGCCTATAAGTACACGTGAGGGGCTGGGCAGAAATCAAAACTCCATACCTCCCATTTTGCATGTAATAGTAATTGCATGTAACAGTAACCCTTCTCCCATTTCTGCCTCCTGTTTCTGAAACCCGGTTTCACGACTTCAAAAAAATACCAAAGAGGGAGTCCCTTAAAAGTTCCAGTAACTGGAAATACAAACACCAAACCAGAAAACCCTCAGTATTAAAGTTGTTCCCCACCTCATTACGGAGCTAAAGAACCCAGTTTTGTAGCAGCAAACTCAGGCAGCAGTTTCACCGGATTTTGGCGCAGAAACGAGAACGAAAATAGAGACTTGAGCAGAAGCAGAACACCCAACAAGGGTAAGGGCACCTTCCAACTTTCTAGTTGCATTAGGGCTGTAAATGCATGTTATTTCAGTTCTGTTTTGAAAGAAAAACATGTTTTCGAAATGACATCTTGAAAAATGAAGTAAATGCATTTTTGTTGATGTGTGATGATTCTGTGATGGCTGTTGTTGGTTGAATGCATTACTACTGTTTTACTTATGTGAGAAAACTGAAGATGTCTTGCATGTTATTTTAGAGATGGTTAAAATACATGTTCATAAAACTGTTTTGGAAAATAGTTTTAAAAATGCAAAAATGCATTCTGTTGGTGTTTTGCTGCTGTGTGATGATTTCTGTTTTGGTTGAAAACATTGGTCATGTTCTGATGATTGTAAAAGCTGAAATGCTATGCATGTTATTCTGATGTTTGAGGAAGCTGAAATGCTTTGCATGTTGTTCTGATTGTTTGAAAAGCTGAAATCTATACACGTTATTCTGATGTTTTGAGAAAGCTGTGATGCATGCATGTTTGTTCTGATGGTTTCAAAATCTGAATGATTCTGGTGAGTGAACATTCTGTTTTCTGGTTCTGGATGATTGGGGTTGGATCCTGATTCCATTTCTGTTTTGTGTGATTCTGGTGGTGTTGATGATTTAAAAGGAAAAGGGATTTTAAATGAGGGAAGTGTCTTTTGGAAAAAGTGTGGAATCTGTTTTGTTGTTTGGTTGTTGTTTTAAAAGAAAACAGTTTGAAAAGGGTTGAATCTCAGGAAATTTTCACTGGTTTTCGAAGGTTTATTCGAATACAACATGTGTGTACTCGACTACAACCTGTAAAATTTCTGTTTTACTTAAGTTTTCAAACTTGTATTCGACTACGAGCCCTGTAGTCGAATACAGAAGAAGAATTTCTGTTTCTGTTTCTGGTTCTGATGATCCTTGTGTGGATCATTTCGTTTCTGTTTCTGGTTCTGATGATCCTTGTGTGGATCATTCTGTTTCTGTTTCTGGTTCTGATGATCCTTGTGTGGATCATTCTATTTCTGTTTCTGATGATCCTTGTGTGGATCATTTCGTTTCTGTTTCTGGTTCTGATGATCCTTGTGTGGATCATTCTGTTTCTGTTTCTGTTTCTGGTTCTGATGATCCTTGTGTGGATCATTCTGTTTCTGTTTCTGGTTCTGATGATCCTTGTGTGGAGCATTCTGTGTCTATTTCTGCTTCTGATGGTTCTGATGTGAACCATTCTATTTCTGCTTCTGATGGTTCTGATGTGAACCATTCTATTTCTGCTTCTGATGATTCTGATCTGAAACATTTTGTTTATGCTTCTGATGGTTCTGATGTTAACCATCTTCTGATGATTCTGATGTAAATCATCCTGTTTCTGCTTCTGATGATTCTAATGTTAATCATTCTATTTCTGCTTCTGATGATTCTGATAATCATCATGTTTTCTGTTTCTGATGATTCTGATCATCTTCCTGTTTCCTGCCTCTGATGATTCTGATCATCATCCTGTTTCCTGCTTATGATGATTCTGATAATCATTATGTTGTTTCTGCTTCTGGTGATTCTGGCATGAACCATTCTGTGCTTCTTCTGATCAATTCTGGATGAAGTCTGGGCGAAGTCTGGGTTATTCAAAATTCGATTGTCATACCATGTTCTGGTCAAATTATCTTCTGGATTACTTCTTGCTTTTGACAGCTTATGGCCTGGAACAACTCTCCACATGGCAGGCTTCACAATAGTATGGTCCAAAGAATCTTCTGATATTTATTCCCTCTGATATAATCCATCAAAGATATCTTCTGGTCACTTCTGGACAAGTATGGACTGTGTTGAAATTACACTGCCAGACTATGTTCTGATCAGTATAACTTCTTGATTGCTTCTGATATTTGAATCATTCTTGTTTGGAGCAATTCATATTATGGCAGGCTTCCCTGATGTTTTCCAGATGTTCTTCTGATTTTGTTTCTGTTTAATATAAGCCTCCAAAGTTATCTTCTGGTCGGTTTTGGACATTCTGGTTTATCTTCTGATAATTCCAGAAATGCATCTTCTGTAAATTCAGAATGTATCCTCTGATACATTCATCTTCTGATGGTTTTTACCGTAGTAATTCAAGTTCAAAATAAGATTCCATTAAGTGTATTTGTACACATCAAAACCCAGATTATTTAGAACCAACTTGGTTCCAACATCACTCTGTGTTGTTTCTGATGATTCTGGATGAATCATTTTGTGTTGTTTCTGATGATTCTGGTGTGAATCATTCTGTGTGGTTTCTGATGATTCTGGATGAATCATTCTGTGTTGTTTCTGGATGCATCATTCTGTTGTTTCTGCTTCTGATGATTCTGGTGTGAATCATTCTGTATTGCTTCTGATGGTTCTGGGTGAATCATTATGTTGTTTCTGCTTCTGATGATTCTGGTGTGAATCATTCTGTGTTGCTTCTGATGATTCTGGGTGAATCATTCTATTGTTTATGCTTCTGATGATTCTGGTGAGTCAATCTGTTTTGCTTCTGATGATTCTGGTGTGAGTCATTCTGTTTTGTTTCTGATGTTGATCATTATGGTTCTGTTTCTAATGTTGATCCTTCTGGTTCTGTTTCTGATGTTGATCCTTCTGGTTCTATTTTTGATGTTGATCATTCTGGTTCTGTTTCTGATGTTGATCATTCTGGTTCTGTTTCTGATGTTGATCATTCTGGTTTTGTTTCTGAAGTTGATTATTCTGGTTCTGTTTTCTGATGTTCTGGTGTTGATGATTCTGATTCTGGTTCTGTTTCTGATGTTCTGGTGTTGGTGATTCTGATTTTGGTTCTGTTTCTGATGTTCTGATGTTAACCATTCTAATTCTGGTTCTGTTTCTGATGTTCTGATGTTAACCATTCTGATTCTAGTTCTGTCTCTAATGTTCTGATGTTAATCATTCTGATTCTGGTTCTATTCCTGATGTTTTGATGTTAATCATTCTGATTTTGATTCTAATCTTGATGTTCTGATGTTAATCATTCTGATTCTGGTTCTGTTTCTGATGTTCTGACGTTGATCATTCTGGTTTTGTCTTCTGTATTCGACTACAGGCATGCTGTATTCGAATACAGATTGTTAAAATTGTAGATTTTCACTAGTTTCAGCTTCTGTATTCGAATACAAGGGATCTGTATTCGAATACAGATTCGTGTTTTTCCAGAAACTTAGTTTTTAGCTTTTGTATTCGAATACAAGGAAGCTGTATTCGAATACAGATTCGTGTTTTCCCGAAAATCAAGTTTTAAACTCTGCCTTGTGAATTTTAAAGTATTGGGAAACTTTGAGAAGGATTAAAATGATTTAAAAATGGAATATGTGAAATGGTTTTAAAGGGGAAGGGATGATGTTTTGAAAACCTTTAAGAACATGGGAGAAATGCTGAAATTTTTCAAGGTTTGGTCTTCTGTATTCGACTACCGACATACTGTATTCGAATATAGAGTGTTAAAACAGCAGTTCATGCTTCTGTATTCGAATACAGGGGGTCTGTATTCGAATACAGATTCGAGTTTCCAGAATTTCCAAGTTTTAAGAGTGTTTTGTAAAACCCTGAGTATTTGGGGAATGTTGGGACTGTTGTGGGGAATTCAAATGGAACTTTTGGTGATATTTTGAAGTTGTGGTGATGAAGTTTTTTGAAACTTTACTGATGTATTGAAAGATGTTGATTTGTGCACTGAGACTGCCTCTGTATTCGACTACCAGGGGGCTGTAGTCGAATACAGAGTGTTAATTCTGCACTGTTTTGACTCCTGTATTCGAGTACAGAGAGGCTGTATTCGAATACAGGTTTGTATTTTCCAGAAAACTCAGTTTTAAACACTATTTTGTGAATTTTAAGAGTTTGGGGAATAATGGAAAGGCTTGAGATGTTTAAGTATGGAATTTGTGAGATAATGTGAATTGTTAATGATTGCTTGACTGTTTAAATCATTGATGTGTTGATGATGATATTGATTATATTGAGATGTTTTGAAATATGATGGAAAGGCATGAATTTTCTGTTATTGCATATTGTTTTCAGTGAAGAGAAAACATTGCATGTTCATGCATTGCATAGTCAAGTGGTGACCGCGATGGGCCACATAGTTGATGCGGTGACCGTGATGGGCCGCGAAGTTAAGTAGTAACCGTGGGTTATAGAATAGTTCCGCGTGTATTAGACGGTCTGTTCTATCTGGGGTCAGAGTAGTTCCGCGTGTATTGGACGGTCTATTCTACTCGGGCTACGGAATGGCCGCATGTTTGTGGTGGTCCATTCTATCCGTGCGACGATTTAACTTCTGTGTATTTGGCCTGTGAGAGGCTAATACACGTGAATGTAGTAACCGTGATGGGTTGTAGAGTGGCCGCGTGTTCGTGGTGGTCCATTCAAATATGCGCAACCACGTGCTGATCTATTGAGCGATTGCACGAGTGCTGGTCTGTTGAGCGACTGCACTAAGTACTGATCTGTTGAGCGATTGTACTTTGGTATATAGGTGCTGGTCTGTTGAGCGACTGCACTGGTACTGGACTGTTGAGCATCTGTACCCTGAAATGCGCAACCACGTGCTGATCTGTTGAGCGATTGCACGAGTGCTGGTCTGTTGAGCGACTGCACTAGGTACTGATCTGTTGAGCGATTGTACCTTGGTATATGTCAATCGTGCTGGTCTGTTGAGCGACTGCACTGGTACTGGTCTGTTGAGCGACTGTACCTTGGTCTGGGTAAATCGTGCTGGTCTGTTGAGTGACTGCACGTGTGCTGGTCTGTGAGCGACTGCACCTTGGTAATTCCAAGAAGCTGAGTACATGAGCATATGCATATTGCATCTGGGTGTTTGACCGGTGGGTCACGTTTTGGATATTGTTGATGATTGGAAAATTGATGTGTGTAAGTACTTGTTGAAATATGAGTTTTCTGATGAATGTTTGTGATTGCTGAAGTGGTGATTGTACTTACAACATGTTTTCTCCATAGTAATTCGTTGCTATTTTGAAAAGGCATACATGTCATGAAATTTCAAAATGAGCATCTTTTCATCATTATTATACAATATGTCATGTATATATGTGTTGTTGTGAGATATATGCTATGTGCTTATTTGTTAATTTCGGTCGGTGACCCTTGCTATTATATTGTGGACTTTGGGCTTTGCCCTCAGATGTTACCCGAACCTCTCCTACAAACGGATACACTAACGATGGAAGCGTCGTTAGTTTCCCCTGATCTTTACGTACGGAGTCTACGTGGACAATGCAGAGGGACGGACGGTTGGCTGAAGACGAGAATTATAGAGGATACGGTGGAGACTGTGCTACTGTAGCTTAGTGCATGTTCAGTCTAGACTTTTGTATAGTGTTTTGAGTTTTGGGAAATGTAATTTTATTTTGGGAATTAATGTATTACTTTTTCCGCTGTATTATTCTGCACTCTGACACTGATTGGGTGATAACCTTTGAAATGAAAATTTTATTTTAATTCCCTTGATATTAATTTTGGAAAACTCATTTTCATCATTTATTAAAAAAAAAAAAATACACTCGCGTTGTGTTTTAAACTCGGGGTGTTACAGACTGCACCTTGGTGATTCCAAGAAATTATATACATGAGCATATACATATTGCATCGGGGTGATTGACTGGTGGGTCACGATTTGGTTATATGATGATGGTTGAAAATTGATGTGTGTGAGTACTTTAAAAAATCTGAATTTCTGATTAATTATTGTGTTTATTGAAGTGTTGACTGTACTTACTACATATTTTCCATATGAAACGGTTGCTGTTTGAAAAAGCTTATATGTCATGAAAATTCAAATGAGCATCCTTAATTTTCATCATTGTCATATATTATGCCATGAATATATTTGTTGCTGTGACATATATGCTATGTGATTATTTGTTAATTTCGGTCGGTGACCCTTGCTATTATATTGTAGAAATTGGGCTTTGCCCTCAGATGCCCCCCAAACCCATGACAGCCGTGGGTCCCGAGACGACGGAAACGTCGCTCGACTTCATTGATCGTGCCGTGCCTACTGCTTGGGTTTACGACCCCACCTCAAGCAGGGCTACATACACGGGGAGATTGAAGAGGACTTGTAGGACCAATGAAGTGGTGCACTACGTGCAGCATAGCTATGCGAGGATTGATTTTCTTGTGTCTTCTCGTTTGATATTGAAGGCGCACAGAATTTTTGATGATGCTGAGGAGCCAGCTAGAGGGGTTGAGACGGAGGCCACTGTAGGAGTGGTGACTCCTAACCCGGTGATTGGAGGAGATGTACATGATTCTGAGACGGAAGAGAAGAACGAAGAGCCGAAGCAAGTAGCAGCTGATATTCCGGGTCCGTCTAGGATATCCGATGATTGTTATGAGGTTCCGGCACCGCCGAAGCGACCGAGACTATGCATTGATCTGACTTCGGAGGAGACTGATCCCTCTCTGTATGATGAAGAGGAGGTCACATTGAGGCGAGCGGCGGAGTCGGATGAGACTTATTTGGGATGCGGAGGAAATCCGTGCTACTGTAGCTTTAGTGCATGATTAGTTAGACTTGATGTATAGGATTTGAGCTGGAAATGTAATTTGTTTTATTTTGGAAATATTTGTACTACTTTTCCGCTAAACCATGCACTCTGATATTTTCTATTGGTATGATATGACACTAATATTTTGGAATGTATTAATGTTTAATATTAAATTTCCAGAATTAAGTACTTAGTGATATTACGATGAAGTTATTTAATTACGTTCATCGATTAATCCACGATGTACTATTTTTAAGAAACGGATTAAAGGAAACTTTTTATTTCGATTCTTTTGAAGTGATGAATTGGAAAATTATTTTAATTAATTATTTTTTAAAAAAAAAAATACACTCGCGCTGTGTTTTAAACTCGGGGTGTTACAGGTTATATCTTGCCTGTTTTTTAAAAACTCAATAGAAAATTATTTTTGAAATTTGTCAAGACATTCACTTAATCATTTAACATCAAGGAAACATCCGAAGAATTTTTCATAGATTAATTTGCAAGCCAAACACTTACAACAATTTTACAAACAACAGACAATGAAAAGGTGCGAAGGAGAACATTTTGGTTCTAAAGCACATAGTAAAAATCTCATTATTGTTAGGAATGGACAAGCCCGAGTTGGGCGAACTAGTATACTTCTTGTGTGTGATCTTTCTATCTCTTATCTTTAATTACTTGCTTGCACATATCACATTTTACTATCGTTGTTTTTATTTACAACCTCTTAATTTCATATAAACTGTCCAAAATGTTTTGGTCAGTTAAAAGCTTACTAATCAACTTTTGATTACCAAGTTTAATGTTGAGTAAAGTATCAATTGTAGTGCATAAACTAAATTTTAAAAGGGTCACAATTTAACCCTTTTTTTTTGTGACTATTCATTCCACTTCAGTAAGAGCCTTAATAGGATATACTGATTTCGACTTTGGAGGTTGGATAGGAAATGTACAAGTGATATTTTTCCTTTGTTTGGAAATAATCTTATTTCATGGCATAGTAAAAAGCAAGTTAATGTTGTTCTATCAATGGATGAAGCCAAATATGTAGATGCAACTAACTGTTATCCTCAAATTTTATGGTTAAAACAACAATTACTTGACTATGGCATGAAATTGGATCACATTCCAATTAAATGTAGTAGCACTAGTGTTATAAATCTTACTAATAATCCAATTATGCATTATGGAACTAAGCATATAGATATAAGGCATCATTTCTAAACAGATCATGTAGAAAAGGGATATTGTATTTTTTAGCATGTTGACACTTCAAACTAACTCCCTTGATATTTTTACCAAGCATTTTGAATATTAGAAAGGAGTTGGGAATTTTGAATGTGTTGTGCATTGAGTAGAAGATGCATCTTGCATATTTATTATCCTGACTAACTATTTCAGGAGTCAAAGCTCATGGAACATCTACCTTGGTAATACATCAATCTTTATCTCATGTGTTTTGCCTTGAGTATATGTTCTAGATGTTATTTTAAGATATTTGTTTCCGGGCATGTTTACTTATCTGTTGTATCTATCTTCCTTTAATATCATATCATGTTTTTTTTTTAAACCTTGGTTTACTTTTATGTAACTTGAATTATATTGCTTTATGTTAGTGTTTTGAAGTTGATTTTGTATCAATTCTTAGCTATGTGTATGTTTTGATGATATGATTCAATCTTTTGCCTACCTATGCTTTATGCATTGTGATTCATTTTTGGCGTTGTTTGGATTGTATGGTAGAATGATTTAAGCATTTGATTATTTGTGTTGCACAAAAACTATTCGATACTACTCGTTTTGTGGTTGCGCTTTTCCTTTTGATAATATCAAAGGTGGAGAAAAAGCCATTTGCAAAATTGTCTAAAGGATCAAGGATTTCTTAAAGGTTGTTCGCGCTATTACACTAACGACACAAATTTAGGGGAAGCTTGCACACATTTTTTACATCAACAAAGCCAATCAACAAATTTTGCAAAAGTTGTCATCATCAAAAAAGGGGAAATTGTAATTGTAAGGTGACTGCTAGGTAGTTTTTGTTTTAGACTTGTGTTTTTAGTTATGTCAACTTCATTAGCCTAGATGATGCTTTGAGTGTGTGCTTTGTTGATTCTCTTTCTCTAACTTTTACATAGAACCAACTAAACATGCATAAGCTTATTTACATGTGTTTTAGCATGCATTCAATTTCAAGCAAGATCATATTGTATTGGTAACCTTTGATACTTATTTCAAATCATTTTATTCTAAGTGTTTTTTACTTTGTAAGTTGACTTACGCATTTATGAATTGACTCGTGAACTTCAAGAAGTGAGTTCTTGAAGTCCCAAGCCTATGAATTGAATCACAAAGAGTGTGAATCAACTTGTCAGAGTGGGAATCAACTCGTCAGCAAGGCAGAGGGTTATTTGAGTCAACTTACAATAGTGTGAATCTATTCACACAGCTTCAAACTTCAAATCTGGTTTTTTTTCAATTAGTGTGAGTCGACTCACCTGTCTTATGAATCGACTCACACAACTTGCACACTTAAAATTTCACAATTATAAGGTTGTTATGGCAGTTACAAAGTGGTTATTTTTCTTAGAACTCGTTTTTCATTTGATTACCTCTTTTATGCATCATATAAAAGGTTTTCTCGTCATTTTTTAACATACGAATAATTTCACTCATTTTTCAAACTCAAGCACTCAAGATCGTATCATAGAATGAAAATTCTTTTTTGATCAAGTTGGGTTTCAATTGAGTAGTGAAGTGATAAACAACAACTATTTGAGGGTGCATACAAGTGTTTGTAAATCCGCCGAAGGATTTCATAAACATTCACAATAATAATAAAGGAAGAAAACTCTAATTTATTTGAATAGGGACATGATGTACTATACAAGCGAGAACAAAGTATGTATAAATCATTGTGTGAATATTTCTAACTCAAACTCTTTAATTTCCGCACTTGTATTTTGCTCTTGATTTTCTATTTTGTTTTGGAGTTTGATGGAAAATCTGTTATGGTGTAAATTGATAGAAAAATTGTTTTAAGATTTTTCTATTTTGAAATCTTGTCTCAGTTTTGAATGTTGAATAGAATTTTGTTTTGAACATTCAAATCTTATCTATTGATTAAGATACAGTGATCCTAAAGGAACAATCTTCTTCAATAATAAAGGAATGACAAGTTGGCAAATCAGACTTTGTCTTTGTGATGGAAGAAGCCATTACATGAATAAATCTCAGCTCCACCTCCACGACATCGTTTTCGGCGCTAGCACGGTTCTTAAAATTAATGACTGACATTTTTTTTTCACAAAACCTAAGGTTCAAGAGACATGCTAATTTTTCTTGAATTTGTCCACCACAATTTTTGGTGTTGGGATCATGGGTGCGCCTGCTTGTGTTAAAAAGTTGGGGATGGTGCTTGGTTTTATTGCCATAATCCTAAGAGCATTATAAATAGTGAAGTCATTTGAGTTGTGGATCAATTTTTCTGAGTTAGAGAATCTTTCTTCATATGGAAGTTTTATGGAGGATATCTTTGGGAAAAATGGAAAAGCATTGGTGGAAATATGTGCAATTTGTTGTAACCAATAACATTGGTGTTCTAATTATTGACCCTATTGGCGGTGTGATTTCTAGAACTACTTCAAGTGGAACTCACCATCCAGGTATCCTTGAAGTATGGTTGGGTGGATTAAGCGTACATTTGTTTTTGTTGTTACAACCCTAATTGTGTTTACACTGTTAGTTTTTTATTTTTTATTTTTTTCCTCTCCTTGGGTTTGATCATTTTTTTGTGTTTGGGTCTAATCTTTGTGATCCAAACTCAGTTAAGAATCCTCTAACCTTTAAGTTTGTGGGAGCGTGTTAGAAATATAGTTGTTTTTAATTATAGGTATTTGGTTAGATGGATTAGTTGTAACAACTTTGTAAGTTAGTTAAGGATTGTTACAAAGTAGTTAGTAGTTAACCTTGATAGCGAGAATTACTTCCTTATGGCATGTATTCTACGAGTATACTGTTAAAATTCATCAGTAGATACTACACAAGGGTTCATCCATTCATTACAAAATGTATCAATTATGAACGGGCATTCAATATTATCCTAATCAAGGTCCGCATGAACAACTGAACTAACAGCCTCCAGTAGTTTTCATATTCTCGAACACTGCTACTGTGTATTCAATTCAACTGTGTATTCCTCACCACAAGCGCATTTTATCACATGACAGATCTCCTACAAAATCAGAGGCATATATCCATAAATGAAGGGGAAAATTTTCAAGAGAAAATTAAAACCAGTGTTTAAGTTTTACTTAAGACAGAAAATGTTCATTAAAAATTGCCACTTGATCATTTCTGTTTCATGTCTGCATCTCAATACACGTTATAACAATTTTGTAGATAATTACTTGAGTACCTTGTATAACTTTCCCGTGGATTAAATGGAGTTTACCTTGAGCTTCTCTACTTGTTTCTCTATAGATTGCAAGTATTCAGTTTCTCCAGCTTTGTCTGACAAAAGAGCATTATATTCCTCTTCAAGAGCACTTATATCAGCTGCTTTTAGCTCTGGCTAGATCATTCATTAGAACAAATAATTAAATAAGTTCTGCGATATCACTTTTGAAAAGCCACAAAATTATTGATTGTTTCCAATTAAGAAGAGAAAAAAAAGAAGCTTACAAGTCCAAGATAGGGCAAATCAGTATACAGAAAAATCTCTGCAAGTGTGCACGTGTGTAATGTGCTTGTGTGTATACTGATTTTTTTTCATTATACATGTATATTACACACGTGCACACTGCTTATATGTATACAGAAACACATGCTTTTCATCTCTATATGTATATGTGTTTCTGTATACATGTATATTACACACGTGCTCTATATGTATATGTGCGTGTGTGCTTGTGTGTATAATGAAAATGTCTCCCACTCTTCCATCTTAAGGGAAGGTTATGATAATCACACATTTCTAACATTCCTGCAGAATAACCAACCTTAAACTCATTTTCTTTGACCTTGACATCCTCAATAGCAAGTTTAATCTAAAATGAAAAAGAAATAATAATAAGAAGCAAAAGAAGTATAAAGATCATACAATCATATCAGCATCATATAAATCACATTCAAAGTTCTCATTCTGATGTTATCCAAATCCTAATATATGGCTGAAGTCACATATTTGGTAACAGTTGCAAAATAGACGTTTCACCTCTTAGTTATTTTTTTGAACCAATCTTTGGATTCCTCTGGATGAAAACGATTGATTTTCAATACCACCAATAGCAACTTTAATTAATTGAAAAATGTACGCATCTAATGTAAAAGCTTAAAAATTGGCAATTGCAATTATAAAATTGCCAACCTTCAAAAGTAATAAGGACAGTTTATTTGTGAAGAACAAGAACTTATCCACGATTATAATAAAACTATTTAAATTAAATGAACCACAATTCTAAACTAGGAAGCAGCAAAAAACTGGAGGAAACAAAACGTTAAGTTGAAGACCCTACTCCTTTTGTTTCTCTTGTTCATTATTGCAAGAAATGAAAGAGCATTAGGAAAATGTGTCCATCTATCAATGCAATTTGAACACTACATGCTTAAAAATTCAGTATATTAAACTTTAGAATATTGAAGACAATTATTTTAGATGCTAATAAATATTCTGTTTTCATTTTGAATGCAGGGTTCAACCTTGATCATGGTAAATCCATGCACACATTCCAGCATGCAGCATTATAGAAACTACGGATGAAATGACAAAAGTGTAAAAGAAAAAAGTAAAGAGAAGAAAGGGAATAAGGAACAAAGTTCAAATGATTAACCATATGATATAGAAAATGGTACAAATAGCCAAAACTAAGAAAATGAACAACCGAAAACTTGACTAATGAATAATTGATAGTCTTAAAAAGGATGCAGTTACGTGCCTTGTTGATGTCCATAAGAATCTTGGATTTCAGAATAAGAATCTCATCAAGCTTTGCTTTAGCTGAATTCAAGTCAGTGATTAAGTTCTTCCTTGTATCACTCCCCTGTCAAACAAAGATAAATTACCAGATTCTAACTCCGTGCAGCATACACTAGTGAAAGAGGTAGTATACCAGGTTATCTATGACACAGTTACCATCACTACCAGCCCTCCCTGCAACTTAAGTATATGATAAGAATGTTCGGAATCAATTTAATTTCACAACTCATAAAGTTTTAAGTCAGTGGTAAGAGTTTCATATAACAGCTTTGAAATATAAAATGCTTGTAAGTACAACCCAATGATTTGCCCCTTCTTAAAATGAATATCAAAATTCAGCAAAAACAAAAAATAATATTAATAAACAAAGAAATGGACTTTCAATTCAGTGTTTAGCCATGCCTTCAGCTTCACTTCTTTGCTCATCAACTTTATCCTTGACCTGCATAAATTCAACATAAAAGTGACTAGAAGAGACTTGTCAGTAAAACAGTTATGTAAGACCTGACAAATGACGGAAGTTTACTTTTTCTTTATCTTTCAGTCAATAATTTATGAGATACAATTGTATTTGGATCCTCTCATGTGTGGACTTTACATGATGGCCTTATGTGGAATATCTTGCCATTCAAAATCCACTTGCATATTTTTAAGGTCTGGGATCCAAGATCTTCTACATAAGCTCCTCATGTAAATGCCCACATGATCAGAGGATTCAAATCCAGAGTGCTATACATCGATCAAAAGATGTTCATATAAATAAGGAAAAAACATACAAACTCGTGCTCCAATTCTCTGCTAATCTTCTTAGTTCTGATCCATTCCTGCCAAAGATTTCTATTAGTAGCAACAAATTCGGCGAAAGAACAATGGAAAATATTAAGGGTCTTAATGATCCTTGCTGGCCATGTATTACAAATGGTATTAACTCCCTAACACAATAAGTCAATCACCCCTTTCATGTCAACATTTGTTTTCAGTTGTCCAAACATATTATTTCATGCATTGAGCCTGCCGTTCCATAGGTAAAAAACTATGTCCCGTTAATATCAAACAATAAAAGTGTTAGAATATTAGAAAATATCTTATATATTATATTAGAATATCTTGAGTTATTTCCTATGATCAATTTATAATCATAGAAATTTCCTATAATATCTCTCATTATTATTATGATTTGTTCCTAATTTAGGATTGAGTCTATGTTTTTCTATAATAAGAGATTAGTATTGAGTCTTTTGTAATCAAGTTAGCATTAAGCTACTATCAATAATATTTTTTCTCCTCCTTTTCTCTAAAATCCCACAATTTCAACACAGTATCTAAGAGCCTATTTCGATCCTCCTTGAATGATCCCGCCTCTATTCCGCTGTCGAGTTCACAACAGTTTGGGAATATAATCATAGTTCTCTTTTACAACGTGATCATTCCTTTTCAAACCACTGTCGTGATCCATTCCAACACGAGTTTCACTCGTTTTGCGTTCAGTTCGCTACTGCCGCAGTTATTGTTTCCGGTGACTTCTTCGGAAAACGACCAATCCATCAGCTTTGCCTCGTCTAGATCGGCACGCGACCTCATTCATTGAACTTGCCTCGGCTCCTAGTTTTGAATCTGTCCTCGTATTCTAGTTTTGGACTACGATTACACCTACTACCTCTAAGATCCATAGCTCAGTTGGTTAGAGCGTTGTTGTAACACCCCGAGTTTAAAACACAGCGCAAGTGTATTTTTTTTTTTTTTTTTAAAAATCAATAATTAAAAGAATTTTCCAGATTTAATTCAAAAGGATTAAAATAAAATTTTCACTAAGTCCTTAATTCTGGAAATTAATAATAAACATTAATATATTTCAAAAGATAATAGTGTCATAACCTTAATAGGAAATATTAGAGTGCGAAAAAATATTAGCGGAAAAGTTATACATTAATTCCCAAAATAACCAATTACATTTTCCAGTTCAAAATCCTATACATCAACTCTAACTGATCATGCACTAAGCTATAGTAGCACGGTCTCCGCCGCATCCTCTACAAGTCTCATCTCCAGCCAGCTGTCCGCCCCTATGCGTTGTCTACAAATACGCCGTGCGTAAAGATCAAGGAAAACTAACGACGTCTCCGTCGTTAGTGTAACCGTCGGTAGGAAGGGTTCGGGTATTATCTGAGGGTAAAACCCAATTTCCACAATAATAGTAAAGGGTCACCGACCAAAATTAACAAATAATCACATAGCATATATCTCACAGCAACAAATATATCTATGGCATATCATACAACAATGATGGAAATTAATAATGCTCATTTTGAAATTTCATGACATATATACCTTTTCAAAACAGCAACCTATTATTATGAAAAATATGTGGTAAGTACAGCCAACACTTCAGCAATCACAATCATTTATCAGGAATCAGATTTCATAAAGTACTCACACACATCAATTTCAAATCATCATCATCTAACCAAATCGTGACCCACCGGTCAATCTTCCAATGCAATATGTATATGCTCATGTATACAATTTCTTGGAATTACTAACGTGCAGTCGCTCAATATACCAGCACAATATGTTTGACTTAACGGCCCTCAAGACCAGATGCAATCTGTAACATCCCGAGTTTAAAACACAGCGCGGGTGCATTTTTATTTTTTTATTTTTTTTTTATAATAAAATGATTTTCCAGATTTAAAAATAAAGTTTTTCGTAAAATAGTACGCTGTGGATTAATCGATGAACGTAACAAAATAATTTCATCGTAAATCTCAATAAATACTTAATTCTAGAAATTTAATAATAACCAATAAGACATTTTTGGAAGATAATAATGTCATAACATTCTCCAAAAGTCAATATTAGAGTGCGGAATAAATAGTACAATTGTTTTTCAAAATAAAAACAAAATACATTTCCAGCTCAAATCATAATACATCAAGTCTAACTGATCATGCGCTAAAGCTACAGTAGCACGGATTTCCTCCGCATCCTAAGCAAGTCTCCTCCGAATCTGCCACCCGCCTCGACGTGACCTCCTCCTCATCATACAGAGAGGGGTCGGTCTCCTCAGAAGTCAGATCAATACATAGTCTCGATCGCTTCGACGGTGCCGGAATCTCATAACAATCATCGGAGATCTTGGACGGACCCGAAATCTCTGCTGCTACTGGCCTTGGCTTATCATTCTTCCCTTCTGCCTCAGACTCATGTACATCTCCTCCAACCACCGGGTTGGGAGTCACCACACCTACGGTGGCCTCCGTCTCAACCCCTCTAGCGGACTCCTCAGCATCGTCGAAAATTCCGTGCGCCTCCAATACCAGACGGGAAGGCACAGGAAAATCTATGCTCACATGAGTGCGCTCCACAAAGTCCTCTACGCCGTCAGTCCTGCTCGTCCGCTCCAACCACCCCGTGTAAGTCGCCCTGCTTGAGATGGGGTCGAATTCCCAAGCAGTGCGTGAATAACGATCAAGGAAGTTCAACGACGTTTCCGTCGTTCGGGTACCCACGGGTGGCATGGGTTTGGGGGACATCTGAGGGCAAAGCCCAAAGTCAACAATATAATAGCAAGGGTTATCGACCGAAATTAACAAATAATCACATAGCATATATTGCACAGCAACAATTATAATCATGGTATAACATATGGTGATGAAGAAAATAATAATGCTCATTTGAAAATTAATTACATACATGCCTTTTTAAAACAGCAGTCAATTATTATAAAGTATGTGGTAAGTACAAACCACACTTCAGCAAACACAATCATTAAATCAGAATTTCAGGTTCTGGACAGTACTCACACACATTCAATTTTCCACTCGTTCATCATATAATCAAATGTGACCCACTGGTCAATCCCTCAATGCAATATGTATATACTTATGTATACAATTTTCTTGGAATCACCAAGGTGCAGTCGTTCAACAGACCAGCACATTATGCTTGACTTTAACGGCCCTCAAGACCAAGGTGCAATCGCTCAACAGATCAGCACCAGTGCAGACGCTCAACAGTCCAGCACTCATGCAATCGCTCAACAGACCAGCACGTTTGACATATACCAAGGTACAATCGCTCAACAGATCAGTACCTAGTGCAAACGCTCAATAGTCTGGCACTCGTGCAATCGCTCAACAGATCAGCACGTGGTTGCGCACTACTCTGTGGCCCATCGCGGTTACCACTTGACTATGCAATGCATGAATATGCAGTGTTTCACTTCTCTAGAAACAGAATGCAAAATC
Organism: Cicer cuneatum; assembly: GCA_037974295.1. Lineage (NCBI taxonomy): Eukaryota > Viridiplantae > Streptophyta > Magnoliopsida > Fabales > Fabaceae > Cicer > Cicer cuneatum. The sequence goes on along the minus strand of JBBPBO010000005.1, from coordinate 51,647,403 downwards.
AGAAAATTCATGCTTTTCATCATGTTTAAAATATTTCAGCACAGTCAGAATTAACATCATCACAATCATGATTAAACAGTCCATTAATCATTAACACTTTGAAATGTTTTCCCAGACTCTTAAAATTCAATTACAGAGTTTAAAACTGAGGATTTTTGAAATTTTACGAATCTGTATTCGAATACAGCTCATCTGTATTCGAATATAGAAGCCAAAAATAGTGCAGAATAACACTCTGTATTCGAATACAACCCTCTGGTATTCGAATACAGAGGCAGTCTTAGTGCACACAACCTCATCTTTCACTACATCAGTAAAGTCTCAAAACTTCATCTTTACAACTTCAAAACATCACCAAAAATTCCTTTTTAATTCACCACAACAATCCCAACATTCCCCAAACACTCAGGAAAAACTTGGAATTTCTGGAAACTCGAATCTGTATTCGAATACAGACTCCTTGTATTCGAATACAGAAGCATGAAACTGCAATTTTAACATTCTGTATTCGAATACAGCATGCCTGTAGTCGAATACAGAAGACAAAACCTTGAAAAAATTGAATATTTTCTTTCAGATCCTTAAAGGTTTTCAATACTTCATCCTCTCCTCTTCAAAATATTTTCAAGAACTCCCTTTAAACCACTTTAACCCTTCTCAAGGTTTCCCAACACTATAAAATGCATATGACAGTGTTTAAAACTTGATTTTCTGGAAAACACAAATATGTATTCGAATACAGCTTCCTTGTATTCGAATACAGAAGCTAAAAACAGTGCTTCTGGAAAAACACGAATCTGTATTCGAATACAGACCCACTGTATTCGAATACAGAAACTGAAACTAGTGAAAATTTGCATTCTGTATTCGAATACAGCATGCCTGTAGTCGAATACAGATGCGAATACAGTGTTAAAATCTCACTTCTGTATTCGAATACGACATGGTCATAGTCGAATACAGATGCTAAGTCAGAAGCAAAAATCATTTCTCTGTATTCGAATACAAGGGCTTGTATTCGAATACAAGCTTGAAAACTTAAGTAAAACAGAAACTTTACAGGTTGTAGTCGAATACACACATGTTGTATTCGAATACACCTTCGAAAACCAGTGAAATTTTTTTGAGATTTCAACCCTTTTCAAACTGTTTTCTTTTAAAAACAAACAACCAACATTAAAACAGATTCAGCATTTTTTTCCAGACAATACTTTCCTCACTAAAAATCCCTTTTCTTTTAAAATCATCAACATCACCAGAATCACTCAAAACAGAAACAGAATCAAGATCATCAACAACAAATCATCCATACTTTCAAACCATCAGAACATCATACAGCATTTCAGCTTTCACAACACATCAGAATAATATGCAAGCATTTCAACTTTCACAACACACCAGAATAATAAACAAGCATTTCAGCTTTCACAACATATCAGAATAACATGCAAGCATTTCAGCTTTCACAACACATCAGAATAATAAACAAACATTTCAGTTTTCACAACATATCAGAATAACATGCAAGCATTTCAGCTTTTACAACACATCAAAATAACATGCAAGCATTTCAGCTTTCACAACATATCAGAATAACATGCAGCATCACAGAGCAGCAAAACACAAGCAGAATGCATTTTTGCATTTCAAAACCATTTTCAAAACAGTTTTATGAACATGCATTTTTAAATCATGTTTGAAATAACATTCAAGACATTTTCTACTTTCCCAAATATACAACACAACTTTTAGTGCATTCAGCTCAAACAGAATCATCACAGAGCTTTTAAAACATCAAAAATGCATTTTTCATTTTCTTTCAAGTAACAGGCAAACCAGTTTTCAAAACAGTAAAGAAAACACTAGTAATGTCATGAAAGTTATGCACTTACAGCCCTAATGCAACTAGAAAGTGGAAGGTGCCCTTACCCTTGTAGCGTGTTCTGCTTCTGCTAAAGTGTATGCGTCAAAAACGGCGAAACTGCAGCCTGCGTTTGCTGCTACAAAACTGAGTTCTCTAACTCCGTAAAGATGTGGGGATTAACTTTAATACTGGGGGTTTTCTGTTTTGATGTTTGGATTTTTAAGTAATGGTGTTTTTGAGGAACTCCCTCTTCTTCACTTTGTAGTCGTGACTGGAAATGGGGAAGGCAGAAAACAGAGACAGAATGGGAGGGAAAAATGGGGTACTATTACATGCAGTATGGGCAGTGAGGAAGGAGGGATGGTGTTCTGATTTCACCATCATTCTCACTCCTATTTATAAGCTTTTGTGGTGCCACCCCACCCCAAAATAATATTAAAATAAGGCTGGGTTCTTCAGCACTTCATTGTCTTGTAATCAGCCACTAATCCTCAATTAATTGCCCAATTAATTTAATTACTCATAATTAAATTAATTTAATCTTCACCCAATAATTTTTATTCATCCTCCAAAATAAATATTTATATATATATATATATTCACTCAAACATACATATATTAAATATTTTAAATATCCCAAAAAATACAATTAAAATTAATTCCATAATTTTAAATTAAAATTAAGGGTCTTACACAATCACTCAACAGATCAGCACCAGTGCAGTCGCTCAACAGACCAACACAATTTAAATATGTTTGACTTTAACGGCCCTCATACCAGGTGCAATCGCTCAACAGATCAGCACAATTTCACACATAGAATGGAACGTCTAATACACGCGGAAGTACTCTGAACCCAGATAGAATAGACTGTCTAATACACGCGGAACTATTCTATAACCATCATGGTCACTACAATTACGTCACAGGTCAAATACACAGAAGTTAAATCCTCGCACGGATAGAGTGGACCGTCTAATACACGCGGAACCACTCCGTAGCCCGAGTACAATAGACCGTCTAATACACGTGGAACTACTCTGATCCCGGATAGAACAGACCGTCTAATACACGCGGAACTATTCTATAACCCATGGTTACTACTTAACTTCGCGGCCCATCACGGTCACCGCATAAACTTTGTGGCCCATCGCGGTCACCACCTGACTATGCAATGCATGAATATGCAGTGTTTTCTCTTCACTGAAAACAGTATGCAATATCAGAAAAATTCAACTTTCTCATCATCTTTCAAAACATCTCAACACAATCAATATTATCATCATCACAATCATGATTAAACAGTCAAGTAATCATTAACATGTTGCATTATCTCAAAATTCCATTCTTACTTATCTTAAGTCTTTCCAATGTTTCCCAAACTCTTAAAATTCATAAAACAGTGTTTAAAACTGAGATTTCTGGAAAATACGAAGCTGTATTCGAATACACTTCTTTGTATTCGAATACAGTAGCCAAAAACAGTGTAGAATTACACTCTGTATTCGAATATAGCCCTCTTGTATTCGAATACAGAGACTGTCCTAGTGTAAAAATCAATATTTTTCCACTACATCAGTAAAGTCTCAAAAACTTCATCACCCCCACTTCAAACTATCACAAAAGTTCTATTTTAATTCATCATAAACCTTCCCAATACTCCCCAACACTTAGGGTTCATAAACAATGTTGAAAAACTTGGAATTTCTGAAAACCCGAATCTGTATTCGAATACAGATTCCTTGTATTCGAATACAGAAGAATGAAACTGCAATTTTAACATTCTGTATTCGAATACAGCATGCCTGTAGTCGAATACAGAAGACAAAACATTGAAAGTTCAGCATTTCCTCCCAGATCATTAAAGGTTTCCAAAACATCATCCTCTTCTCTTCAAAACTATTTCAAAGACTCCATTTTAACCCTTCTCAATATTTTTCAGCACTTTAAAAATTCACATGACAGTGTTTAAAACTTGATTTTCTGGAAAACACGAATCTGTATTCGAATACAGCTTCCTTGTATTCGAATACAGAAGCTAAAAACTGAGTTTCTGGAAAAAACCCGAATCTGTATTCGAATACAGATCCCTTGTATTCGAATACAGAAGCTGAAACTAGTGAAAATCTGCATTCTATATTCGAATACAGCATGCCTGTAGTCGAATACAGATGCGAATACAGTGTTAAAATTTCACTTCTGTATTCGAATACGACATGGTCGTAGTCGAATACAGATGGTAAGTCAGAAGCATAAATCCTTCCCCTGTATTCGAATACAAGGGCTCGTATTCGAATACAAGTTTGAAAACTTAAGTAAAACAGAAGCTTGACAGGTTGTATTCGAATACACACATGTTGTATTCGAATACACCTTCGAAAACCAATGAAATTTTTCCTGAGACTTCAACCCATTTCAAACTGTTTCTTTTAAAAAGAACAATCAAACATCAAAACAGATTCAGCACTTTTCCAGAAAACACTTTCATCATTTAAAATCCCTTTTCTTTTGAAAACATCAACATCACTAGAATCACTCAAAACAGAAGCAGAAGCAGAATCATCAACACCAGAACATCCAGAAACAGAAATAGAATAGTCACCACCAGAATCATCAGAAACAGAAATAGAATGATCAACACTAGAATCATCCAGAAACAGAAACAGAAACAGAATGATCAACATCAAAATCATCCAGAAACAGAAACATAATGATCAACATCAGAATCATCCAAACCAGAACATGCACCTCCAAAACAACAGGCATGGTATTCTCCAGTATGCTTACACAACCAACACAACATGCAAAGCATATTCCAGCTTTCTCACACAAGCAGAACAATGTTGTATTTCACATATCATCAAACATCACAGAATGAAATTTTCAGGTTTTAAAACATGCACACAGTTTTCTCAACATGCATTTTGATCAACTTCAAAATAACATGCAAGACATTTTTCAGCTTTTCCACACAACCAAAACAGACATGTTGTATCAGCAAAACAGCAACATCACAGATTATTCAAAACCTCAACATAATGCATTTTCTTTCATCTTAAAAATGTCATGCAAAACAGTTTCTTTTTCAAAACAGAAACTCAAATATAACCACACCTCAAACATACATTTACAGTCCTAGAATGCAACTAGAAAGTGGAAGGTGCCCTTACCCTTGTTGCGTTTTCTGTTTCTGCTCACGTTTCTGTTGTCGTTCCCGTTTACGCGTCAAAAACCGGTGAAACTGCCGCTTGCGTTTGCTGCTACGAAACTGGGTTCTCTAGCTCCGTAATGATGTGGGGAACAACTTTTGTACTGGGGGTTTTCTGGTTTGGTGCTTAGATTTTCAATTAATGTCACTTTGAGGAATTCCCTCTTTTCTCTTTTGAAATCGTGAAACAGATTTCAGAGTGAGAAGGGAAGGGGTACTGTTACATGCAGTATGGGCAGTGAGGAAGGGGAATGACACTGTTACATGCAGTATGGATGAGAGAAAGGTTTTTGTCTTTGCTATGTCCTCTACCGTCCATATATAGGCACCTCCATGTGCCACCTCATCACCAATAATGTTATAATATTGTTGGATCCTCCAGCACTTAATCGTTTTTCATTGCAATTAGCCGATAATCCCTTAATTAACTGTAAATTAATTTAATTACTCGTAATTAAATTAATTTATTCTTTATCCAATAATTTTAATTCATCTTTCAAAATAAATATTTATATATATATATATATATATATTCACTCAAAACATACATATATTAAATATTTTACAAATATTCCCAAAATACCCTTAATATTAATTCCAAAATTAATTCTTAAATTTAAGGGTCTTACAGTTGTGGCTATTAACCACAAAGTTGGAGGTTCAACCCTTTTAGTTTTGGAGCCCCAAACCCCATTGGGTTGGGTGTAGAAAGCTTTCCAGAACCCTAACCAAGAGTTGTTGCTGCTGCCTGCCATCGCTGCTGGAAAAGTTTTACCGCAAGTTTTCAACAACAAAAAAAAAGGCAAAAATAAAACACGTGGAAGCTATTTTTTCACCTGTGTTCTCAGCATTACTTGATTCACTGTTATTACGCTCTCAGGTGGATGATTCTACATACAATGATGAAAGCACAGTGATTGATTTGCCTGATGGCCTTATGCATTTCAGAATGAACCTAGTAGAATTTTTGGTGGATATATGTTACCTGTTAGGATCTACGATATTTATGCAAAAGCTCTCTATAGGTGGGTGTGCATCTCCAAATTTATCACTTTCTTGGAAGGAAATCGAAAGCAAGTTATTTGCTCTTAATGCTGCTTTCGATGGCCAAAGTTTTGATTTCTCTGCGGTCGTGCAGTTGGTGACCATGCTATCGAGTAAGCCTTCTCATGGCTTGAAGGGTTTCATTTGCATTGTATACAGATCTCTTGCGGACACTATTGGTTCTTATTCCAAGTGGATATCTGCTTTTAAGGAAAATTTTAGACCCTTGCTATTATTCCTTGCTATTGGGATTTCTGAACCTCTTTCTTCAAATGCTTGTGCATCTGCCCTGCGTAAAGTCTGCGAAGATGCTTCCGTAGTAATTTATGAACCTTCAAATCTGGAAATCTTAATGTGGATAAGAGAGGGGTTAGAGAAGTGGCATTTATCTTTGGAAGATGAAGAAGAAGTTATGCATGCAATAAGTCTGGTCCTTAGTTCTGTTCCTAATCTGGAGTTGAAGAGCAACTTATTGGCTAAATTGCTCTCCTCTAGCTATGAAGCTATTGGGAAACTTGTTGATCCAGAAAACGACCTTTCTCATAAACAGAACCCTGCTTCTTATACACAAAGTTTGAATGCTGCCTATAGAGGACTGCACAGAATAGGAACTATATTCAGTCATCTTTCGATATCTGTGGCAACTGAACCTGCTGCAAATGACTTGATACTTTTATTGCTAAGGGTGTTCTGGCCCATCTTGGAGAAAATATTTACCTCCGAGCATTTGGAGAGTGGTAATTTATCAATAGCAGCTTGCCGAGCTCTTTCCCTAGCTAATCAATCTTCAGGTCAGCATTTTGTGACCCTACTGCCCAAAGTGTTGGATTGGCTGTCGACAAATTTTGTTTTGTTCCAAAGTCATGAGTGCTATATAAGAACTGCTTCCATTGTCATTGAAGAATTTGGTCATCGAGAGGAGTATGGACCTTTATTTGTCACCATGTTTGAAAGATTTACTCATTCATCTTCTGTAATGGCTCTAAGTTCTTCCTATACCAAGAACCTGACTTAGTGGAGGCCTACACCAATTTTGCATCCACATATATTCGCTCCTGTAATAAGGGTGCAATTTCAGCTCCTGGTCTCAGGCAACAATTTATGTATGGGCAAGGGCCTCCGGCCATGATTCCTCCACAAGCTGGATTTGGATAGCAGCAGCAGCTTGTTCCTGGAATGAGACCTGGTGGTGATCTGATGCCAAGTTTCTTTGTTCCAATGGTTCAGCAGGGTCAACAAGGCCAGCGCCCAGGTTGGCGCCGCGGAGTTGGTCTTGGTCAACAACCCCAGCAGCAAGGGCCAATGATGCAGCAGCAGATGATTCTAAGGCAACGGATTTATCGCTACCCTCCTGGCTGCAACATGCAAGATGTTCCTCTTCAAGGAGTTGCTGGAGGAATGATGTCAGTCCCATATGACATGGGTGGTCTTCCAATCTGTGATGCTGTAGGCCAACCAATGCCCATTCAGGCTTTGGCTACAGCACTCGCAAATGCACTCTCTGAACAGCAGAGGACTATGCTTGGGGAGGCTTTGTATCCGCTTGTAGATCAGCTGAAACATGATGCAGCAGCTAAGGTTACTGACATGCTTTTGGGCTTTCTTTTTACTTTTTTGGTGCACGATTATTCTCTCTTTGACAGTTCTAGATCTGCCCTTACTCTCCAATTTTGATCAACGAAAATGTGCTTTTGTTCAAACAGCCGTTATCTATCGTGTTTTGGATGCATTTTCTTATTCCGTTGATCGATCATTGCTTCGTTTCATTAGAGTCGTGCTGCTTATTCTTCGGTGTTTGTCATGCAATTTAGTTATTACTAATAGATTATAATAGTGGCTTATATTCCCATCGACGATCATTCTGGTGGTGTCCCTTTTTCCACATATGAATCATATTAGTGATGACTTCTTCCGTTGGTGGTTATTCTAACGGTGTCTTTTATTTTCATGACTCACTTTATCTTGGCAATTTGTCCCATATGCACTGGCATTGCCTTTCTCTCCTTGAAGCAAATTCAAGTTTAAATATTGTGAGTCTCCGATATTATTGGTTTGAAGCTTCCAAATGCAATTTTTTAGAAGAATGGAGCTTGCTTTGTTCAATTGCTTGCCATGAATTTCCCTCAGGCTGATGATCAATCAGGCTATTTGGCTAGGCTATATTTATAGCAATTCTCTCCGTCTTCACATGCATCTCTGAGTTGCCTTTCCATCTTGTTTTATTTGTGGAGCAAAATATTGTTTTATTTGAGAGGGAGTGTTAGAATATTAAAAAATATCTTATAATATCTTTTATATTATATTAGAGTATCTTGAGTTATTTCCTATGATCAATTTATAATCATAGAGATATCCTATAATATCTCATTATTATTATGATTTGTTCCTAATTTAGGATTGAGTCTATGTTTCTCTATAAATAGAGATTAGTATTGAGTCTTTTATAATCAAGTTAGCATTAAGCTATTATCAATAATATTCAAACCCTTATTATTTTCTCTCCTACTTTTCTCTAAAATCCCACAACTTCAACAAAAAGCAAACCTGATTCTTTTGGAATTTGGCACTCATGTCTTCTGCAACCTTCATATAGTAGGCTCTGAAAGAGAAGAGCAATTTAGATGGATAAGCATCCATTTCAAAAAAATAAAGAAAGATGGATAAGCATCAAATATTGAAATGTATAAGATCACTCTCTCAGTATCCTTACTGACCTCTTCTCTAATAGTTTGGCAGATAATCCAACTTTCTCTTGCTGAATAAGCTCCATAGTCTATCGGAAGAGACAGTCATGAACAACATCAGGAACACAGAACAAGGCATCAAATATTTGTTTCTCTCCTAGCTTTTCTTTTCTTTTTAGTTCATCATTACAAAGGCGCATGTCAAAAAGTTCTTCATAATCAATCCTAAAGCCGCATAAAGAATGAAGTTTTCATACTCACCAAATTGACTCCAGACTTAACACTTCACTTGGAAATCAAATCAAAGACACAACAATTAATTAATTGTTTTTTAAAATTTATTGTTATTATAAATTGCTGGCTTCTACATATTAGTTTTGTATTCCAAGTTAATTTATGTAGTATAACAGCTCACGACTTTACATGCTAGTTTATTTGAACTTATCTCATAATATAAACATTTGTGTAAATAGTTGAAATTCTAAAATTAGCTTATAATATGCTCACAAGCTAGTCCCAAGGGAAACAGTTAGGTCCTCTTTTTTCTTCACATCCACCTCTTACTCTAATTTTCATTAAGAATGTAAATAGTTATTCAACATGCATGTCAATGCACAAATAACTAACTAAATCCAAGTGTTTATCATATAAGCTATCATTTATAACTGTTTAACAAAATGCAAAAACAATAACTGAGTAAAAGTATATTAATATCATGCATTCCACTAGAACGGGACCATTGATGACTCCAAAGAAAAAAACAAGCAAGTTTGGTTATAAAAATTGAATTCATCATCGCTTGAGTTTAACATTGTGTTGGGACACATTGCAATGGAAATAATTTTCACAAGAAGAAAGGACAAAATAATTCCAAAATGTGTTTCTGAACAGCAACTACAACCACAACAAAAATGATTTTAGATGTCTCTGCAACAGTATTAGAACCGTAATTGTAGTGATGCATTACCATATTTGCAAGCATTTTACCGCAATATCAAAATTGGCATCGTAATAACCACAACTGCAACCGCAATTTTGAGTTATATAAACAATCTGTTTTACCTGTGTAAGTCTGGATGTATCAGACTCCAACGAGGCAATCTTTTTCTGTTTTTCCAATATCTTTAAGCATATCTCAACTTTCGCCTTATTCATTTTATCGGTATCTTCAACTACCAGAGCAATTTCAGATTTCGCTGCTCATAAAAATAATAAGAACTTTATATATTATATTCCATTTATTTAACAAATTTTGATTGTTTCACTTCTTAGACTATGAACATTGTTTAGATCGATGAAAATGACATTAAAACGCATCGCGAGGTTGAAGGAACACTAAACCGCTGCATATGCTAGTGAGAAGTTTTGATGTATGAGATTCAAAATCTACGAATACAAATGTTCAGAGTTCATAGAATATATTTAGCAAATTTTGATTGTTTCGATTCTTAGACTATATACGTTGTTTGGATCGATGAAATAAGCACTAAAATGCAACGCGAAACCTGAATCGATGTCGTTTTCCAAAGTGCGAATGATCGTCAATTGCATTTGTTCTTCTGCAGAAATCTTTGCGGCTTGATCCTCCGCATCTGGATTCAGTTTCAGATTTCGAATTCAGATTGATTGATATAAAAGGTGTGAGGGATCCAAAGGGATTAGATTGGTTATTTTGGAAGGTACCGTTCATGTGAGAGCGTAGAATCTTCATGTACTGCAAATACTCTTCCATCTTCTTCAAAATCGCAGTATTAGTGATTCGTCTCTCGTTTTCAAATGTTTATGTAACACGGAGATTTGGAGGGAACGTGTATTAATAGCTCATGTGTTAGGTTTCCGTTTGGGGTTCCGTAATGTTTATCTTCTTCGTATCACTTCATTTTTAAGAGGAAAAAAAGAAATTTAGTTCAAAATTTTTTTAAAATTAAAAATTTATTAAAAGAAAGGAAAATAAAAAACAGGGACATAAACTTAACTAAATAGAAATAAAAAAAACAATTTTGTCTAAATTACAGGTTTTCTGACCTTGGAGTTGGATGAATATTATATAATATATAGTTTGAAATTTAAAATTAGAGATGAGAAGTTTTTTTTCTTTATTTCAATGATTTTTTTTCTTAACTCACTGTAAACAGGGTTTTGGCTTAAGATATTTGTTGTAGGGTATTTTCACAACTTAAAATTCTTTAATACAGTGTGGAATTGATGTTTGAGTCAAATTTTATTTGAAATTTTTATACGAAATATGACTACTTTTTAAATGAGTAATTCTAAAAATTAAATAAATTTTTTTGTCTAAATGAAGTGGTAAATAAACTCAAATATAATTGTGAAGTTTTAGATTCGAACTTATAACAAGATATTCATCTTAACAATATCGTCACTTGTACATAGAACTAAGTCTTACCGATCAACTTTGGATAACTTGACATAACTTCATAATCTCATATGAGATATTTGTTTTTACTAAAAACTTTATATTCTCACATGAGTTATTCGAAAACTTATTCAATTACTTTCATTTCAAAAATGACTTGTTACTTTCTACTTTACAAATAATGATCTACTTCTAACACAATTTAATATACACACACAATCCAAAATTGTGTTTATGAGTGACAAAAAAAACATGCATAGAATTTGATAAATTGCAATTTCAATCTCTACTAGTTCAAATAAAAGTAACACTTTAAACTAAAACACTATCTCTTCACCTTAAATTTTTTTAGTAAAAAAAAATAAATTTATTTATTACAATTATTTGATGACATCAGCATTTAACATTGTATCTAAATGAACTTATAAAAAATATTTTATGACATGTTTATATACCATTTTTAATTTCGTTAAGCTCTTTAAAATAGAAGTAGATCATTATTTGTAAAATTGATTTGACTTGTTACTTTCTATCAAATACGGAAAAAGAGCGATAAAGCCTCAACTGATCAAGCTGATTTATCTCAACGGCCGTGATTCCCATTCAGAGTTTCCCTTCAATTCCTATTCTGAGTTTACTCTTTTCTGTATTCACTTCAACCTAATAAATAGTACCGATGTACGAAAAAGAGCAAAAATGTATTACATTTCCTGAATCCAAGCAAGCATTCCCAGCAATGCTACCAAGTACTACTACAAACAACCACATTTATGTATAGCTCATTTCTTGGTTTTATCAAGAACTTCAATAAATCTCTTTGGAACTCCATATTGTTCAATCAAATGCTTTCCAAGGTCATCAATAACTCCACCTTGAACCAGAACCTGATGCCCTTTCTTACCTGCAAACAAATATTTTGGAGACAATATATCATATGCAAACTAAAATATTCAATGAAATAAGCAATATTGTTGGTTAACTTCATCCTTACTCACAATGTTATGTTAATGCAAAATATTTTGTTTAGAAATATTTTGTTTACAGTTCATGTTCAGGTTTTCACTTTTAGTTACAAAATTGCCACATTGTTTTACTCTATTTTTAAATATTTGTACAGAATAAAATGAATTTTTTTTATATATTTTCCCTGTTGATGTACAAATATTTGAAAATTAGAAAACAAAATAAAAAAACAAGGTAACAACTTTATAATTAAAAGTAAAAACATTCCTCTAAAAAATTAATTAAAAGTAAAAACAGGAAATTAAAACAAATTTTTTCTTCCAAAACCGAACAAACTCTTGACTTTAACATGCATGTAAAGCATAATCCTTGGTTTTGAAATACCTGGTAGTTCTGCAACAGTAGTACTGCAAGCAAATTTCTTCTGCAGTTCTGATGCTAATGATTCAGCATCTATAAGAAATGATTCCATACCAGAGAGTTTGGTTACCTTCTTGTTGCCTTGCCGCCGTTCTGTCAATATCTGCATTGTTTTAAGTGCACCTTTACGAACTACACATTCACTCCCTCTAGTCACAACATGGTGAGGTTGCATTCGGCTCACAAATGTGGCTCCTAAATCTTTCTTGTGAATTTCTGTAGGATATGTAGTTCCTTTTTTAATAGCCCCCTTGAACAGTGCATCACATAATATTGCATCTAGAACCACCATGGATTTATTGGTTGGTTTCACAAGATTTTCTTTTTCAACGTATGTGAAGACAATATCAGAGGCTTCAGAAGCAGTAAAAAGTTTCCCTACATCAGCTCCTACAGATGAAAATATGGGATTGACATGTAAACTTGGCTTGTAGATTTCAGCCACTTCCAGAGTTTTGGACAAACGAATTTCATCGACAGAGTGGACACTGGACTGGTCGGTTTTCTCCACTGGCCTTTTTTCAGGCTTAAAGGATGAATAATCAACATGTTTTTGGTTAACTGAAAATAACACGACTTCTTTTTTATGCTTATCTTCTTTCACTGATATCTGTTCAAAATGCAAATCTACATTAAGAAAGAACCCAGAAATGACAATGAACATAACTTCAATGCAAGAAGCTTTACTAGAAGTAGACAGATGATAAAGAAGAAATTAAAAAGGTCAACAAATTTTTCTCACAACTTGCACACAAAACAGAGATGTATTATAAAACCTATTTTTATCCTTCATTTACAGCATGATAGGACCCAAGTAAAAATGGAGAACTAGATTGAATTGGAAGAAACAACTCTTTACAACCAGAGGAGATAGCCTCTGTTAATGCATTTAACAGAACTGCTAAAAAGGAAAAATGGCAATGGATGGAGCTGTTCTCCTCAGAAGACGGTGAACAAAAACAAAACAATAAAAGATAAAGCCAATTCTAAGAGCGAACCAATTTTTCCACTGAACCTAAAACCACACATACCAATTGTTAATTCTTTACATACCTCTCCAACTCTGTTACACCCCCTCTTAAACGCCTATCCTTCTTATTCCGGAATCAATTCCCACCCACTCCCCTTATGCCATGTGTTCTATTATATTACATTTAATTTTGAGTGGGCATTTTTCAATATTTCCCATCCTATCCTCTTAACAAATGTGAGTCAACCACAGCACTACATCGATAAACTTTAAAAATCCTACAAATAGTCTCAAATTTTCAAGATCTCATCAACTCTTAGTATACTAAAGAAAATATGAGAAATAAACATCCCAAATTGAGAGAGTAATTTCTTCAGTTGATTTCGGCTATAATCCCATCATCAATCACGAAAGCTGAGAAAATTTAGAACTGAATCACCAGTTCCTATTCAATTTATTTTTTCATTGCTACCAATTCAGATATTTCGCTTTGTTATAAAAACATCCAATCGACACTTTTTCATTCTAAACTAATGGAGTACTTTTATCCAAACACCTATATCTGTTCAATTCATCATAAAACAATACTACAGAAGCAAAATGCTGCCGGTACTTTCACCATAATGGCTTGGCTTACATATCTAACATGATAAGGAAGTTATTTCTTGAATTCTTTCAAGCTCCTATCTCCATTCCAGTTCTTCAATAAAAATTATTATAGCAGCTTTAAGTTTAACCATATCAGTTTGGTTTATGTATCTAACATGCTATAGAAGTTATGAAGTAACTGAATATGCTACAGTTTAGTTCATCCTAACAGAAGAACATATCAGTTGTTAAGCATACAAGGAAAACGGGACAAATCAAATGAAATTCAGCGACTAGGAGAAACATAAGACAACAATTTAGAAATCAGAATGAGTAGATCAAGATGAAAAAACAATATAGCAAAACAGTGGATCTGGCAGAACAAGAAAGATCCATTTCACAAAGACTACAAGTTGGCAGAGACCTGTCTTAGCACATTATAGAAATTTCCGCTTCCGAGATTCTCACACATTTAGAGAGGACAACTCTTGTGCAGATAGATTGGTTAATTTTGACTATCAATCAAATGATTTTACCTGGTGGGAAGTTCTTCCAAATTGCATCGGGAGGATTTTTTCAGAAACAGGAATGGTTTGCCTAGTATTAGATTTCACTAATTGTTTCTATGGTTTGGTTTATATCCCCCATTATTTCTTTGTTCTTCGCCGTACTGCACTCTTTTTCATGGTTCATCCCATTGAGTTTTCCTGGTATGGTTTTTAACAAGACATTTGCTCATCATTCACACAATTGTTTTCTTGAGTTTTGGTCTCATCCTCCCAAGCTCCTTGTATTTTTTATTTTAATGTTAATAAAATATTTATTGGGGTGTTACAAATGATAATAGTAGTGGTGAAGTGCCAACCTAGTTGGAATGCTATTTCTTCCATGTGATGCTTTTGCATTATAATATTTGCTTAAAAAACCAATCAAAAGTTCTCTAGTCAATATCCACAAGCTTCAATTAACGATTCAACTTTTCCTAGGAAACAAAGCAGTAGATGACATACCAAGCCAGAGGAGGCTTTTGCTTGTAGCCACTTAGATAACTTCTTGTAGGATGACTTCTTGATGTCTAAAGTCATTCCTGAAGGCCTACATGGCAATACATGGTTTGACCTACAATGCCCAAACACAAATAATTATTAGATAATTAGTGGATGTAAATTTGACCTACAATGCCCAAGCATTTAGTTCAGCACTTACTAACTAAAAGCATTTCTACGATGAAATCTGAAATGAATTTAAGTGGGAAAAAATGAAAAATACATTTATGCACATTAGTAGTCACTGAATGTACTAATCAGCAAGTATTCCTTACTTATATCATCAAATGACAATAACTTCCGATTACATAATCTTTTATATTAAAAACAAAGGCTAAACAGGTACGCCTATCATATGACACTTTTTAAGAATTCAAAAAGCTTTGAATTTGTCTCATGCGTCTGTACTTTCCATTAAATACTTATATTTTTAAATTCCTTAACAAGTGAAGTAAAACACTTACTAGTGAAACCCTTTAATTATATTCAATGGTAATAGTTTACTACTTTTCTTAATATACAAATACTTTCAGCACTTACCTAATATCTTTTCAATCAACAATTTATTTTAATGTTTAATTCTGCAGCACTAGTATCCAAAATAATTGTTTTTTATTTATAAGAAAATGCCCAAACCGTTGGCCAGTATAAGCATCAACAAGTTGAAAAATCACTACCATAGCTCCCATGATCTCATCCAATTAAAAGTGTACTGCACAGTGTTATATTTTGGTGAATTATGTCACTGAATGTTGAAGTTGTGGGATTTTAGAGAAAAGGAGGAGAGAAAATAATAAGGGTTTGAATATTATTGATAATAGCTTTATGCTGACTTTATTACAAAAGACCCATTACTAATCTCTATTTATAGAGAAACATAAACTCAATCCTAAATCAAGAATAAATCATAATAATAATGAGAGATATTATAAGATATCTTTATGGTTATAAATTGATCATAGAAAATAACTCAAGATACTCTAAAATAATATAATAGATATTATAAGATATTATCTAATATTCTAACACTCCCCCTCAAGTTAAAGTTTACTAAGCTTTAGCTTGCTACAAGAAAACAATGTTTTGCTCCACAAAATAATAAAAAAAGACGGAAAGACAACTCAGAGATGCATGTAAAGTCAGAGAGAATTGCTATAAATATAGCCTAGCCTGATTGATCATCAGCCTGAGAGAAATTCATGATAAGCAATTGAACAAAGCAAGCTCCGTTCTTCAAAAAAACTGCATTTGGAAATTTCAAATCAATAATATCAGAGACTCAAAATAATGAGAGATATTATAAGATATCTTTATGGTTATAAATTGATCCTAGAAAATAACTCAAGATACTCTAATATAATATAATAGATATTATAAGATATTATCTAATATTCTAACACTCCCCCTCAAGTTAAAGCTTACTAAGCTTTAGCTTGCTACAAGAAAACAATGTTTTGCTCCACAAAATAATAAAAAAAGACGGAAAGAAAACTCAGAGATGCATGTAAAGTCGGAGAGAATTGCTATAAATATAGCCTAGCCAAATAGCCTGATTGATCATCAGCCTGAGAGAAATTCATGATAAGCAATTGAACAAAGCAAGCTCCGTTCTTCTAAAAAACTGCATTTGGAAATTTCAAATCAATAATATCAGAGACTCAAAATATTTAAACTTAAATATGCTTCAAGGAGAGAGCGGCATGCTTCAGGGAGAGAAAGGCAAGGCCAGTACATCTGAGACAAAGATGGAGCTAGTGCATCTGGGACAAATTGTCAAGATAAAGTGAGTCACAAAAATAAAAGATACCGTCAGAATAACTATCAATGGAGGAAGAAGTCATCAGTAATATGATTCATATGTGAGAAAAGGACACCGCTAGAATGATCGTCGGTGGAAATAGAAGCCACTATTATAATCTATTAGTAAGAACTAAATTGCATGACAACACCAAAGAAGAAGCAGCGCAACTCTAACGAAATGAAGTCATGATTGATCAACGGAGTGAGAAAATGTATGGTGACTTCCTGGATAAGGTCATTGTGCCTAATAGGACTGCCAGATCCAACCGGAGAACTAAATAACGAGTTTGCCATTGGATTTCTTGGATAAGACAAACCAACGCCATATGCAGGATTTCCATAATAACCATGAGGATTGGAACCGCCGGATTTACCACCCATTGGAACATTGTATGGTGTTATGAGGTGAAAGCAGAGATCTGAGATAAGCTTTCTGAAGCTCAAGTACACTCATGTATGAGTTGTCCAAGTAATTCTTGTCCACCGATGGATCATTAAGAGCAACAATTTGTGGATCAGTAGTGCTTCGTGAAAACGAAGAATCAAGTGCAGCAGTATAAGAATATGAAGCTTGGGGCCCAACATTTTGGGCTGTAGGTGACCCCTGAACATTTGATCCAAATCTTAAAGCATCAGTGGTCGAGGAATCATGGTGCAAATGAGCCAGCTCTGCTTCAGCGGAAGATGTGATCTCAACATTTTCATCAAACTCATTACAACTGGTTGGACGAGAGGGAAAGCCCGTGACAGGTGTGGCAAGTCCCAAATCATCCTAGAAAATTTCTGCAAGGCTCTTTTGTTTGGTCCCAAGACTAGGTCCTGGCAAACCTCCATCACCACTCCACTCAGCAGAACCTCTAATTTTTTCATCAACCACTACCTCACTCTCTATTTTCCTCATGTTAAAACCAGGTGTAGCAAAGATTGATCTACCCCCATTATCATCAGCAGCTCCATTCACTTTCCTCCTATCACCAATTCCACCAATTACATAAGCTCCACCTTTTAGTTTCTGTGTAAACCTCCAATCCTCCTTTGTTATCAAAGGAGGTGGAAGTTCATGATTCAAATTCACATTGCTGTAATAATATGAAAGATAAATTGGATCAGACCTAAGTTCTTCCTCAAAAGCAAAACCATTACCCAAAAACCCCGAAACAGCAGTCGATACCGTAGAACCACCACAAAATAACCCACCAACTGCACTCAGAGAACCCTCATCAGTTGGAGGAGCTGATCCACTCCTATACAAATTAAGTTCAGGTTCATGATCATCAATCTCATGTCTTCTTTGATCATGAAGCAACATACTTATTTCCTTCTCAAATGAACCCTTATTACCCTCAATCACTGACCTCCTACCCAATTCATTCAGACAACATTATTTTTTCCCTTTCAAAAACTCAAATTGATCATCGCAGTTTTTCGCTAACTAAAACCTAATCACTACCCTTAATCCAAAATAAACCGTTAAACAACTCATAAATGCAAAGTTTTACCATGAAAGTGGTTGTGTCAGAAAACTTAGTGTAAAACTTTTCCAACAGCAACGGTAGACGACAGGCAGCAACAGACAACGGATCTTTGAGGTAGTAGATGTAGCTGTAGCCTGAAACTAGAATACAAGGGCAGATACAGAACTAGGAGGCTGAGGTGAGTTCAATGAAAGAGGTTGCATCTTAAACGGTTCTCATATGCGCCATCATGTCTGGTGAAGAGAGGTGGCGCGTGGATCTGACGTGCAGTGGACAGTGAGGCGCGTAGTGGCTTTCGACAGCGCGCTTTAAGGTGTGGGCCGATCTGGAAGAGGCGAAGCTGATAAAGTGGTCGTTTGCCAGAAAAGTTGCCGGAAACAGGGGCAGTGATAGCAGTAGTGAACTTAACAGAAAACAAGTGAAACCGGTGTCAGAATGTGTCACGACAATGATTTGAAAAAGGAATGATCACGATGGAAAAGAGAAACTATGATTATATTCCCTAACTGTTGGGAACTCAGAAGCAGAACAACGACGAGATTGTTCAAGGAGGATCGAAATAGACTCTGATACCATGTTGAAGTTGTGGGATTTTAGAGAAAAGGAGGAGAGAAAAAAATAAAGATTTGAATATTATTGATAATAGCTTTATACTGACTTTATTACAAAAGACTCAATACTAATCTCTATTTATAGAAAAACATAGACTCAATCATAAATAAAAAATAAATCATAATAATAATGAGAGACATTATAAGATATCTCTATGGTTATAAATTGATCCTAGGAAATAACTCAAGATACTCTAATATAATATAATAGATATTATAAGATATTATCTAATATTTTAAGTTATTTTTTAAAATAAACCAAGCGTAATTGTCAACTGAAATACTGGTTTGCGGGATTTTTGGCTAATCTGTTCACAATAGTTCAACTTGGTCAGCCAATAACCCAAAGAGATAATTTAGCCGTACCATAGAGTGCTTCCGGGCATGGGAAGGTCTCTGTCCTTCAGTGTTGTATGCAGAGCTTGCAAAAGGCACTTATCTAACAGCAAATCTATATCTGAAGTTGATAAAGTATGTTGGTCATTTGAGTCATTAGGGGAATCACTACCAGGTAACTTCAAATCACACACGCCAGCAGTTATTTGATCTGCCGTATTTTCATCATTGTTGCGTGTGGTCAATGCATGGCTTGAGTCAGCTGATAAACCATTTACATCTAGAGATCCCTCCGCTTCATCATTGTTCGTGTTGTTTTGTCGGTCATTTGATGTCTCACAAGCAGCCTTGGTCAAATCAGAATCATGAGAAGGTGATGATAAAGGATGCCCAAACACAACATCTTCCAAAAAACCTGCATTAGGCACAAATCGGCCCTCAACTGATTCCCTACAAATCCAACCAACCAGTAAAAATAAATAAATAACTCAATTTTCTGAATGATTTGTTATAGCTAACTAATGGAACAGTGTTATTGATTGCAGATGGTGGAAAGCCAAAAATCAGTCATTTTAAGCTGCCATATCCGTCATAAAACGCTACAGCTCGCCATTGTAAAAAAATCCACCACCGAAATCTGCCGTGGTCGACATATGAAAGCACTTTTCATGGAACAATAAAGCCCTTGTAATACTTGCCAAAGCAAATCGCGATAATAATGAGTTATTCTCAGCACTTTTCCACGCAATCCAGCATTCAATGCTTCAGCGCTGCTCATCATGGTACTCCCAACCTTGACAAGAACAAATGCAAATTTAACAGATACTTCCAACTTTCAAACATCGATCTACAGCAAACAATCAATGTAATAAATTAATACCGCAATGGGAGCAGGATTTTCAGGTACTTTAACCACCCATGCTTCCCCGGCCGCAAATGATGGAAGACCTTCTGGAGGCACATGTATACCAGGGAACATCAAGTCAGCTCCACCTATGACATATCGAGAAACCTCACCGCCCTTGAGTATGAAAGCCGGCAGCAGCTCAGGGACCATCCAGAGAGCATAAACTGCAACGAAACCATTTGAATTGATGAATTTAGTGCTTGTGAATCAATCTATCTATTCTGCAGAAAAACATTCCCCTAATAGTAATAACACTATTATAAATGTAACAGTTAGTTAACTCCATCAAGAGGTAGTTGTGCATTCAGTTATGATAGTTAGAGAGTTCGTTACTTTCTAGAAGCCATAAATTTTTGTATGTATAGATGATAGATAGATGTAAACCTCATTTTAACTACTATGTTAACTGTGTGGCAACTGGCAAGAGAGATAAATAATTGAAT
Source organism: Cicer cuneatum (assembly GCA_037974295.1). NCBI lineage: Eukaryota > Viridiplantae > Streptophyta > Magnoliopsida > Fabales > Fabaceae > Cicer > Cicer cuneatum. The sequence goes on along the minus strand of JBBPBO010000005.1, from coordinate 51,626,667 downwards.
TCTCATATTAAAATTTATTACTATGAGCAAAAAGAATGAATCCGTAAAAATGAGGTTTACATCTACCATCTACAATATATACAACAAACTATGGTTACTACCAAATAATAAACTCTATAACTATCATAACCGATTGTACAATTAACTCTAGCTGGAGTTAACTAACACCTACATCAGTTACAACAAATTATGGCCACTAGAAATTAACAAACTCTCTCTAACTGTCGCAACCAAATGCACAAATAGCTCTAGTTCAAGTTAACTTACTCCAACATCCGTAAGAAACACCTGGCAAAATTTCACATGCCTATTTCCTACCATTTTTAAATGCAATCTCACACGGGATCTTTATTTATTTATTTATTATTATTTACATATAAATGAATTCCATTCATTTTCATTTCCAAAAATAAAAAATACAAAAGCAAAAGCTACCTGTTGGGAAAATGTCTGAACCACGGCCATCAATATCGAAAAACACAGGAAAGCCTCCCTCCACAGCATACACATGAACGCGGTTCTGAAACTTGGCCACTGTTATCTCTGCCTGGTATTAAATGTATAATGTTAATAATTATTAATATAGATAAGCTCGTAGATCAGCATCAATCTGAATGTATTATATTAATTGATATTAATATATATAAGCTCGTTGATCAGCATTGATTAATCAATACAAAACATGAAAACTCAAGTTCTATGAAACAATGAGACCTCAAATTGAAAGTGTGTTCGGTGTTCGATACGTCTCAATGTCTAACTAAGAGAAATGTGATTATATTCAACAACTTTCATTTTCTTAAATTATAGCTTATGTATGTCTATTAGTGTTGGGTCATGAGGGGTCCAGAAGATCCTCAAATTGGACTATGAGCAACCAAATAAATAGATTGGACACCACATCTTCGCCCAACATTAGATATATAAGTCCTCTCACTTATATAGTGCTCAACATTCAATACGGGACTCTTACTCACACTTGACACACCAAAAATTAGTCAGGGACAGTGTTGTGTCCCAGTACCTTCAATCACTTCCTACTTCCTTAATCTTAAATTATTATTAATGTCTACGTGTCAACGTGGTGTGTCTCCCCAACACAACACAAAAACATGTTCTACATTCAATTATTTTCATTTTCTTAAATTATTAAGAGTGTCTCCAAGTCGGTCAGTGCTGTGTCCTGGCACCTTCAATCACTTCCAACTTCCTTAATCTTAAATTATTACCGGGTGTCGTGCGTCTCCACAACACAACACAGACACATGTCCTCTTCAATCACTTCCTACTTCCTTAATCTTAAATTATTACCAGGTCTACGTGTCAATGTGTGTCTCCACGACTAAACAGAGACACGTGAACTACATTCAATCATTTTCATTTTTTCAAGATTATGATTAGGAGCAATTAGGTTATTTAAGTATTGGAATATAAAAATTAGAATATTGATAATATGAATAGGAAATAAATATAGAATAATGACGATGATACCTTAGGAGGAAGTAAGGTGTCTAGGTCAGAATCAGAAGCTCTTGGGAATTTGTCTTTAACGGTTCGTTTTAGCTTTTTCCTATCGGCACCGGATAGTCTCTGCTGAGACTTCGCTTCCACCGCCTTCTTGAACATCTTTAATTCTCAATCAATTATTGATGTTCGTCTTTTTTTCAGTCACAGTGTGGGTGTTGCGTCGATGTGTGATTTTCAACTGTGAAAAGTGAAACGCTGTGTCGTATGGTAGGCAGATGAGAACGAAACAGAGAATGAAGTTATACCTATTTCTTATACGAAGTAAGAATATTGCCGATTCGTTTAATTTTCTTTGAATAATTTTTGGTTATATTTTGAAGAGCAGTAGTATTTATTTATAATGATTCTAGATGAATTACTGTTTGTGATAAAAAATGTATTGTTGAAAATAAATGCTTTAAGTATCTTTACTCTTTAGTCTTTAGCATTTGCAATGGTTATTTTTCAAGGAACTCACTTTAAGTTCCATACATAAAAATGGTTCTCACAACCTCACGTCATATTTATGTAATTGACACACTTTTTATGTTAGTTGTTACTCGATATACAAATAAAGTTTATTTGGGCATATCTAGGGAAGCGCGTATTAGAACTAAGTTGGTTTGAAGAATAATAACTTTCAATTATTTTGATGAAAAGTATATTATGAAAACAATGTATGTTTTAATGAATTTGTTTTAAGTGTACATACTCTCTAATTTATGATCTTAAAGACTCTGCACCAGATCCTTTGTTACACATAGAAAGATCATCATCAAGGCAATGCTTTGTGACTTTGATATTTGTTTTATTTGTCTGATTCTAATCAATGTGCTCCCAAGACACCTATGTTTCTATTTGTCTCATTCGGATCATCGTGCTTAAGTTACTATTTGTCTGTGTAAGACCCTTAGTTTTAAATTATTTTAGGAAGTAAGTACTAAAAATATATTTTGAGATGTTGTAATATGATTAATATTTGTATATATTTATATATATATATATATATTGAGGTCGACTAAAATTATTTGTTAAAGAATAATTTAATTATATTACGAGGAATTTAATACCAGACAGTTATCAAATTTTATCTGTCAATAGAGTTGCGGCGAGAGTATTTAGTTAATTGTGGGTTACTTTTAATTATTATATATATATATATATTTATATAGTTGGCGGAAGTATAATAATATATATATATTATACTTAGCAAGTAAGTAATATATATATATATATGTATATGTATGCGTGTGAGAGGTTTCTGCCTTCCCCATTTCCAGTCACGATTTCAAAGTGAAAAAGAGGGAGTTCCTTAAAAACACCATTACTTGAAAATCCCTGCATCAAACCAGAAAACCCCCAGTACTAAAGTTAATCCCCACATCATTACGGAGCTAGAGAATTCAGTTTTGTAGCAGCAAACGCAGGCGGGAGTTTCGCCGTTTTTGACGCATACACTTTAGCAGAAGCAGAACACGCAACAAGGGTAAGGGCACCTTCCACTTTCTAGTTGCATTAGGGCTGTAAGTGCATAACTTTCATGGCATTACTAGTGTTTTCGTTACTGTTTTGAAACTGGTTTGCCTGATGCTTGAAAGAAATGAAAAATGCATTTTTTAACGTTTTAAAAGCTTTGTGATGATGGCTGTTTGAGCTGAATGCACTAAAGTTGTGTTGTTTATGTGGGAAAGTGGAAAATGTCTTGAATGTTATTTCAAACATGATTTAAAAATGCATGTTCATAAAACTATTTTGAAAATGGTTTTGAAATGCAAAAATGCATTCTGTTTGTGTTTTGCTGCTCTATGATGCTGCATGTTATTCTGGTGTGTTGTGAAAGCTGAAATGTTTGCATATTATTCTGGTGTGTTGTGAAAGCTGAAATGCTTGCATGTTATTATGGTGTGTTGTGAAAGCTGAAATGCTTGCATGTTATTTTGATGTGTTGTGAAAGCTGAAATGCTTGCATGTTATTTTGATGTGTTGTGAAAGCTGAAATGCTTGCATGTTATTCTGATGTGTTGTGAAAGCTGAAATGCTGTATGATGTTCTGATGGTTTGAAAGTCTGGATGATTTGTTGTTGATGATCCTGATTTTGTTTCTGTTTTGAGTGATTCTGATGATGTTGATGATTTAACAAAGAAAAGGGATTTTTAAATGAGGAAAGTATTGTCTGGAAAAAGGTGTTGAATCTGTTTTAATGTTTGGTTGTTTGTTTTTAAAAGAAAACAGTTTGAAAAAGGTTGGAATCTCATAAAATTTCACTGGTTTTCGAAGGTGTATTCGAATACAACATGTGTGTATTCGACTACAACCTGTCAAGTTTCTGTTTTACTTAAGTTTTCAAACTTGTATTCGAATACGAGCCCCTGTATTCGAATACAGAGGAAGGATTTTTGCTTTTGTATTCGCATCTGTATTCAACTACGACCATGTCGTATTCGAATACAGAAGTGGGATTTTAACACTGTATTCGCATCTGTATTCGACTACAGGCATGCTGTATTCGAATACAGAATGCAAATTTTCACTAGTTTCAGCTTCTGTATTCGAATACAATGGGTCTGTATTCGAATACAGATTCGTGTTTTTTCCAGAAGCTCAGTTTTTAGCTCTGTATTCGAATACAAGGAAGCTGTATTCGAATACAGATTCGTGTTTTCCAGAAAATCAAGTTTTAAACTCTACCTTGTGAATTTTAAAGTGTTGGGAACTTTGAGAAGGGTTAAAGTGATTTTAAATGGAGTTCTTGAAATATCTTTGAAGAGGAGAGGATGATGTGTTGAAAACCTTTAATGATCTGGGAGAAAATGTTGAATTTTTCAAGGTTTTGTCTTCTGTATTCGACTACAGGCATGCTGTATTCGAATACAGAATATTAAAATTGCAGTTTTTGGCTTCTGTATTCGAATACAAGGGGTCTGTATTCGAATACAGATTCGAGTTTCCAGAATTTCCAAGTTTTTAAGAGTGTTTTGTAAACCCTGAGTGTTTGGGGAATGTTGGGATTGTTGTGGGGAATTAAAATGGAACTTTTGGTGATATTTTGAAGTTTTGGTGATGAAGTTTTTGAAACTTTACTGATGTAATGAAAGATGTTGTTTTGTGTACTGAGACTGCCTCTATATTCAAATACCAGAGGGTTGTATTCGGATACAGAGTGTGATTCTGCACTGTTTTTGGCTTCTGTATTCGAATACAGAGAAGCTGTATTCGAATACAGATTCGTAAAATTCCAGAAATCCCAGTTTTAAACACTGTATTTGAATTTTAAGAGTTTGGGAAAACATTTCAAAATGTTAATGAATATTGGGTCAATGAATATTGGGCTGTTTAATCATGACTGTGATGATGATAATTCTAACTGTGTTGAGATATTTTAAACATGATGAAAAGCAAGAATTTTCTGATTTTGCATTCTGTTTCTAGAGAAGTGAAACACTGCATATTCATGCATTGCATAAGCAAGTGGTACCCGCGATGGGCCACAGAGTAATGCGCAACCACGTGCTGATCTGTTGAGCGATTGCACGAGTGCTGGACTGTTGAGCGTCTGCACTAGGTACTGATCTGTTGAGCGATTGTACCTTGGTTTATAAGTGTTGGTCTGTTGAGCGACTGCACTGGTACTGGACTGTTGAGCGTCTCTACCCTAAAATGCGCAGCCACGTGCTGATCTGTTGAGCGATTGCACGAGTGCTGGACTGTTGAGCGTCTGCACTAGGTACTGATCTGTTGAGCGATTGTACCTTGGTATATGTCAAACGTGCTGGTCTGTTCAGCGACTGCACGAGTGCTGGACTGTTGAGCGTCTGCACTGGTGCTGATCTATTAAGCGATTGCACCTTGGTCTTGAGGGCCGTTAAAGTCAAATATATTGTGCTGGTCTGTTGAGCGACTGCACCTTGGTGATTCCAAGAAAATTGTATACATGAGCATATACATATTGCATTGAGGGATTGACCAGAGGGTCACGATTGGATTATAATGATGAGTGAAAATTGAATGTGTGTGAGTACTGTTCAGAATTCTGAATTTCTGATTTATTGAAAAGGCATATATGTCATTAAATTTCAAATGAGCATTATTATTTTCCTCATCATCATATGTTATACCATGGATATATTGCGGCTGTGAAATATATGCTATGTGATTATTTGTTAATTTCGGTCGGTGACCCTTTCTATTATATTGTGGACTTTGGGCTTTGCCCTCAGATGCCCCCCAAACCCATGCCACCCGTGGGTACCCGAACGACGGAAACGTCGTTGAACTTCCTTGATCGCTATTCGCGCACTGCTTGGGCATTCGACCCCATCTCAAGCAGGGCGATTTACACGGGGTGGTTGGAGAGGACGAGCAGGACTGACGGCGTGGAGGTATTCGTAGAGTGCACTCATGCGAGTATAGACTTTCCTGTGCCTTGTCGTCTGGTATTGGAGGCGCACAGAATTTTCGACGATGCTGCGGAGTCCGTTAGAGGGGTTGAGACGGAGGCCACCGTAGGAGTGGTGACTCCCAACCCAGTGATTGGAGGAGTTGTACATGAGTCCGAGGCAGAAGGGAAGACTGATGAGTCGAAGCTAGTAGCAGTTGAGATTCCGGGTCCGTCTAGGATCTCTGACGATTGTTATGAGATTCCGGCTCCGTCGAAGCGGCCGAGAATATGTATTGATCTGACTTCTGAGGAGACCGACCCCTCTCTGTATGATGAGGAGGAGGAGGAGGTCACGTCGAGGCGAGCGGCAGATTCGGAGAAGACTTGTTTGGGATGCGGAGGAAATCCGTGCTACTGTAGCTTTAGCGCATGATCAGTTAGACTTGATGTATTAGGATTTGAGCTGGAAATGTATTTTGTTTTTATTTTGAAAAACAATTGTTGTACTATTTATTCCGCACTCTGATATTGACTTTTGGGAATGTTATGACATTATTATCTTCCAAAAATGTTTTATTGTTTATCATTAAATTTCCAGAATTAAGTAATTATTTTAATTCCTTTCGAATTAATTTTGGAAAACTCATTTTAAATATTTATTTGAAAAAAAAAAAATGCACCCGCGCTGTGTTTTAAACTCGGGGTGTTACACTACTATTCTCTACACTATGGTGCTAGTGAGTTAACTTGGATAGCGTCGACGCGAGCGAGAGTTTCGCCGTATTTGGTTGCGGTAACGAAAAATGGTTGAGAAAACGTTAACGAATGTAAGAGGCTCCTTCCAACTTTTTAGTTTGCATGTAGGAACTCTATATGTGCTTGATGGATGATTAATGTGTTATCTTTGTTGAAAACGTTATGTTGTGTTGTTATTGATGATAAAAAAATGTCATTATTGTGTTGTTGATGATAAAGACTCATTGTTTTTGTGATATTGTTGTTGATGATGTTGTTGTGTTAAAGATGTTATTGTTGTTGTTGTTGAAGAGGTTGTGGTTGTGTTGTTGTGTTGAGAGATTGATTGTTGTGGTGTTTGTAGTTATTTTCAAATAAAAGAGTTTGAACTGAAGTTGAAATTTACTTGAAAAATTGCATTGTTTTCGAAGATGTATTTGAATACGGCACTAGTGTATTTGAATACATTCATGCAACGCTCAGTTTTTATTTAAATTTTGAACTTCGCATTCCAATACGACACCTCGTATTCGAATACAAATACGTGATTTTTGCTACTGACTTAGCATCTGTATTCGGCTACGACTCCTCGTATTCGAATACAGAACTGCAGATTTTGCTTTTGACATAGCATCTGTATTCGGCTACGAATCCTCATATTCGAATACAGAACTGCAGATTTTGCTATTGACTTAGCATCTGTATTCGGCTACGACTCCTCGTATTCGAATACAGAATTGCAGATTTGCTACTGACTTAGCATCTGTATTCGGCTATAAGAGACTGTATTCGAATACAACCTGAATTTTTGTCAAAAATTCTATTTTTAAATATTTGTTCATGCACTTAATCACTTGGAAAACATTTTTAAGGCATATGATAAATTATATGAGTTTCTCTTGAGATTGTTTCTATAATGGTGATGAAGGGTCTGGGTTTCATAGTTGCATTAACGTATTGATTTCAGTGAAGAGAGTTAGAGTACGCTCATGTATTGCATAGTTAAGTGGTGACCGCGATGGGCCACAGAGTTAAGCGGTGACCATGATGGGCCGTAAAATTAAGTAGTGACCCTAATGGGCTACAGGGTGGTTCCATGTGATTGGTGGTCCATCTTATCCGTACGAGGATTTAACTTATGTGTAGTGCCTGTGATAGGTTACATTTTAAGTAAATCGTGCTAGTCTGTGATGTGACTGCACCTTGGTAATTAGTACTAAGGCCTGTGATAGGCGGTACAATTATGATTTACGCCCCTCGAGGAGGGTTAAGTGGTGACCGTGATGGCTACGAGGTGGTTCCACGTGATTAAATGGTCCATCTTATCCTTACGGGGATTTAACTTATGTGTAGTGCCTGTGATAGGCTACTCTTTAAGTAAATCGTGCTAGTATGTGATGCGATTGCACCTCGGTAATTAGTACTAAGGTCTGTGATAGGCGGTACAATTATGATTTACACCCCTCGCGAAGGGTTTTTGTTTTGAGAATTCCGGGATCATGTGCATTGGCATATACGCATTGCATTAGGATGGTTGACATGCGAGTCATGATTGATATGAGCTGATGTGTGGGAACGATATGTGCAAGTACCTTAAATTCTAAGTTCCTATTAAGTTGTTGTGATTGTTGATTGTACTTGGGCTTGCAACATGATCTGTATTCTAAATCTTTTGTTTCATCTAAAACTTAGATGTTATACATTTTCAATAAGTGGGTATACTTATCTTGTCAATGTTGTTATCTTGCTGGAACTGCTATGTATGTATTGTTGTCTTTGACATAATTGTTAACTATTAACTATTATTTTTGGTTGGTGACCCTTTACATTATTGTGGAAAATTGGGCTTTGCCCTCAGAACATACTCGAGTTCGTACCATTGATGGTTACCCTGACGACGGAGACGTCGTTAGACTTCCCTGATCGTCATATGCCGACTGCTTGGGTATACGACCCCATCTCAAGAAGGCTACTTATACGGGGAGGGTGGTGAGAACCAGTAGGATTGGCTGGGCAGTGTCATGTTGGAACCAAGTTGGTTCTAAGACTTAGGATTTGATGTTTACAAAAGCACTCAATGTAATCTTATTTTGTACCTTGAATTATTAATTTAAATGCCACCAGAAACTGAAGAAATCAGAAGCAGAAGATCAAAGGATTCCAGAAAATGAATTCTGGAATTACCATAAGATACTCCAGGATGTCAAAAACATCACCTGAAGATATCTTTGCTGGCCCATATGAGAAGGAAGAAAAATCAGAAGGAAACATGGATCATACCAGTGGAAAGCCTGCCAGAGGGAGAGTTTATCCAGACCAAAAGGAATCAAATATCAAATTTATTCCAGAAGTTATTCTGACCAGAAGATGGCCTGGTAGTGAAATATTAAACTGCCCAGACTTGTTCCAGACTCAACCAGAAGCTAAGTTTATGAGTCCAGAACAAGAGAATCAATCCAGATTTGACCCAGACAATAAGAAAGCATGATTCAGGGCATGAAACTAAGTCAAGACAAGAAGAAATGATTTCCAGAATGATCCAGACCTGGTCCAAAATCAAAGGTAAAATGTCCAGACTGAAATAATTTTTTGTTCAAGTTAATTTCAATTTAATCCAGACCAAAGTCCAGAATTAGTCCAGATCAGAGGGAAGATTTCCAGATCAGTGGTTCAGAATTAATTATTTGGACCAGTGATGGTCCAGATCAGAAAATCAGACCATGGCCCAGTGTTGGCTGAAATCAGAGGGACATAATGTATAGTCCAGCAAAGGCTGAATTCAGAGGATTATAGCATATCAGGTGCGCATCCAAGATGGCCGAAATTAGAAGATCAGAGGGTCAGGAAGTGTGGTCCAGGGAAGGCCGAAATAAGAGGTTCACAGCATAACAATCAGTATGGTCCAGATGTGGACTAGCGCATGAAGATCCAATGGTCCAGATTTAATCAGGAAATTTATACGGTGGAGAATTTGATTTATTTTGATCAAAGGATTAAAAATATTTATTACAAAAATAAAGTGAGGTGTTGTGGAATTCAGGAGCTGTGGCGGGAAGGAACCAACAGATTTAATTGGCTAGTTATTTTGAAAGGAAATCCGAAGATATGTTTTTTATTTATATGAAGCCCAATTGGTCAAGTTATTTTTACAGAGAATCCAGCAAGATTCAGCTCGAATTTAAGCATTGGAAGAGGCCCAAATCTGCATCTATAAAAGGAGGCTCAAGGCAGAATACTCAAGCATCGAAAATCACAAAGTTTCATATAAGTCAATTGTGAGTTCCAGCTTTCAAGAAGCAAGTACTCGTGTTATTTTCCTTCCACTGTGTCAAATCTAAGTTGTTGAAGTAGAGTCTACAAGCTGAGGGAGTCAGTAGGGGTAGTAGGTTACTTGGCAATTAGATTCATAGTGTTGTGTGTTAAATCTAAGTTGTTGAAGTAGAGTCTACAATCTGAGGGAGTCAGAAGGGGTAGCAGGTTACTTGGCAATTAGATTTATAGTGTTGTGATTTCTTCTACAATCTGGGATTGTCAGATTGGCTTAAGACAGGAGCTGCATTCCTCAAAGAAGTCTAGGATTGTTAGACTATTTGAGAAGACTAACTTGGAGGGTCAGTAGCAAGGTTGTAATTCAAGGTTTGAATTAGTGAAATCCTTCAAGGTGAAGGGACTGGACGTAGCCTCGTTAACGGTGAACCAGTATAAAAACTGTGAGTTTTATTTTTACTTTTATCCGCTGCTAACTCTGTTTTTAATTATACATCAAGTTTTGTTTTAAAAGTATAAAAACAGGAAAAGTATTCAAGTTAAGTCAAACACAATTCAACCCCCCTTCTCGTGTTTGCACCTTCATGTCACATGTGGAGCACACTCACACGCGTATCGACTTTCCTGTACCTTCAGGATTGGTACTCGAGGCGAATGGGGTATTTACGGACACAGATGGTCCTAGAGTTGGAGGTGAGACGAAGGCCATCATAGGTGTGGTGACTCCTACCGTAGTAGTAGGGGATGCAGTTCCTGAACTAGGAACGGGTGAGAAGGGTAAGAGGCCGATGCTAGTGAGGGTTGACAACCCAGGTCCGTCTAGGCCGATCGAGGACGGTTTTGAGATTCCAGCGCCGCCGAAGCGACCTATATCGTGGGTGGATCTAACTTCGGAGGAGACTGATCCTTCTATGGCTGATGAGGAGGAAGATGTCACGTCAAGGTGAGATACTGCGTCAGACGAGACTTGTGGAGAGTGTGGTGGTAACCCTTGCTATTGTAGTTGTTAGTGCATGATCAGATTAGTTTTTGGTTGTATAAGACTTTTGTGATTTGGTGGTTGTACTTAATTCATTTTGGGATGACTGTACTTATGACGTACCTTGACAGTGACTATTGTTGGTGGGTCCATGATCCATTTTTTTGATGTGACCATGGGGGGAGATAGCATTCTTGGTCTACCGAGAATACCCCAGGGATATGAGCGTTGTCTGACTGGTCTCATAGCCCCGATGTATTTTCTATTTGTATATTTTGAATATTAATTCCCAAAACTATTTTAACTGGTTATATTTATGATGTAATTACTTAATTACTTTTGTCGTTTTGTATTACGACGTATTACTTTATTGAGTGGTTTTATTTTAATTCTTTCATTTAAAAAAAAAAACACTCGCGCTGTTAAAAATTGGGGTGTTACAGTTTGATTCTGATCAACGTGCCTATGTTACTATTTGTCTTATTTTGATCAACACACGTTTGTTGAATCTGGTTAATGCAAGTTCACTCAAATACTTCTGAGTCTAAAAAATAATAGTCAACGCTTTGCTTAAAGTCAACGATCTACAAGTCAATCATTTGAGCCAGAACTTTGAAGAAGTCAACGACTCAACATCATCTGCTCATCAAAGTTATACTTATCCATTGATGGATCATCTTATGACATTCTTGTCGTTTTTATCAAGATACGCTTAATCAATTTTGAAGACAAAAGTGAATAAGTATTGAATGTTGATTTAAGATTTCTAAATATTGATACGATTCCTTATTTTACATACGGAATTTATAAAAATCACTGCAACGAACAAAAACCCTAATTGTTGTGGAAGTTTTCTATATAAAGATGTGTGACCATTAGTACAATATAACAAGAATACACACAAGTACACAAACTGCATTCTTAAGAAATTATGTAGTTATTGAAAACTCGTTTACATTCTCAGTGCATATCTTTGTAATATTATTTTGTGGGAGCCTTTTAGAAAACCTAAAATTACTTTCTTGTAAGCAAACCCAATAGTGGTTGCTGCCTTCAACAACTTTATTGTACTAAGCTAGAAGGTCGTGAAAACTTAAACACAATTAGTTTTATCTAGTAGGTGTTCCAGTGGACTTGTGATAAATCAATTGATTTAGTGGATTAAATCCTTTAGAGTGAAAGGACTAGACGTAGCTAGCTTGTTGGTGGTGAACCAAAATAAATTTGTTTTGTGTTTTTCTACTTTGTCTCTTTACTTTATTTTGTTTCATCTTCCTTTTGAATAAGCATTTGTTTTAAAGAAAATAGTTTTTACGTTTACAAAATACAATTCAAACCTCCCATTTTTGTGTTTTTCACTCTTCAATTGACATTGAACTTGTTGAAGATGAGCAAAAGAAGTCAAAGTCTCTTGCTCTCAAGTCTAAAGGAAATAAAGAAAATCCCAAGGCTTTACAAGCTTTAGAAGAATCAAAAGAAAGTGAATTTGATGATCAGAGTGAAGACTTAGACGATGAAGAGCTATTCCTCATCTCAATGAAAATCCAACACATGTGAAATAATAGGAAAAAATCCTTTCCTAGAAAAGATTTCAGGCAACCCAGAGACAACAATGAATGAAAAGAAAAATCTAAGAAGAAATAGATCATCTTCTATGAATGCAAAGAGGCAGAGCAGTTCAAGTCAAAATGTCCTAAGCTTGAAAAGGGAAGCTCTCATAAGAAAAATTCATAGGAAATAAGAAAAGTTTGATGGCTACTTAGGATGACTCTAACAACATATGTTCACTTTGACTCTGACAGTGAATCTCTTGATGAGAAAATTGAGTTATTGTTTGACTTTTCTCATAATGAACTTATAATCATGTTAAATGAATTTTTAAACAAAACTCACAATGTTTCCTCAAAACTCAAAAATCTCAAAAAATTTCACTCCATTTGAACAGATAAGTACAAAAATCTTGAGAAAAATTTTGAAACCATAAAAATGAAAAATCAAACTCTGAAAGATAATATTCCAAAACCCTTAGAGGAAAATGTTCGTAACTCTGTTAAGTATGAAAAAGTTTTTCAAGAGTTTCTTGCAAATGACGTAGACATAAGCGAACAAGCATATATGATCTATGATGTTATAAAAAACAATAAGAGAAGTATTGGTTTTAAAGAACCAAAGAAAAATTATTTACATTGTAGATATCCTTAGAAACATAGTTGAAACACCAATCATGGTACTTAGAAATGGATGCTCACAACACATGACAGGAGAAAAGTCTATGTTCCAAGACCTGACACTAAAGGAAGAAGGATATGTAGGATTTGGAGGAAATAAGAAAGGTAAGATCATAGGTATTGGTAAAATGGGTAATGGCACTTTAACCTCTATTAAAAAATTCTTCTTGTAAAAGAATTAATGCATAACCTATTGAGCATAAGTCAATTAAGTGACGGTGGTTATGATGTTGTCTTCAATCAAAAGTTTATGTAAGGCAATTAGTCAAACATATGGAAAAATAACATTTATAAAATAAATTTATCAAAGGCTAAACAGCACTCGTGGTCCCTTAACTTAATTTCAATTAACGTTTTAGTCCTTTATCTTTTTTTTTCCCGATTTGGTCCTTTATTTTAATTTTAAGTGACAATTTGATCTTTTATGTTTTAAAATGTCAACAATATTATCCTTTTTTTTTTACAAAAATTCAAAAAACTCATCAAAATTTTCAACTAAAACCCATAAAATTAATTATATTCTTTAATATAATACAAATTTCATCAAATTCGTAACTCAAATCTTCAAATAAACTCATACAGAAATTTCATCAAATTTCATTCTTTATTTGATGTTGTTAAAAATGGAAATATGAGTTTATTTGAAAATTTGAGTTTCAAATTTGATGAAATTTGTATTATATTGAAGAATATAAATAATTTTATGGGTTTTGATTGAAAATTTTGATGAATTTTTTGAATTTTTGTAAGAAAAAAAGGATAACATTGTTGACATTTTAAAACATAAAAGATCAAATTGTCACTTAAAATTAAAATAAAGGACCAAATCGGGAAAAAAAAAGATAAAGAACTAAAACGTTAACTGAAATTAAGTTAAGGGACCACATGTGCTATTTAGAAAAACAAGAAGTAAAAAGTGTCTCATGTTAGTGAATGAGGAACAACTGATATGGCAAAACAGATTGGTGTTGGAACCAAGTTGGTTTTACATTTAAAGTTTTGATGTTAACAAAAGTAGTTTATGAGAATAATATATTTGACTTCGAAGAAGTATTCCACCAGAGAATGTCACCCGAGGATGCCACCATAGGATGTCACCAGAGGATACCTCATGAGGATGTCACCGAGGATGCCACCAGAGGATGTCACCCGAGGATGCCACCAGAGGATGTCACCCGAGGATGCCACAAGAGGATGTCACCAGATGATACCTCTAGAGGATGCCACCAGAGGATGTCACTAGAGGATGTCACCAGAGGATGCCACCAGAGGATGTCACCAGAGGATACCTCAAGAGGATATCACCAGAGGATCCTAGAGGATATCACCAAAGGATCCCACCAGAGGATATAACTAGAGGCAAAAATCAGAGGATATCATCAGAGGCAAAAATCAGAGGATATCATCAAAGGCAAAAATCAGAGGATATCATCATAGGCAAAAATAAGATGATATCATCATAGGAAAAAATTAGAGAATATCATCAGAGGCAAAAATCAGAGGATATCATTGTTGGAACCAAGTTAGTTCTTTCAATTAAAGTTTTGATGTTAATAAAAGTATTTTATGTAAATCGTACTTTGACTTAGAAGAAAAAATCAGAGGCGGTGCAAAATCAGAGGATGACACCACCAGAGGATACATCCAGAGGATACCAGAGGATACAAGAGGAAATATCTAGAGGATACCAGAGGATACCAGAAGATACCTCCAGAGGATACCAGAGGATGTCATCAAAGGTAAACATCAATAAGAGGATATCATCAAAGGGAAGAAACAAATAACATCATCAGAGGATATATTTCTTGGCCCAGATAAGAAGGAAGCAGAGTCCAGAAAGAGACTTGGTCCAGACCAGAAGGAAGCTTGTCAGAGGGAGACTTGTTCCAAACCAGAAGGAAACATAAGTCATACTTGGTCCAGACTTATTCCAGACTAGAAGATAGCATGGTCGTGAACATAAGACTTAGTCCAGACTTGGTCTAGACTTAATTCATACTTGGTCCAAACCAGAAGATATCATGGTCCTAAACAAAAGACTTGGTCCAGACCAGAAGATAACATGGTCCATAACATAAAACTTGGTCCAGACTTGGTCTAGATTAGAAGATATAATTGTCCAGAACATAAGATTTAGTCCAGACGTAATCTAGACTTGGTCCAGACGTAATCCAGACTTGGTCCAAATCGGAGGATAAATGTTTAGATTAAAAGATCAATGGTCCAAATTAGTAGATCAATGGTCCAGATCAGAGGATCACAAAATGGTACAGATCAGATCACATGGTCCATAATTGGTCAAAATTAGAAGATCATAGAATGGTACATATCAGATCACATGCTCCAGAGTTGGTCGAGATTAGAAAATCATACGGTCTAGAATTTAAATTATGATGCAAATCAGTGAAGACTTGATTAAAATTCGAAGAAGACTTGATTAAATTTTGATAGAAATTTAATCAAAGTATTAAGGGGATTTAATTCAAAAATCACTGAAGACTTGAAGAAATTCGAATGCAATATGAAGCTTAAAAAGATATGGTTTGAAATTAAAAGAAACGAGATTGGTCAACAAAATTTTCAAGTGCAATATGAAGTTAAAAAGATACGGTTTTAATTTAAGTGAAACAGGATTGGCCAACAGAATTTTTGAAGGAAATCTGAGCAAGATTTATTTTGAATTTAAGCTTGGACAAAGTTCTATTTACAACTATAAATGGAGGCTTCAGGCAGCAGCATCAAGCATCGAAAATACAAGAACTCAAGCTTCATATTAAACATAATCTGAGAGTTCAAAAGAGAGAATTACTTGAGCGAAAAAGCAATATTTTCTAAGTGTTTTCGAGAGGGGAAAATAGTGCAACAATCAGCTTTCCAGAAGGAACTTTGCAAAGTTCCAAACCCTTGAAATCAAACCCGATAGTGGTGTAGATTCCTTCTTCAATCTGGGGGTTCTCAGATTGGTAGGAGAAGACTTGACTTGTATAGTCAAGGTGTTGTTTTCGTTCCTCAAAAGTCTGGGGTTGTCAGACTTCTTGGGAAGACTGACTTGGACAGGTGTTGAAATTCAAAGTGTAACACCCCGAATTTAAAACACAGCGCGGGTGCATTTTGTTTTTTCAATAAATAACTAAAATGAGTTTTCCAAAATTAATATCAAGGGAATTAAAATAAAATCAGTTCATTTCAAAGGTTATCACCCAATCAGTGTCAGAGTGCGGAAAAATACAGCGGAAAAAGTAATACATTAATTCCCAAAATAAAATTACATTTCCCAAAACTCAAGACCCTATACAAAAGTCTAGACTGATCATGCACTAAGCTACAGTAGCACGGTCTCCACCGTATCCTCTATAAGTCTCGTCTTCAGCCAACCGTCCGTCCCTCTGCGTTGTCCACGTAGACTCTGTACGTAAAGATCAGGGGAAACTAACGACGTTTCCGTCGTTAGTGTATCCTTCGGTAGGACGGGTTCAGGTAACATCTGAGGGAAAAGCCCAAAGTCCACAATATAATAGCAAGGGGTCACCAACCGAAAATAACATATATTCACATAACATATATTACACAACAATGATTTTAATCATGGTATAACGTATGATGATGAGGAAAATAATAATGCTCATTTGAAAATTTATGACTTACATGCCTTTTCAAAACAGCAGTCAATGATTATGAAGTATGCGGTAAGTACAAACAACACGTCAACAAAACACAATCATTAATTCCGAATTTCAGATTCTGGACAGCACTCACAAACATTAATTTCCAACATTCATCATATAAACAATCGTGACACACCGGTCAAATCCCTCAATGTAATGCATATATGCTCATGCATAATTTTCTTGGAATCACCAAGGTGCAGTCACTCACAGACCAGCACAATTTAACGGCCGTCATGACCAGGGTGCAATCGCTCACAAATCACCACCAGTGCAGTCGCTCACAGACCAGCACTCGTGCAGTCGCTCACAGACCAGCACGTTTGACATAAACCAAGGTACAATCGCTCACAGATCAGTACCTAGTGCAGTCGCTCACAGACCAGCACTCGTGCAATCGCTCACAGATCAGCACGTGGTTGTGCATTTCAGGGTACAGACGCTCACAGTTTAGTACTAGTGCAGTTGCTCACAGACCATCACTTATATACCAAGGTACAATCGCTCACAGATCAGTACCTAGTGCAGTCGCTCACAGACCAGCACTCGTGCAATCGCTCATAGATCAGCACGTGGTTGCGCATTACTCTGTGGCCCATCGCGGGTACCACTTGACTATGCAATGCATGCATATGCAGTGTTTCATTTCTCTAGAAACAATATGCAAAATCAGAAAATTCATGTCTCTCAAACAAATTTAAAATAACTCCGCACAGTCAAAAATCATCATCACAAATATGTCCAGACAGCCAGGCAATCATCAACACTTTGAAATGTTTTCCCAACCTCTCAAAAATTCAGCACAATGTTCAAAACTGGGATTTTCTGGAATTTTTCGAATCTGTATTCGAATACAGCTCTTCTATATTCGAATACAGAAGCCAGAAACGGTGCAGACTCTCACTATGTATTCGAATACAGCCCTCTGGTATTCGAATACAGAGGCAGTCTCTGTGTGCAAAACCACATCTTTCACTATATCAGTAAAATCTAAAAACTCCATCACCACCACTTCAAAATGTCATCCAAAAGTTCCATGTAAATCCACCACAACATTCCCAGTATCCCCCCAAATACTCAGGGTTTTCAAAACACTCTTAAAACTTGAAATTTTCTGAAAACTCGAATCTGTATTCGAATACATACCCCCTGTATTCGAATACATAAGCAGGAACTGCAATTTAACATTCTGTATTCGAATACAACATTACTGTAGTCGAATACAGGAGTTCAATCTTTGAAAAATTCAGCCTTTTCTCCCATGTCACTTAAAGGTTTTCAAACATCTTACTCTCCTCTTTAAAACCATTTCACAGACTTCTTTTCAAATCATTTAAACCTTCTCAGAGTTTCTCAACACTTCAAAACTCACAAGACAGTGATTAAAATTTGTTTTTTTGGAAACATGAATCTGTATTCGAATACAGCTTCCTTGTATTCGAATACAGAAGCTAAAAACTGAGATTCTGGAAAAACTCAAGTCTGTAGTCGAATACAGCATGCCTGTAGTCGACTATAGATGCGAATACCGTGTTAAAAATTTCACTTATGTATTCGAATACGACATGGTCGTAGTCGAATACAGTTGCTTAGTTAGAAGCAAAATCCTACCTATGTATTCGACTACAGGGGCTTGTAGTCGAATACAAGTTTGAGAACTTTAGTTAAAACAGAACTTGACAGGTTGTATTCGAATACACACTTGTTGTATTCGAATACACCTTTGGAAAAACTAGTGAAATACTTCCTGAAACATCTACACTTTTCAAACTATTTCTTGAAAAACAACAACCAAATATCAACACAGATTCTGCATTTTCCATAAAACACTCCCCTCATTTAAAATCCCATTTTCCTTTTAAAACATCAACACCACCAGGATCACACCAAACGACCAGATTTAGAATCATCAACATCACCAGAACCACACAAAACAACTAGAATCAGAGTCATTTTCATCACCAGAATCCCACAACATAAAACAGAATCAAAACCATTAACACCAGTTTATCCAAAACAAAGACAGATGATCAATTATCAGAACATCATGCAACATTTCAGTGTTCTCACTCATCAGAACAAACATGCATGCATTCAGTTTTCCCAAAACACCAGAGCAAACATGCATGCATTCAGTTTTCTCAAAACACAACAGAATGACATTCAAACATCACATAACAACTAAGCACCAACAGGATGCATTTTTCATTTTAATGCCATTTTCAAGACAGTTTTATAACATGCGTTTTTAATCATAACTAAAATGGCATGCAAACATTTTCCAGCCTTCACACAGAAGTAAAACAACATATTTTACCAGTAAAACAGCCAACAACAACTATCAGAATAATCACTTATCAACAAAATGCATTTTGTTTCAAAATATCATTTTCGAAAATAGCTTTTCTTTTAAAGACATAACTGAAACAGCACAAATTTATGGCCCTAATGCAGCTAAAAGATGGAAGGTGCCATTACTCTTGTAGCGTGCTCTGCTATTTCTCTTGCTCCTGCTGCGTTCTCTTTTCTGCGTCTAAAAACGGCGAAGCTGTTCCCTAAGTTTGATGCGGCAAGACTGGGTTCTTTATCTTCGTATTGAGATGGGGATTAACTTTACTACTGGGGGTTTTCAGGTTTGAGGCTTGGATTCTCAGTTACTGGAGTCTTGAGGAATTCCCTCTCTTCAATTTGAATTCGGGAAACTGGGAAGAACAGAGACAGAATGAGAGGGGAAATGGGGTTGGTACATGCAATATGGGCAGTGAGGAGGAAGGAATGGTGTTCTGACTTCACCATCCTTCTCACTCCTATTTATAGGCTCTCATGGTGCCACCTCACTTGCCACTTGTCTAATTTCCAGCTTTTAATTGTGTTGCAATTAGCCACTAATCCTTACTTAATGGTCTGATTAATTTAATCACTTGAAATTAAATTAATTTAATTCTATATCCAATAATTTTAATTCATACTTCAAAATAAATATTTGTGTATATATATATTTTCTCAAAACATACATATTTAAATATTTTACAAAAATTCCCAAAATGCCCTTAACATTAATTCCAAGATTAATATTTAAAATTAAGGGTCTTACACAAAGGTTTTAAATTAGTGGATTAAAGCCTTCAGGTTGAAGGGACTGGATGTAGCCAAGTTAATTGTGAACCAGGATAAATTGTTGTCTTCTTATGTTGTTTCTATCCACTACCAAGTCTAATTACTTATTCATCAACTAATTTGGTCAACATTCATCAAAACATCAAAAGAATTCAAGTTTAACAAACACAATTCAATCCCCTTTTTCGTGTCTGGACCTTCAATTGGCATCAGAGGTAAAGCAATCTGATACGCCAAAGGTCCAATACGAGCAGTAATCTGGTATGCTCTAATAAATTTAGGAGTCAACTTCCTTGACTTAATAGCTCTGCCAACACCAGTTGTAGGCGTAACCCTCAAAAATACATGATCACTCTGCTCGAATTCCAGAGGTCTGCGACGCTTGTCCGCATAACTCTTTTGACGATCTTGCGAAACCTTCATCTTCTCTTGTATTTTCTTGATCTTCTCTGTGGTCTGTTCCACCATCTCTGGTCCGATAATCATACTTTCTCCGTCCTTATACCAGCATAAGGGCGTTTGACACTTGTGTCCATATAATGCTTCATAGGGCGCCATCCCAATGCTAGCGTGGAAACTGTTGTTGTAGGTGAACTCAATCAATGGCAGAACGTCATCCCAACTCACTCTGTCATCCAACATGCATGCTCTTAAGAGATCCTCCAAGGACTGATTCGTCCTCTCTGTTTGTCCGTCTGTTTGTGGATGGTAGGCTGAACTCAATTTCAGTTTTGTGCCCAAAGCTTCATGCAGTGCTCCCAAGAAATGAGACGTGAATTTTGGGTCACGGTCAGATACTATACTTGATGGAACGCCGTGTAACCTCACAATCTCAGCGATGTAGATTTCCATCAGCTTATCTACCTTATAAGTGGTCCTTACCGGTAAGAAATGTGCAGACTTTGTCAAACGGTCCACTATTACCCAAATTGAATCATTCTTTTTCCTTGTCTTGGGCAGTCCTGTTATGAAATCCATGGAAATGTTGTCCCACTTCCATTCTGGTATGTCCAAAGGTCGCAGCATTCCAGCAGGTCGTTGATGTTCCACTTTCGCTTTCTGACAAGTCAAACAAGCGGATACATATTCTGCCACATCCCTTTTCATTCCTGGCCACCAGAAATTCTGCCTTAAGTCTTGGTACATCTTGGTTGCTCCAGGATGAATACTCAACTTACTCTTATGAGCTTCAGAACATGTTAAATTAAGCTGTTTTCTTCATAATTATCCTGTGTTGCCTCTGTTTATTTATTATGTGCATATCCTATTTGCTATGTGATATCCTCTTCCTTTTTGATAATGTCAAAAGGGGGAGAAAAATGTGTATATATATTGTTGTTGTGTTGTTGTTGCAATTTATGTTGAACAGTTCCTCCAACATTTAAGAAGCAGAAACACATTTATCAAGGGGGAGTAAGCACACATCTAGGGGGAGAAATCAAGACGTTTTGAAATCCAAGCAACAAGATTTTTGTCATCATCAAAAAGGGGGAGAATGAAATTTAAAGACTTACATTTTTTATGAAGACAAAAAGATCCTTGATAAAAAAGAAGAAGGATTATTAAGCAACTTATTTTTTCATTTATATTAAGGTAAAAGTATTTTGATATTAAATCAAAACACAGTTTAAAAGTACAATATTATGAGAACCTTCTGAGCATATGCATTAAAATGTTTTTATGAAAATAATTAATGACTTAAACATGTTGAAAATAAAGTTTTTACAAAACTGGAAATCTGTATTCGAATACGAGGTATCGTAGTCGAATACAGACTCCAAGTCAGAAGCTAAAACTAAATATCTGTATTCGAATACGAAGTGTCGTAGTTGAATACAGATTACAAGTCAGTACCTATTTTCAAACATGTGTATTCGACTACAGCCTTCTGTATTCGAATACAACTCAAGTCAGTACCTATTTTTAAACATCTGTATTCGACTACAACCTTGTGTAATCGAATACAACTCAAGTCAGTGGCAAAAACCCGAATCTGTATTCGACTACACGATCTTGTAGTCGACTACATAGTTCAAATTTCAAATATAATCAGAACGTTTTAGAGGTGTATTCGAATACACTAAGACTGTATTCGAATACACTTCAAAACAATGCAACTTTTCAGTTTTGAAACATTGCACATGTTCATCAAAAAACGTTTGGGAACCTTTGCCATTGATCTGAAGTGTTACCTATGAAGTATAAATACTTCAAACGTTTCAGATTTCAAACAACAACTTTCAACTAACTTTTTAGAATCAATTTTCTGAAACATCAAACATTTCAAAACTTAACTTTCATATTTTCAAGTACATGCTTTTCATTTTGATATCATTAAGAAAGGTTCTCAGTTGTACTTGGAAGTGTGATTGATTAAGTATCAAATACTCAGTATTATAACCTTGTTCTTAGTCAAGAACATCATTACAAAATCATTGTATCACTTGAAGGATTTAGTGTAGATTCTTCAAGTTGTGTTAACAGAAATAGTGGTGTACTATCTTCTGTTAAGTGTTTGTGAATCTGTAACTTAGTCTTAGGGTTAGACTTGTAACATATTCATACAAAGTGGAAAATCTCTTGTGGTGTGCAAGAGGACTGGACGTACCCTTGGTTGTAAGGGGAACCAGGATAAATCTTCTGTGTGTTTTTATCTTCTGCCATTTACTGCTTTCATTTACAAACACAGCAAATATTGAAACAAAGTTAAAATAGTCCTTTAACAATCTTCTGATCTCTAAAACAGAAAAATTGTCCAACACCTAATTCACCTCCCCTCTTAGGTGCAACTCTGTTCTTACAAAATCTTCTGTAGTATCCTGCTAGTCCGACAAAACTCCTTATGTCCGTGACAGTCTGGGGTCGTTTCCAGGCGAGAATTGTCTCAATCTTTGCCGGATCGACATCGATTCCTTCCTTCGTTATCACATGTCCCAAGAAATTCACTTCCTTTAGCCAAAACTCGCACTTCGACAAATTGGCATACAGCTGCTTTTCGCGTAAGACTTCAAGAACTTGGCGTAGGTGCTCTTCGTGTTCTTCTTCATCCTCTGAATAAATCAAAATATCGTCGATGAATACCACCACAAACTTATCCAGAAACGGGCTGAAGATCCTATTCATGTAATCCATGAAAATTGCTGGTACATTCGTAACTCCAAAAGGCATAACGAGATATTCATAATGTCCGTAACGAGTTCTGAAAGTAGTCTTTTGAATATCTCCTTCTCTTACTCGAATCTGATGGTATCCCGATTTCAAATCAATCTTTGAAAACACTGCTGCTCCCCTCAATTGATCCATCAAATCATCGATGCGTGGTAATGGATAACGATTCTTGATAGTCACCTTGTTAAGTTGCCGATAATCCACACATAGACGTGAACTTCCATCCTTCTTCTTAACCAACAACACCGGAGCTCCCCAGGGCGACACACTTGGTCTGATAAATCCTTTCTCCAATAATCCTTCAATTTGACCTTTAAGCTCGCTTAATTCCAATGGCGACATCCGGTACGGTGCAATTGAAATAGGTCCAATTCCTGGGTGTAAGTCAATGAAGAACTCCACCTCTCTCACCGGGGGTAATCCTGGAATTTCTGATGGAAATACGTCCGGATACTCCTTGACTAACATCACATCTTCTATATTCACATCCATCTTGGTCTCCATGTTAGCCAATGATAAAAATTCCTGAGTTCCTTCTCTTAGTGATACTCCGAGTTGGGTAGTAGTCAAATATCGAGCGACTCCAGGTTCGGGGAAAAGAACCAGTTTTCGAGCGTAATCCAAAACTATGTAATTATAGGACATCCAATCCATGCCGAGAATGATCTCAAGGGATTGTAGGGGTAGACAGATTAGATTAACCAAGAAGTCCCTATTCTGAATTGTTACTGTACAGTGTAAACATGCAGAGTCTACAGTCAAAGTCTTAGCAGGCGTAGTAACAACCAAATCAAAAGGCAAAGCAGATACAGACAACTTCAAACGATGCACACAATCCATAGCAATGAAAGAGTGGGTTGCCCCCGAATCAAAAAGTGCAGTTAGGGTGTTACCTGCAATCTCACAATATTGCTGGATTAAATTTTGGGCTTGACCTCCAGCTTCAGCACCCATGTGATAGACGCGGCCTCTAGCAGTAGGACGGGTAGCCCTAGTCGCGTTCAAGGTTGGCTCCACCTTCGGAACTCGGCAATCCCTTGCCACGTGTCCTGGCTTCTGGCAATTGAAACACAGAAGATCCCTTGTGGTATAAGCAGTAGCCATGTGCCATTCTTTCCCACATCGATAACACCAGACTCCTTGTCCCAATTGCCATCCAAAAGTCTGATTCCCCGGCCGATTCTGGCCTCTCCTGTTGTTCTGTGGCCGGTTGTACGGCTTGGCAACTTGTTTCCCTTTATTGTTCTGGTTATTCATTCGACTAGGCCCTCGTGAGTTAAAGTGACCACCTCTGTTGGCCCTCTTATTCTTCATCTCTTCCACCTCTCTACACTTTTCCACTAGCACTTGGAAACGTTGTATTCCCAAGGGTAGGACCGAATCTTGGATTTCATACTTCAATCCATTCTAGAAGCGATGACACATGAACTGTTCATCAACTTCTTCTCGGAAGAATCTGAAGTGTCTGGATAGCGACTCAAACTTAGCGGCATATTCTCCCACTTTCATACTCCCCTGGTACAATTTCAGAAAGTCATCCCCCAACTTGGTCCTCGTACTCATCGGGAAGTACTTGTCTAGAAACTTCTTTTTGAATGACTCCCAGGTTACTTCCTCTTGAGCCGACGCCATCAGTGATCTCGTACTTCTCCACCAGTACTCTGCGTCCCCTATCAGCAGGTACGTGGCATAGTTGACTTGCACTACTGCCTGGCAGTTTATCATCTCGAATATCTTTTCCATCTCTTGGATCCACTGGTCCACCCTTTCTGGACCCTCATCACCTGTGAACTTGGGAGGGTTATAACGGCGAAAGTCCTCAAGCCCTCTAGACTCAGCAGTGCGAATCTCTCGTTCTCTCTTCTCTAAGTCGCGTTGAGTCTTGGCAGCTGTCTGGGCAGCAACAGATGCAGCCATATTGTTCATTGCTTCAGCCATCCTATCTTCCCGGCTTACATTCGTCCTTGCGGTGTCGTCTCTTCTTGGAGGCATTGTTTCCTACAAAACCATCATTACTTCAGTCACACCAAAACTCACACAAGACTTGAAACTTTAACTACTTTCTTCTTATGCATGATCAGCTAATGACTCAAAATAAACACTTTAATCAGAGCTTAAACCCAAAAGTTAACCAAATGCTCTGATACCACAATTGTAACACCCCGAGTTTAAAACACAGCGCAGATGCATTTTTTTTTCAATAAATAACTAAAATGAGTTTTCCAAAATTAATATCAAGGGAATTAAAATAAAATTCAGTTCATTTCAAAGGTTATCACCCAATCAGTGTCAGAGTGCGGAAAAATACAGCGGAAAAAGTAATACATTAATTCCCAAAATAAAATTACATTTCCCAAAACTCAAGACCCTATACAAAAGTCTAGACTGATCATGCACTAAGCTACAGTAGCACGGTCTCCACCGTATCCTCTATAAGTCTCGTCTTCAGCCAACTGTCCGTCCCTCTGCGTTGTCCACGTAGACTCCGTACGTAAAGATCAGGGGAAACTAACGACATTTCCGTCGTTAGTGTATCCGTCGGTAGGACGGGTTCGGGTAACATCTGAGGGCAAAGCCCAAAGTCCACAATATAATAGCAAGGGGTCACCAACCGAAAATAACATATATTCACATAGCATATATTACACAGCAATGATTTTAATCATGGTATAACGTATGATGATGAGGAAAATAATAATGCTCATTTGAAAATTTATGACTTACATGCCTTTTCAAAACAGTAGTCAATGATTATGAAGTATGCGATAAGTACAAATAACATGTCAACAAAACACAATCATTAATTCAGAATTTCAGATTCTGGACAGCACTCACACACATTAATTTCCAACATTCATCATATAAACAATCGTGACACACCGGTCAAATCCCTTAATGTAATGCATATATGCTCATGCATAATTTTCTTAGAATCACCAAGGTGCAGTCACTCACAGACCAACACAATTTAACGGCCGTCATGACCAGGGTGCAATCGCTCACAGATCAGCACCAGTGCAGTCGCTCACAGACCAACACTCGTACAATCGCTCACAGACCAGCACGTTTGACATAAACCAAGGTACAATCGCTCACAGACCAGCACTCGTGCAATCGCTCACTGATCAGCACGTGGTTGCGCATTTCAGGGTACAGACGCTCACAGTTTAGTACCAGTGCAGTTGCTCACAGACCATCACTTATATACCAAGGTACAATCGCTCACAGATCAGTACCTAGTGCAGTCGCTCACAGACCAGCACTCGTGCAATCGCTCATAGATCAGCACGTGGTTGCGCATTACTCTGTGGCCCATCGCCGGTACCACTTGACTATGCAATGCATGCATATGCAGTGTTTCATTTCTCTAGAAACAATATGCAAAATCAGAAAATTCATGTCTCTCAAACAAATTTAAAATAACTCCGCACAGTCAAAAATCATCATCACAAATATGTCCAGACAGCCAGGCAATCATCAACACTTTGAAATGTTTTCCCAACCTCTCAAAAATTCAGCACAGTGTTCAAAACTGGGATTTTCTGGAATTTTTCGAATCTGTATTTGAATACAGAAGCAAGAAACGGTGCAGACTCTCACTCTGTATTCGAATACAGCCCTCTGGTATTCGAATACAGAGGCAGTCTCTGTGTGCAAAACCACATCTTTCACTATATCAGTAAAATCTAAAAACTCCATCACTACCACTTCAAAATGTCATCCAAAATTTCAATTTAAATCCACCACAACATTCCCAGTATCCCCCCAAATACTTAGGGTTTTCAAAACACTCTTAAAACTTGAAATTTTCTGAAAACTCGAATCTGTATTCGAATATAGACCCCTTGTATTCGAATACAGAAGCAGGAACTGCAATTTAACATTCTGTATTCGAATACAGCATGACTGTAGTCGAATACAGGAGTTCAATCTTTGAAAAATTCAGCCTTTTCTCCCATGTCACTTAATGGTTTTCGAACATCTTACTCTCCTCTTTAAAACCATTTCACAGACTTCTTTTCAAATCATTTAAACCTTTTCAGAGTTTCTCAACACTTCAAAACTCACAAGACAGTGATTAAAATTTTTTTTCTGGAAACACGAATCTGTATTCGAATATAGCTTCCTTGTATTCGAATACAAAAGCTAAAAACTGAGTTTCTGGAAAAACTCGAGTCTGTAGTCGAATACAGCATGCCTGTAGTCGACTACAGATGCGAATACCGTGTTAAAAATTTCACTTATGTATTCGAATACGACATGGTCGTAGTCGAATACAGTTGCTTAGTCAGAAGCAAAATCCTACCTATGTATTCGACTACAGGGGCTCGTAGTCGAATACATGTTTGAGAACTTTAGTTAAAACATAACTTGACATGTTGTATTCGAATACACCTTCGAAAAACCAGTGAAATACTTCCTGAAACATCTACACTTTTCAAACTATTTCTTGAAAAACAACAACCAAATATCAACACAGATTCTGCATTTTCCAGAAAACACTCCCCTCATTTAAAATCCCCATTTCCTTTTAAAACATCAACCCCACCAGGATCACACCAAACGACCAGATTCAAAATCATCAACATCACCAGAACCACACAAAACAACCAGAATCAGAGTCATTTTCATCACCAGAATCCCACAACATAAAACAGAATCAGAACCATTAACACCAGTTTATCCAAAACAAAGACAGATGATCAATCATCAGAACATCATGCAACATTTCAGTGTTCTCACTCATCGGAACAAACATGCATGCATTCAGTTTTCCCAAAACACCAGAGCAAACATGCATGCATTCAGTTTTCTCAAAACACAACAGAATGACATTCAAACATCACAGAACAACTAAGCACCAACAGGATGCATTTTGCATTTTAATGCCATTTTCAAGACAGTTTTATAACATGCGTTTTTAATCATAACTAAAATGGCATGCAAACATTTTCCAGCCTTCACACAGAAGTAAAACAACATATTTTACCAGTAAAACAGCCAACAACAACTATCAGAATAATCACTTATCAACAAAATGCATTTTCTTTCAAAATGTCATTTTCGAAAATAGCTTTTCTTTTAAAGACAGTACTGAAACAGCACAAATTTATGGCCCTAATGCAGCTAAAAGATGGAAGGTGCCCTTACCCTTGTAGCGTGCTCTGCTATTTCTCTTGTTCCTGCTGCGTTCTCTTTTCTGCGTCTAAAAACGGCGAAGCTGTTCCCTGAGTTTGCTGCTGCAAAACTGGGTTCTTTGTCTTCGTATTGAGATGGGGATTAACTTTACTACTGGGGGTTTTCAGGTTTGAGGCTTGGATTCTCAGTTACTGGAGTCTTGAGGAATTCTCTCTCTTCAATTTGAATTCGGGAAACTGGGCAGAACAGAGACAAAATGATAGGGGAAATGGGGTTGGTACATGCAATATGGGCAGTGAGGAGGAAGGAATGGTGTTCTGAATTCACCATCCTTCTCACTCCTATTTTAGGCTCTCATGGTGCCACCTCACTTGCCACTTGTCTGATTTCCAGCTTTTAATTGTCTTGCAATTAGCCACTAATCCTTACTTAATGGTCTGATTAATTTAATCACTTGAAATTAAATTAATTTAATTCTACATCCAATAATTTTAATTCATACTTCAAAATAAATATTTGTGGATATATATATTTTCTCAAAACATACATATTTAAATATTTTACAAAAATTCCCAAAATGCCCTTGACATTAATTCTAAGATTAATATTTAAAATTAAGGGTCTTACACAAAGGTTTTAAATTAGTGGATTAAAGCCTTCAGGATGAAGGGACTGGATGTAGCCAAGTTAATTGTGAACCAGGATAAATTGTTGTCTTCTTATGTTGTTTCTATCCACTACCAAGTCTGATTACTTATTCATCAACTAATTTGGTCAACATTCAACAAAACATCAAAAGAATTCAAGTTTAACAAACACAATTCAATCCCCTTTTTCGTGTCTGGACCTTCAATTGGTATCAGAGCTCAGTCTCAAGGCTGAGCACTTTACAGTGTTTGAGGAAAGATCCAAGGGTTCAACATGTTTGGAATCAATGAAGAAGCTGTTGGAGGAAACATCATCAGACCACCTATGTTTGATGGGGAACGGTTCGAGTACTGGAAGGACAGGCTGAAAAGTTTCTTTTTTTCACAAGATCCCAAACTTTGTGACATGGTGGAAGATGGCTATACTGCTCCAGAAGATGCTGATGGTGTTAAAATTCCCAAGAAAGATTTGGATGCTGACCAGAAGAAGATGTTCAAGTTGCATCACAAATCCAGAACGTTCATGATCAATGCAATCACATTCAAGGAGTTCGACAAGTGTACTAACAAAGAAACAACAAAGAGCATCTATGATAGTCTGGTTCTGACTTACAAAGGCAGCAAGCAAGTTCAAGAAGCAAAGGCCAATATTTAAGTCAAGAAGTACGAGTTGTTCAAGATGGAAGAAGATGAAGACATTGAAGCAATGTTTTCCAGATTTCAGACTCTTGTTTCAGGATTAAGAGTACTCAAGAAGAGCTATACCACTGCTGACCATGTGAAGAAAATTCTTAGAAGTCTGCCAAACAAGTGGAGAAAAAACTATCATTCAGGAAGCAAAGGACTTGAACACTCTAAAGCTGGAAGAAGATGAACCCAAGAAGAAGAATAAAACCCTAGCCTTAAAGTCCAAACGGAAGAAAGTGATTCTGAGGATCAGAATCAGAAACCAGAAGAAAAAGACATTGCCTTCATAACCAAAAAGATTCTAAAGATATGGAAAAATAGAAGGAAGAAGTTCCCCAGAGGTATTCCAAGCATTCCAACAGAGGCAAGGATGAACAAGACAAGAATGTAAAAATCTAGAGAAAGGGAAAAATCAGAAGAAAGACTCCAGACCCAAGAAGAAGAATCTAACTCTTAACAGGTTATAGGCAAAACAATATTTACAAGATTAATCTGTTTAGTCTAGAGAAACAAAAAGTTAAATGTCTAGTGTCAGTAAATGAAGAGAAATTAATTTGGCATAAAAGATTAGGTCATGTTAACCTTAGATTAGTTTCAAAACTTAATAAACTTCAACTGGTGAGAGGTCTACCTAAGCTAAGCTACAAAACTGAAATTATGTGCGAAGCTTGTCAAAAGGGAAAACAAACAAAAAATTCTTTCAATCCTAAAAACTCAATATCTACCACAAAGCCCCTTGACCTATAACACATAGATCTATTTGGGCAAGTAAAAACAACATCTCTAAGTGGAAAGAAATATGGGTTTGTTATTGTAGATGATTACACTAGGTGGACATGGGTAAAAATTTTAAGAAGTAAGGATGAATCCCACAAAGTGTTTATCACTTTTTGCAAACAAATAATGAATGAAAAAGGTCTTAAAATTATAACAATTAGAAGTGATCATGGAGGAGAATTTGAGAACAAATTGTTTGAAAATTTCTGTGATGAGAATGGAGTCTCTCATAACTTTTCTTCTCCTAGAACTCCCCAACAAAATGGAGTTGTAGAAAGAAAAAATAGAACACTCCAAGAAATAGCCAGAACAATGCTAAATGATATGAATGTTGCAAAACACTTTGGGGCAGAAGCAATTAATACCGCATGTTATATTCAAAATAGAGTCTATTAGATCCATATTGAATAAAACACCATATGAACTGTGGAAAGGTAAAAAGCCTAACATCTATTATTTTAAACAATTTGGCTGTACTTGTTATATGTTGAACACTAAAGATAATTTCAGAAAATTTGATTCTCGATCCCAAGGCTTATTCTAATCACTTTTCGTTCTTAAGGAATGTAGTTCATCCAATAAGTGCGTTTGTGTCATTGGATGAAAATTTACGTCATTTTGTGCATCCTGTAAGACCCTTAAATTTAAGAATTAATTTATGGAATTAATATTAAGTGTATTTTGGGGATATTTGTAAAATATTTAATATATGTATGTTTTGAGTAAATATATATATATATATATATTTATTTTTGAAGATATATTAAGATTATTGGATGAAGAATAAATAAATTTAATTACGAGTAATTAAATTAACGGACAGTTAATTAAGGGATTATCGGCTAATTGCGACGAGACGGGTTAAGTGCTGAGGATCAGACAAGTGTTGGGTAGGGTGGCACCCACACAAGCCTATATATAGGAGTGAGAAGGATGGGTGAAATCAGAACACCATTCCTCCTCCCTCACTGCCCATACTGCATGTAACAGTATCCATTCCCTCCCATTCTGTTTCTGTTCCAGTCCGTTCAAAAGAAAGAAAAGAGGGAGTTCCTCAAAAGTAACATTACTTGGAAATCCAAGCACCAAACCATAAAACCCCCAGTACAAAAGTTGTTCTCCTCATCATTACAGAGCTAGAGAACCCACTTTCGTAGCAGCAAACGCAGAACAGGAACTTCGCCGATTTTTGACGCGTAAACGGGAACGAAAACAGAAACGTGAGCAGTAGCAAAAACGCAACAAGGGTAAGGGCACCTTCCACTTTCTAGTTGCATTTTAGGACTGTAAATGTATGTTTGAGGTGTGATCATATTTGAGTTTCTGTTTTGAAAAAGAAACTATTTTACATGACATTTTGAAAGATGAAAGAAAATGCATTCTGTTGAGGTTTTAAAAATCTGTGATGTGCTGTTTTGGGTGGTTATTTTAATGCTGTTTTGTTTATGTGGGAAGTTAAAAAATGCATTGCATGTTATTTTGAAGATGATTAAAATGCATATTTTTAAAAACTGTTGTGCTGGTTGTTATAAAATGCGAAAATGCATTCTGTTGGTGTTTTGCTGCTATGTGATGGTTGCTGTTTGGCTGAATGTATTAAATGTTGTTCTGCTTGTGTGAGAAAGCTGAGAATGCTTTGCATGTTGTGATTGGTTGTGTAAGAATGATGGAAATACTCTGCATGTTGCTTTTAGAATGCTCAAAATGTAAACGTTTGGAAATGCATGTTCTGTTTTGAGTTTGATATTCTGTTTGGGGGATTTAAGCAAAACTGTGCTGGTGCTTTTGGTGTTGATGATTTTGGTTCTGTTCTGTTGATGAAAATCATGTGTTGCTGATGTTTTCAAAAGAAAAGGGATTTTAAATGATGAAAGTGTTTTTCTAGAAAAGTGTTGAATCTGTTTTGATGTTTTGTTGATTTTTCAAAAGAAACAGTTTGAAATGTGTTGAAGTCTCAGGAAAATTTCACTGATTTCGAAGGTGTATTCAAATACAACATGAGTGTATTCGAATACAACCTGCCAAGCTTCTGTTTTACTCAAGTTTTCAAACTTGTATTCGAATACAGGCCCCTGTATTCGAATATAGAGGAAGGATTTTGCTTCTGACTTAGCATCTGTATTCGACTACGACTCTGTCGTATTCGAATACAGAAGTGAAATTTAAACATTGTATTCGCATCTGTATTCGACGACGACTCTGTCGTATTCGAATACAGAAGTGAAATTTTAGCATTGTATTCGCATATGTATTCGACTACGACAGTCTCGTATTCGAATATAGGATGCTGACTTTCAAAATTTTTGCTTCTGTATTCGAATACAAGGGAGCTGAGTTCGAATATAGATTCGGGTTTTTTTTCCAGAAACTCAGTTTTTAGCTTCTGTATTCGAAAACAAGGAAGCTGTATTCGAATACAGATTTGTGTTTTCCAGAAAATCAAGTTTTAAGCACTCTCATGTGAACTTTAAAGTGTTGGGGAAGGTTTGAAACAATTTAAAATGATGTTTTTGAATAGTTTTGAAGAAGAGATGATGAGTTTCATAAAAACTTCAATGATGGTGGGAAAATGCTGAATATACACTATTTTTGGCTTCTGTATTCGACTACAGGCATATTGTATTCGAATACAGAAGGTTGAAATCACAGTTTCAGCTTCTGTATTCGAATACAAGGGATCTGTATTCGAATACAGATTCGTGTTTTTCAGAAATTCCAAGTTTTTCAACATTGTTTTATAAACCCTAAGTGTTGGGGAATATTGGGAAGGTTTGTGATGAATTAAAATGGAATTTTTGTGATAGTTTGAAGTGGTGGTGATGAAGTTTTTGAAACTTTACTAATGTGGTGAAACACACTGGTTTTGCACTGTGACAGCCCCTGTATTCGAATACAAGGAAGCTGTATTCGAATACATAGTGTTAATTCTGCACTGTTTTGGCTTCTGTAATGGAATACAGAGAAGCTGTATTCGAATACAGATTCGTATTTTCCAGATATCTCAGTTTTAAACACTGTTTTATGAATTTTAAGAGTTGGGGAAAACAAAGGAAAGACTTATGATAATTAAGAATGGAATTTTGAGATAATGTAAAGTGATAATGATTGCTTGAATGTTTAATCATTGATGTGTTGATGATGAAATTAATTGTGTTGAGAGGTTTTGGGAAAATGATGGAAAAGCATGAATTTTTCTGATTTTGCATACTGTTTTCAGTGAAGAGAAAACATTGCATATTCATGCATTGCATAGTCAGGTGGTGACCGCGATGGGCCACAGAATTGATGCGGTGACCATGATGGGCCGCGAAGTTAAGTAGTAACCATGGGTTATAAAATAGTTCCGCGTGTATTAGACGGTCTGTTCTATCCGGGGTCAGAGTAGTTCTGCGTGAATTAGATGGTCTATTCTACTCGGACTACGGAGTGGTTCCGCGTGTATTAGACGGTCCATTCTATCCGTGTGAGGATTTAACTTCTGTGTATTTGGCCTGTGAGAGGCTAATACATGTAATTGTAGTGACCATGATGGTTATAGAATAGTTCCGCGTGTATTAGACGGTCTGTTCTATCCGGGTTTAGAGTAGTTCCGCGTGTATTAGACGGTATATTCTATCTGGACTACGGGATGGTTCTGCGTGTATTAGACGGTCCATTCCATTCGTGAAATTGTGCTGGTCTGTGAGCGACTGCACTAGTACTGGTCTGTGAGCGACTGTACCTTAGTATGTGTAAAACGTGCTGGTCTGCGAGTGTAACGCCCCAGATTTTTGGTCCAAAACGTTACTAAAAAAATACTTTTAGAAAAATTTACGATAATTTTTTTTAGAAAAAACGTGCTGGTCTGCGAGTGTATATCTCTGCAAGCTTAGTCACATCATAATTAGTCCTCACGGGTATGAAATGGGCAGATTTGGTTAACCTGTCGACAATCACCCAAATGGAGTCAAACTTCCGTTGAGTCTTAGGCAATGCTACCACAAAATCCATGGATATACTATCCCATTTCCATACTGGTATGTCTAATGGCCTTAATAGTCCCCCTGGCTTTTGATGTTCTACCTTAGCTTTCTGACAAGTCAAACACGAAGCCACATATTCTGCTACTTGTTTCTTCATTCTCGGCCACCAAAACTTCTGCTTAAGGTCTTTATACATTTTGGTGGTACCAGGGTGAATACTCAGCTTGCTTTTGTGGGCCTCATCCAAGATAGTCCTCCTTAATTCGGTATTTTCGGGTATACAAACACGTCCATTACATCTCAAAATATCATCTGGGCCCACCTTGAATTCAGGTGCCCTGCCAACCTCGATCAACTTCTTTTTCTCTTTAGTCAACACGTCTGTAACTTGGAGAGCTTTAATCTCATTCATCAGTTCACTATCTATAATAATCATTCCACAGTGCACTTTCCCCAATGTAGAATCCAAATTAAGATTCAAGTCACAGAACTTCTCTAACAACTCTAACCCCTTCATTGTTACAAACGAGAGATGAACGCGCTTCCTGCTTAGGGCATCAGCCACCACGTTCGCTTTCCCCGGATGGTAATGCAATGTGAACTCATAATCTTTAATAAACTCCATCCATCTCCTCTGCCTAATGTTAAGCTCCTTTTGATCAAACAAGTATTTCAAACTCTTATGGTCACTAAACACATCAAAACTACACCCATACAGATAATGTCTCCAAATTTTCAATGCAAAGACAATTGCAGCTAACTCCAAGTCATGAGTGGGATAATTCTTTTCATGCACCTTCAATTGCCTTGATGCATAGGCCACTACTTGTTTGTTTTGCATCAGTACACA
This sequence comes from Cicer cuneatum, assembly GCA_037974295.1. Taxonomy (NCBI): domain Eukaryota; kingdom Viridiplantae; phylum Streptophyta; class Magnoliopsida; order Fabales; family Fabaceae; genus Cicer; species Cicer cuneatum. Next base: position 51,591,561 of record JBBPBO010000005.1, on the reverse strand, counting down.
ACCCAATCCTTGGTATGAGGCATCACAATAAACTTCGTAAGGCTCTTCTGGTTGTGGCAACACTAACACTGGAGATGTAGTTAGTTTCTCTTTCATCAGTTGGAAATTTTTCTCACATTCCTCAGTCCAAGCATAAATCTGGTTCTTCTTCGTAAGGTGTGTCAACGGAGCAGCAATCTTGGCAAATCCCTCAATAAATCTCCTATAGTACCCAGCCAAGCCCAGAAAACTCCTAATCTCTATGACTGTCTGCGGTTGTTTCCATGCCATCACGGCTTCTACCTTGGATGGGTCGATAGCGATCCCTTCCTTAGAAATTACGTGTCCCAAGAACTTCACTTCTTCCAACCAAAATTCACATTTTCCTAGATTGGCATATAGTTGTTGCTCCTTCAGTACTTGCAGAACTTGACGCAAATGTTCCTCATGTTCCTCCCTACTCTTGGAATAGATCAAGATGTCATCAATAAAGATCACCACAAACTTGTCTAAGAACGGACGGAAGATACGGTTCATATAATCCATGAAGATAGCCGGCGCATTGGTTACTCCAAAAGGCATCACCAAGTACTCATAGTGCCCATATCGCATTCTAAAGGCTGTCTTGGATATATCATCTTCTTTCACTCGAATCTGGTGGTATCCCGACTTTAGATCAATCTTAGAAAACACCTCTGCCCCTCTGAGTTGGTCCATTAAATCATCAATGCGAGGTAAAGGGTATCTATTTTTTATTGTGACTTTGTTGAGCTGTCGATAATCAACACACAATCTCGACTTTCCATCATTCTTCTTGATCAATAACACGGGGGCTCCCCATGGTGACACACTAGGCCGAATGAATTTCTTAGACAGAAGGTCTTCCAATTGGTTGTTTAGTTCTGATAGCTCTAAGGGGGCCATTCTGTAAGGAGCGATAGAGATGGGACCAGTACCTGTAATAACATCGATAGCAAATTCGACATCACAGACTGGGGGTAGTCCTGGTACGTCTGGTGGGAAAACCTCAAAGAAATCCTTCACTACCGGGATCTCATCGACAACAACCTCTGGACTCATGCTTACTGAGTTGAGAAACACATATTTCTGGACTCCTCCCTCTAGAGAAAACTTCAATTTGTTGGCTGAAAGGAACTTCGAAATATCGGGATCTGGAAATATCACGTTCCGTCGGGCACAGTCTAACATGATGTAGTTGCTAGACAACCAATCCATTCCCAAAATTACTCCAAGATGTTTCAGAGGAATACAAATTAAATCGATCTTAAAATTCATTTTAAACACAGTCAGCGGGCATTGCAAACACGCCAAATTACATTTTACTGGTTCAGTAGAGGGAAGGGTAACCATTAAATCAAATGGTAAGGTAGTGACATCTAGTTGGAGCGACTCCACCCAATCTAATGAAATGAACGAGTGTGTTGCCCCAGGATCATATATCACAGAAAGTATTTTTCCAGCAATAAAACACTCACCATGGATAAGTTCTGAGGAAGATGGTGCTTCTTCTCCTCTAATGTGATAAACACGTCCTCGAGCAGTAGGGCGGGCCACATCCTTGTTGTTGACAGTATTCTTCTCCAGACAATCTTTTGCCATATGACTTGGTTTCTGACAAGCATAACATATCCTGGTTCTTTTTGGACACTCAGTCAGCCTATGTCCCTCCTGTCCACAGTGATAGCATCGAACAATATGTGCCTGGTTTTGTGTTGTTGGGTTCTGATGCCTCTAATCTCCCCCGTTTTGGGGTCCCGGTCGATCTCCAGTAGTCCCCTGTGGGCGGGCATACGGCTTTTTCTGTTGGAACTGACTGCATTTGTTTTGTTGGTCACCGTTTCCCTGATGTCTCGTTGGTCCCCCAATAGCACCTCTGTTCAGGCGGCTCCGTTTCATGATCTCCACCTTTTTGCACTTCTCCACCAGCACCTGATACTGACGTATCTCTAGAGGTCCCACAGACTCCTTAATTTCATATCTGAGCCCGCTTTCAAACCTCTCACACATGTACTCTTCATCCATTTGGTTACGAAAGTAGCAAAAATGTTTTGCTAGGGACTCAAACTTTGCTGCATACTCGGACACTGTGAGACTTCCCTGATATAGTCTCCGGAATTGGGCCTCCTTCTCAGCCCTGGCACTCTTCAGAAATTATTTTTCCAAGAACTTTCTCTTGAAAACTTCCCAGGTCACCTCTTCATGATTTCCTTCCATCATTTGCCTCGCCCCTCGCCACCAGTTTTCAGCTTCACCAATCAACAAATAGGTGGCATACTCCACCTTCGTGTCATCTGGGTAGTGGAGGATCTCAAGGATCTTCTCGATCTCCTGCAGCTAGAGGTCGGCCTTGTCAGGGTCATGCTCCCCTTTAAATTTTGGCGGATCTTGCCTAAGGAATTCGGTCAGTCCTCTTGTTGCCATAGCTACTTCCTCCCTCAGGTCCCTCTGCGCATTACGTTGAGCCTGGTCTGCAGCCTGTTGAGCTTGAACTGCAGCTTGTTGGGCCATTGCGGCAGCCATTGCATTCATGGCTTGGATAGCTTCAGTCATGTCACTTTCTCCCTGGGGCACTGGTCGATTCGCGCGACGAGCCATACTTCCTACAAATTATCTAATCAGGATGACACTACGATCTCATTGTAGCCTTAGGGTCGTAAGGAATATTTTATTCACGACTATATAGTAGGTTCGGGTCACACAATAAATTGGTGTACTAGGGGGGTTCCCAGGAAAGAGAGGCGGGTCTACGGACCACTTAATAACCAAGTCTTTCCTTAGCCAGAATCCCACTACTACAACTTTTTACGGTATTACCCTTCCCTTCTATTATGGGGACAATAGCTTTAGGTCACACGATAAGTCGTGTACTAGTGGAGTTCCCAGGAAAGAGAGGTGGGTCAATGGACCACTTAATAACCAAGTCTTTCCTTAGCCAGAATTCCACTAATACAACTTTTTACGGTGTTACCCTTCACTTATATTGTGGGAATCATACAATTTTATACTAGTTAGAGATTTACCGCATTGTCTTTATTATAAAATTTTAGATCATAACACAAAATTAAATAATTAAGGAACATTCATAATCATTATAAATTCAATTGGCCTAATTAGTGTCATAATTAAGGTGGAGACCAATTAAATGTCGTTTTCAAATCAAATCAATCTAATTTATTACGCAATAATTTCAATGTATAACAAAATAACAACTAATCATTTATAGTTTTTAAAAAAAACATCAATCAGTTTTAACTAATTGATAATGTCATAATAGTACATTCATAACGTCATAATGTCATTAAATCACGATTATTAAATCCATAACATACAAACAATTATTAAAAATTCAAATCACGAGTAATAAATTCATAACATCATAATATTAAATTCATAACGTCATTAATTCACGAATAATAAATTCATAACATACAAACAATAATTAAAAAAAAAATTTTAAATCACGAGAGTAAATTCATAACAACATAATATATAATTCATAACGTCATTAATTCACAAATAATAAATTCATAACATACAAACAATAATTAAAAAAAAAATT
>JBBPBO010000005.1:51526650-51587863 GCA_037974295.1 Cicer cuneatum | reverse complement strand
TCAAATCACGAGAGTAAATTCACAACGTCATAAAATTAAAAGTTATTATTGCATTGAATCAAATTAAATCGAGATAATTTCAAATTATAATGCAATAAATTCATAATTTATATCATCATAAAATCGTAATTAATTATTGCATTGAATTAAATTAAAACTATTTCAAATCATAGGATTAAGAATTTAAGGCATATCATAATTGCAATTAATTGAAGGAAAATTTCTATTTTTGAGAAGAAGAAAAAAAAATCAATCAGTATTAAAAGAGACCAAATAATCAATGCAAAATGTAAATTTTCCCTATATGAATATATATAACCAAATTAGTAATAAATTATAGAATAAAATATACCAAGGTCAAACATCACACATAAATCAAGGCATGCGTCATACAAAATCGTCCCACCCAAAAATTTCCGAGGATTATTGCTTTGATACCATAATGTAACGCCCCAGATTTTTGGTCCAAAACGTTACTAAAAAAATACTTTTAGAAAAATTTACGATAATTTTTTTTTTTGTAAGAATATCTACATTTATACTTTTAAATAATTAGTAACAATCACATTTGTTTAATATTATAAAAAAGGTTTATTCAAGCTAAAATAAGGAAAAATCAATTATTCCTAACGGAAGCAAAAATCCACTTCCGTATTTATAGAATTCGAATGCATTTAAAAGTTTAGTGACAAAAATTAAAAAAAATAAATAAACATAGAAATTTTGCGGCAATATTTATTATTACAAAATTGTCTTGAAAACCCCATTTTTACCCCACGTTTGCCGCACATTAATACTCATCAATTACTCTTGAATCTCCTCGAACTCATTAGTACCTAAAATGTTGTTGTAAGGGTCAATTTTTTCCATCATCCACATCAAACCAAAGCTAAACATATAGAAGAATAACACAAAACATATAAAGGTAAAAACTTGTAATTTAAAAGAAAAAAATGCGCAAACAGTAAATCGTATATATAAAAAATATGCATAATGCATGCTCCTAAAACTATATGATCCGGATATAAACCTGCCACTAAGGCAACTTCCACACAGAAAGATCACCCATACCAATAGGGAAAATAAACCTGCCACTAAGGCAACTCCCACGAAGATGCATATGCCATGACATGACCATATATTATCACAATTATACTCGCACACAGCCCACTAAGAATCATGTCATATACATTCAAAAAATCACCTTTTTAAAACCATCATCTTATTCACATCACAAAGATCACATATCACACATCCTTATCATGAGAATCATATATTCATAGACAAATAATCATTCAATAATAATTTTCACCACGTACGCATAAAAATCGGGACTTGACTTCATTTACACCATAAAGATTAAAACTTTATATATAACAAGAAACTTCAAACTCCAACTCATAATACATCATCAAAATCAAAACTTTATCATATATATAACACAAGAAAAATCATATTTTGCTTCATATCCATCATAAAAATTAAAACTCTATCATGTATAATATAAAAATTCATATTTTACTTCTTAAAAAGACATACATTACATATCGAACTCAACGTAAAGGATTTCATATTCCATTATTTTATTTTATTAGTCTACATTTATTTCTTTCAAAAGCAAGCAATTACAATTATTAGTTCTATGTCATCCAACTAACGGTCTAACTCAAATTTGTGTGGGGAAAAGCCCTTACCTTGGCCGCTTTTCTTCCTAGTACGAAACTCTAAGCTCCCACGAAGTTGTTCACACGAAGAGTTTTCCGCACGAAGGAGATGAGGTGTGAAGGAGATGACGGCTAGGGTTTCGGTATTTTTTTCTGCTTACTATTACTTAGTATCGAAATATTGTGGACTTTAGGGAAAGTTTAAAGTGGAGATTATTGGGTAGATAGTGTTGGGCCCAAATAAAGAAAAGAAGGGAGAAAATATTATTTTATTTATTTATTATTTTTTTTTTCTTAACCTTGATCATACAAAAACTAAGCCACCAACTCCAAGCCCAAATTTCTATTACGGGTTGGGTCACACCTAGCCACAAACCCTTAGCTCAAATTCTTCTTGTACTAAAAAAAAATATATATATATATAACTATATAAAACTTCTCCATTGATTAAATAATTCTTACTAATAATTTTATCAACTACAATAAGTCGAACGAGACAAATAATTATCACACCTAAATTAATAATGAAATATATATATTTATAAGTCTTAATTATTTTAAATAATAAATTTAGAGGATGTTACAGCGAGCGACTGCACGAGTGCTGGTCTGTTTAGTGACTGCACCTTGGTAATTCCAAGAAGTTGTATACATGAGCATATACAAATTGCATCGGGGTGATTGACCAGTGGGTCACGATTTAGTTATATGATGATGATTGGAAATTGATGTGTGTGAGTACTTTATGAAATCTGAATTTCTGATAAATGATTGTGATTGCTAAAGTTTTGGCTGTACTAACCACATATTTTTCATATTAATAGGTTGCTGTTTTGAAAAAGTATACATATCATGAAATTTCAAATGAGCATCCTTAATTTTCATCATTGTCATATGTAATACCATGGGTGTGTTTGTTCTGTGATATAAATGATATGTGCTTATTTGTTAATTTCGGTCGGTGACCCTTTACTATTATTGTGGAAATTGGGCTTTGCTCTCAGATGAACCCCAAACCCATCCCACCGACGGTTACACTAACGACGGAGACGTCGTTAGTTTTCCTTGATATTCGTATACGGAGTCCTTGTGGACAACGCAGAGGGACGGACAGTTGGCTGGAGATGAGACTTATAGAGGATACGGCGGAGACCGTGCTACTGTAGCTTAGTGCATGATCAGTTAGAGTTGCTGTATAGTATTTTGAACTGGAAAATGTAATTGGTTATTTTGGGAATTATTGTATAACTTTTCCACTAATATTTTTCCGCACTTTCATATTTCCTATTAAGATTATGACACTATTACCTTTTGAAATATATCAATGTTTATTATTAATTTTTAGAATTAAGTACTTCGTGATATTACGATGAAGTTAATTAATTACGATCATCGGTTAATCTACGACGTACTATTTTATGAAATGAATTAAAGGAAACTTTATTTCAATTCTTTCGAAGTAATAAATTGGAAAATCATTTTAATTATTTATTTTTTGAAAAAAAAAAAAATTACACTCGCGTTGTGTTTTAAAATCGGGGTGTTACACATCCAAAGGCTAACTCCAACCACTTTTCGTTCTTATGGAATGTAGTTCATCCAATAAGTGTGTTTGTGTCATTGGATGAATATTTACGTCTTTTGGTGCATCCCAAGGCTTATTCTAATCACTTTTCGTTCTTAAGGAATGTAGTTCATCGAATAAGTGCATTTTTGTCATTGGATGAACATTTACGTCATTTGGTGCATCGCAAGGCTTATTCTAATCACTTTTCGTTCTTAAGGAATGTATTTCATCCAATAAGTGCGTTTGTGTGATTAATTTAACATTTACGTCATTTGTGCATTGCAAGGCTTATTCTAATCACTTTTCGTTCTTAAGGAATGTAGTTCATCCAATAAGTGCGTTTGTGTGATCAATTTGACATTTACGTCAATTTGTACATCCCAAGGCTTATTCTAATCACTTTTTGTTCTTACGGAATATAGTTCATACAATAAGTGCGTTTGTGTAATTAATTTTACATTGACGTTATTTTGTACATCCCAAGGCTTATTCTTATCACTTTTCAAAATTAAGAATGTAGTTCTCCTAATAAGTGCGTTTGTCTAATTAATTTAACATTTACGTCATTTTGTGTATCCCTAGGCTAATTCTAATCACTTTTCGTTCTTAAGGAATGTAGTTCATCCAATAAGTGTGTTTGTGTCATTGGATGAATATTTACGTCTTTTGGTGCATCCCAAGGCTTATTCTAATCACTTTTCGTTCTTAAGGAATGTAGTTCATCGAATAAGTGCATTTTTGTCATTGGATGAACATTTACGTCATTTGGTGCATCGCAAGGCTTATTCTAATCACTTTTCGTTCTTAAGGAATGTATTTCATCCAATAAGTGCGTTTGTGTGATTAATTTAACATTTACATCATTTTGTGCATTGCAAGGCTTATTCTAATCACTTTTCGTTCTTAAGGAATGTAGTTCATCCAATAAGTGCGTTTGTGTGATCAATTTGACATTTACGTCAATTTGTACATCCCAAGGCTTATTCTAATCACTTTTCGTTCTTACGGAATATAGTTCATACAATAAGTACGTTTGTGTGATTAATTTTACATTGACGTTATTTTGTACATCCAAAGGCTTATTCTTATCACTTTTCAAAATTAAGGAATGTAGTTCTCCTAATAAGTGCGTTTGTCTAATTAATTTAACATTTACGTCATTTTGTGTATCCCTAGGCTAATTCTAATCACTTTTCGTTCTTAAGGAATGTAGTTCATCCAATAAATGCGTTTGTGTCATTGGATGAACATTTACGCCATTTTGTGCATGCCAAGGCTTATTCTAATCACTTTTAGTTCTTAAGGAATGTACTTGACACAATAAGTGCGATTGTGTTATTAATTTAACATTTACGTCATTTTGTGCATCCCAAGGCTTATTCTAATAACTTTTCATTCTTAAGGAATGTAGTTCATACAATAAGAGCGTTTGAATCATTGGATGAACATTTAGGTCATTTTGTGCATCCCAAGGCTTATTCTAATCACTTTTCGTTCTTAAGGAACGTAGTTCATCCATTAAGTGCGTTTGTGTCATAAATTTAGCATTTAAGTCATTTTGTGCATCTCAAGGATTATTCTAATCACTTTTCGTTCTTAAGAAATGTATTTCATCCAATAAGTGCGCGTTTGTGTCATTGGATGAACATTTACGTCATCATGTGCATCCCAGGGCTTATTCTAATCACTTTTCGTTCTTAAGGAATGTAGTTCATCCAATAAGTGCGTTTGTGTCATTGGATGAACATTTACGTCATTTGGTGCATCGCAAGGCTTATTCTAATCACTTTTTGTTCTTAAGGAATGTAGTGCATCCAATAAGTGCGTTTGTGTGATTAATTTAACATTTACGTCATTTTGTGCATCGCAAGGCTTATTCTAATCACTTTGCGTTCTTAAGGAATGTAGTTCATCCAATAAGTGCGTTTGTGTCATTGGATGAAGATTTACGTCATTATGCGCATCCCAAGGCTTATTCTAATCACTTTTCGTTCTTAAGGAATGTAGTTCATCCAATAAGTGCGTTTGTGTCATTGGATGAAAATTTACGTCATTTTGTGCATCCCAAGGCTTACTCTTATCACTTTTCGTTCTTATGGAATGTAGTTCATCCAATAAGTGCGTTTTTGTAATTAGATGAGTATTTACGTCTTTTGATGCATCCCAAGGCTTATTCTAATCACTTTTCATTCTAAAGGAATGTAGTTCATCCAATAAGTGCGTTTTTGTCATTGGATGAACATTTAAGTCATTTTGTGCATCGCAAGGCTTATTCTAATCACTTTTCGTTCTTAAGGAATGTAGTTCATCCAATAAGTGCGTTTGTGCAATTGGATGAACATTTACGTCTTTTGGTGCATCCCAAGGCTTATTCTAATCACTTTTCGTTCTTTAGGAATGTAGTTCATCCAAGAAGTGCGTTCGTGTCATTGGATGAACATTTACGTCATTTGGTGCATCGCAAGGCTTATTCTAATCACTTTTCGTTCTAAAGGAATGTAGTTCATCCAATAAGTGCGTTTGTGTCATTGGATGAACATTTATGTCATTCGGTGTGTCGCAAGGCTTATTCTAATCACTTTTCGTTCTTAAGGAATGTAGTGCATCCAATAAGTGCGTTTGTGTAATTAATTTAACATTTACGTCATCTTGTGCATCGGAAGGCTTATTCTAATCACTTTTTGTTCTTAAGGAATGTAGTTGATCCAATAAGTGCGTTTGTGTGATTAATTTAACATGTACGTCATTTTGTGCATCACAAGGCTTATTCTAATCACTTTTCGTTCTTAAGGAATGTAGTTCTTCCAATAAGTGCGTTTGTGTGATTAATTTAACATTTACGTCATTTTGTGCATCCCAATGCTTATTCTAATCACTTTTCGTTCTTAAGGAATGTAGTTCATCCAATATGTGCTTTTGTGTCATTGGATGAACATTTACGTCATTTTATGCATCCCAAGGCTTATTCTAATCACTTTTCGTTCTTAAGGAATGTAGTTCATCCATTAAGTGCGTTTGTGTCATTAATTTAGCATTTACGTCATTTTGTGCATATCAAGGATTATTCTAATCACTTTTCGTTCTTAAGAAATATATTTCATCTAATAAGTGCGTTTGTGTCATTGGATGAACGTTTACGTCATTTTGTGCATCGCAAGGCATATTCTAATCACTTTTCGTTCTTAAGGAATGTAGTTCATACAATAAGAGCGTTTGTGTCATTGGATGAACATTTACGTCATTTTGTACATCCCAAGGCTTATTCTAGTCACTTTTCGTTCTTAAGGAATGTAGTTCATCCAATATGTGCTTTTGTGTCATTGGATGAACATTTACGTCATTCTGTGCATCCCAAGGTTAATTCTAATCACTTTTGATTCTTAAGGAATGTAGTTCATCCAATTAGTGCGTTTGTGTCATTGGATGAACATTTACGTCATTTTGTGCATCCCAATGCTTATTCTAATAACTTTTTGTTCTTAAGGAATGTAGTTCATCCAATAAGTGCGTTTGTGTCATTGGATGAATATTTTCGTCATTTTGTGCATCCCAAGCCTTATTCCAATCACTTTTCATTCTTAAGGAATGTAGTCTATCCATTAAGTGCGATTGTGTCATTCATTCAGCATTTACGTCATTTTGTGCATCCCAATGCTTATTCTAATCTCTTTTCGTTCTTAAGGAATGTAGTTCATCCAATATGTGCTTTTGTGTCATTGGATGAACATTTACGTCATTTTGTGCATCCCAAGGCTTATTTTAATCACTTTTCGTTCTTAAGGAATGTAGTTCATCCATTAAGTGCGTTTGTGTCATTAATTTAGCATTTACGTCATTTTGTGCATATCAAGGATTATTCTAATCACTTTTCGTTCTTAAGAAATATATTTCATCTAATAAGTGCGTTTGTGTCATTGGATGAACGTTTACGTCATTATGTACATCCCAAGGCTTATTCTAATCACTTTTCGTTCTAAAGGAATGTAGTTCATACAATAAATGCGTTTGTGTCATTGGATGAACAATTACGTCATTTTGTGCATCCCAAGGATTATTCTAATCACTTTTCGTTCTTTAGGAATGTAGTTCATCCAATAATTGTGTTAGTGTCATTGGATGAAGATTTACGTTATTTTGTGCATCACAAGGCTTATTCAAATCACTTTTTGTTCTTAAGGAATCTAGTTCATCCAATAAGTGCGTTTGTGTCATTCGATTAACATTTACGTCATTATGTGCATCCCAAGGATTATTCTAATCACTTTTCGTTCCTAAGGAATGTAGTTCATCCAATAAGTGCGTTTGTGTTATTCGATGAACATTTACGTCATTTTGTGCATCCCAAGACTTACTCTAATCACTTTTCGTTCTAAAGGAATGAAGTTCATCCAATAAGTGCGTTGGTGTCATTGGATGAACATTTATGTCGTTTTGTGCATCCCAAGGCTTATTCCAATCACTTTTCATTCTTAAGGAATAAAGTTCATACAATAAGTGCGTTTGTGTCATTGGATGTACATTTACGTCATTTTGTGCATCCCAAGGCATATTCTAATCACTTTTCGTTCTTAGGGAATGTAGTTCATACAATAAGAGCGTTTGTGTCATTGGATGAACATTTACGTCATTTTGTGCATGCCAAGGCTTATTCTAATCACTTTTAGTTCTTAAGGAATGTACTTGACACAATAAGTGCGATTGTGTTATTAATTTAACATTTACGTCATTTTGTGCATCCCAAGGCTTATTCTAATAACTTTTCATTCTTAAGGAATGTAGTTCATACAATAAGAGCGTTTGAATCATTGGATGAACATTTAGGTCATTTTGTGCATCCCAAGGCTTATTCTAATCACTTTTCGTTCTTAAGGAACGTAGTTCATCCATTAAGTGCGTTTGTGTCATTAATTTAGCATTTACGTCATTTCGTGCATCTCAAGGATTATTCTAATCAGTTTTCGTTCTTAAGGAATCTAGTTCATCCAGTAACTACGTTTGTGTCATTGGATGAATATTTACGTCATTTTGTGCATCCCAAGGCCTATTCTAATCACTTTTAATTCTTAAGGAATGTAGTTCATACTATATGTGTGTTTGTTTCATTGGATGAACATTTACGTTATCTTGTGCATCCCAAGGTTTATTCTAATCACTTTTGATTCTTAAGGAATGTAGTTCATCCAATTAGTGCGTTTGTGTCATTGGATGAACATTTACGTCATTTTGTGCATCGCAAGGCTTATTCTAATCACTTTTCGTTCTTAAGGAATCTAGTTCATCCAGTAACTGCGTTTGTGTCATTGGATGAATATTTACGTCATTTTGTGCATCCCAAGGCTTATTCTAATCACTTTTAATTCTTAAGGAATGTAGTTCATACTATATGTGTGTTTGTTTCATTGGATGAACATTTACGTCATTTTGTTCATCCCAATGCTTATTCTAATAACTTTTTGTTCTTAAGGAATGTAGTTCATTCAATAAGTGCGTTTGTGTCATTGGATGAATATTTTCGTCATTTTGTGCATCCCAAGCCTTATTCCAATCACTTTTCATTCTTAAGGAATGTAGTCTATCCATTAAGTGCGTTGTGTCATTCATTCAGCATTTACGTCATTTTGTGCATCACAAGGCTTATTCTAATCACTTTTCGTTCTTAAGAAATGTTGTTCATCCAATAAGTGCGTTTGTGTCATTGGATGAACATTTACGTCATTATGTGCATCCCAAGGCTTATTCTAATCACTTTTCCTTCATAAGGAATGTAGTTCATACAATTAGAGCGTTTGTGTCATTGGATGAACATTTACGTCATTTTGTGCATGCCAAGGTTTATTCTAATCACTTATCATTTTTAAGGAATGTAGTTCATCCAATAAGTGCGTTTGTGTCATTGGATGAACATTTATGTCGTTTTGTGCATCCCAAGGCTTATTCCAATCACTTTTCGTTCTTAAGGAATAAAGTTCATACAATAAGTGCGTTTGTGTCATTGGATGTACATTTACGTCCTTTTGTGCATCCCAAGGCTTATTCTAATCATTTTTAATTCTTATGGAATGTAGTTCGTACAATAAGTGTGTTTGTGTCATTGGATGAACATTTACGTCATGTTGTGCATCCCAATGCTTATTCTAATAACTTTTCGTTCTTAAGGAATGTAGTTCATCCATTAAGTGCATTTGTGTCATTAATTTATCATTTACGTCATTTTGTACATCTCAAGGATTATTCTAATAACTTTTTATTCTTAAGGAATGTAGTTCATTCAATAAGAGCGTTTGAATCATTGGATGAACATTTAGGTCATTTTGTGCATCCCAAGGCTTATTCTAATCACTTTTCGTTCTTAAGGAATGTAGTTCATCCATTAAGTGCGTTTGTGTCATTAATTTAGCATTTACGTCATTTTGTGCATCTCAAGGATTATTCTAATCAGTTTTCGTTCTTAAGGAATCTAGTTCATCCAGTAACTACGTTTGTGTCATTGGATGAATATTTACGTCATTTTGTGCATCCCAAGGCCTATTCTAATCACTTTTAATTCTTAAGGAATGTAGTTCATACTATATGTGTGTTTGTTTCATTGGATGAATATTTACGTTATTTTGTGCATCCCAAGGTTTATTCTAATCACTTTTGATTCTTAAGGAATGTAGTTCATCCAATTAGTGCGTTTGTGTCATTGGATGAACATTTACGTCATTTTGTGCATCGCAAGGCTTATTCTAATCACTTTTCGTTCTTAAGGAATCTAGTTCATCCAGTAACTGCGTTTGTGTCATTGGATGAATATTTACGTCATTTTGTGCATCCCAAGGCTTATTCTAATCACTTTTAATTCTTAAGGAATGTAGTTCATACTATATGTGTGTTTGTTTCATTGGATGAACATTTACGTCATTTTGTTCATCCCAATGCTTATTCTAATAACTTTTTGTTCTTAAGGAATGTAGTTCATTCAATAAGTGCGTTTGTGTCATTGGATGAATATTTTCGTCATTTTGTGCATCCCAAGCCTTATTCCAATCACTTTTCATTCTTAAGGAATGTAGTCTATCCATTAAGTGCGATTGTGTCATTCATTCAGCATTTACGTCATTTTGTGCATCCCAAGGCTTATTCTAATCACTTTTCGTTCTTAAGAAATGTTGTTCATCCAATAAGTGCGTTTGTGTCATTGGATGAACATTTACGTCATTATGTGCATCCCAAGGCTTATTCTAATCACTTTTCCTTCATAAGGAATGTAGTTCATACAATTAGAGCGTTTGTGTCATTGGATGAACATTTACGTCATTTTGTGCATGCCAAGGTTTATTCTAATCACTTATCATTTTTAAGGAATGTAGTTCATCCAATAAGTGCGTTTGTGTCATTGGATGAACATTTATGTCGTTTTGTGCATCCCAAGGCTTATTCCAATCACTTTTCGTTCTTAAGGAATAAAGTTCATACAATAAGTGCGTTTGTGTCATTGGATGTACATTTACGTCCTTTTGTGCATCCCAAGGCTTATTCTAATCATTTTTAATTCTTATGGAATGTAGTTCGTACAATAAGTGTGTTTGTGTCATTGGATGAACATTTACGTCATGTTGTGCATCCCAATGCTTATTCTAATAACTTTTCGTTCTTAAGGAATGTAGTTCATCCATTAAGTGCATTTGTGTCATTAATTTATCATTTACGTCATTTTGTACATCTCAAGGATTATTCTAATAACTTTTCATTCTTAAGGAATGTAGTTCATACAATAAGAGCGTTTGAATCATTGGATGAACATTTAGGTCATTTTGTGCATCCCAAGGCTTATTCTAATCACTTTTCGTTCTTAAGGAACGTAGTTCATCCATTAAGTGCGTTTGTGTCATTAATTTAGCATTTACGTCATTTTGTGCATCTCAAGGATTATTCTAATCAGTTTTCGTTCTTAAGGAATCTAGTTCATCCAGTAACTACGTTTGTGTCATTGGATGAATATTTACGTCATTTTGTGCATCCCAAGGCCTATTCTAATCACTTTTAATTCTTAAGGAATGTAATTCATACTATATGTGTGTTTGTTTCATTGGATGAACATTTACGTTATTTTGTGCATCCCAAGGTTTATTGTAATCACTTTTGATTCTTAAGGAATGTAGTTCATCCAATTAGTGCGTTTGTGTCATTGGATGAACATTTACGTCATTTTGTGCATCGCAAGGCTTATTCTAATCACTTTTCGTTCTTAAGGAATCTAGTTCATCCAGTAACTGCGTTTGTGTCATTGGATGAATATTTACGTCATTTTGTGCATCCCAAGGCTTATTCTAATCACTTTTAATTCTTAAGGAATGTAGTTCATACTATATGTGTGTTTGTTTCATTGGATGAACATTTACGTCATTTTGTTCATCCCAATGCTTATTCTAATAACTTTTTGTTCTTAAGGAATGTAGTTCATTCAATAAGTGCGTTTGTGTCATTGGATGAATATTTTCGTCATTTTGTGCATCCCAAGCCTTATTCCAATCACTTTTCATTCTTAAGGAATGTAGTCTATCCATTAAGTGCGATTGTGTCATTCATTCAGCATTTACGTCATTTTGTGCATCCCAAGGCTTATTCTAATCACTTTTCGTTCTTAAGAAATGTTGTTCATCCAATAAGTGCGTTTGTGTCATTGGATGAACATTTACGTCATTATGTGCATCCCAAGGCTTATTCTAATCACTTTTCCTTCATAAGGAATGTAGTTCATACAATTAGAGCGTTTGTGTCATTGGATGAACATTTACGTCATTTTGTGCATGCCAAGGTTTATTCTAATCACTTATTATTTTTAAGGAATGTAGTTCATCCAATAAGTGCGTTTGTGTCATTGGATGAACATTTATGTCGTTTTGTGCATCCCAAGGCTTATTCCAATCACTTTTCGTTCTTAAGGAATAAAGTTCATACAATAAGTGCGTTTGTGTCATTGGATGTACATTTACGTCCTTTTGTGCATCCCAAGGCTTATTCTAATCATTTTTAATTCTTATGGAATGTAGTTCGTACAATAAGTGTGTTTGTGTCATTGGATGAACATTTACGTCATGTTGTGCATCCCAATGCTTATTCTAATAACTTTTCGTTCTTAAGGAATGTAGTTCATCCATTAAGTGCATTTGTGTCATTAATTTATCATTTACGTCATTTTGTACATCTCAAGGATTATTCTAATCACTTTTCGTTTCTAAGACATGTTGGAACCAAGTTGGTTCTAAGTACTTAGGATTTTGATGTTTACAAAAGCACTCCATGTAATCTTATTTTGAACCTTGAATTATTAAATCAAAAGCTGAAGTAATCAGAAGTAGAAGATCAAAGGGTTTCAGAGATTGAATCTTGAAAGTACCAGAAGATACTCCAAGATGTCAATACACTACTAGAGGATATCTTTGCTGGTCTAGATTTGAAGGAAGCAAAGTCAGAAGGAGACCTGGACCAGACCAGAGTGAAGCCTGCCGGAGGGAGAGTTGTTCTAGACAAGAAGATGTCAAATGTCAGACTTAATCCAGAAGTTATTCTGACCAGAAGATGGCATGACAGTGAAATAATAAACAGCCCAGACTTGATCCAGACTTAATCAGAGGGTAAATTAATGAGTCCAAAACAAAGGAATGAATCCAGATTTGACCCATACCAGAAGATAGCATGGTTCAATGTATGAAACTATGTCCAGACCAGAAGAAATGATCTCCAGAATTGATCTAGAACTGATTCAAAACGGAAGGTAAAATGTCCAGACTGAAATATTATTTGTCCAAATTTAATTTCGGTTTAATCCAGACCAAGTCCAGAATTGGTCCAGATCAGAGGGAAGATTTTCAGATCAATGGTTCAGATTTAAGTATTTGGCCTAGTGTTGGCCGAGATCAGAAGATCAGACCATGGCCCAGTGTTGTCCAAAATCAGAAGGTCAGAATGTGTGGTCCAGCAGTGGTCGTGATCAGAGAATCACAGCAGATTAGTTTGCTAGACCAGGATGGCCGAGATAAGAAGATCAGAAGGTTAGAAAGTGGTCCAGGGTTGGCCGAAATCAGAGGATCACAGTAGATCACTTAGTATGGTCCAGATGTGGACTAGCGTAGAAGATCAAATGGTCTAGATTTAATCATGATGATTAACGGTGGAGATTTTAATTTATTTTGATCAAAGTATTAAAAAATATTTGTTACAAAAATAAAGTGAAGTATTGTGGAATTCAGGAGCTGTTGGCGGGAAGAAACTAAAGACATGATTGGCCAGTTATTTTTGAAAGAAAATCTGAAACTTAAAAAAAGATATGTTTTTTATTTAAAGAAAGCCCAATTATGTTAGATCTAAGTTGTTGAAGTAGAGTCTACAATCTGAGGGAGTCAGAAGGGGTAGCAGATTACTTGGCAATTAGATTCAAGGCGTTGTAATTCCTTCTAGAGTCTGGGGTTGTCAGATTGGCAGGAGAAGGCTTGACTTAGGAAGTCAAGGTGCTGTATTCCTCAAGTGTCTAGGATTGTTAGACTGTTTGAGAAGAATGACTTGGAGGGTCAGTGGAACTGTTGTAATTCAAGGTTTGAATTAGTGAAATCCTTCAAGGTGAAGGGACTGGACGTAGCCTCGTTAACGGTGAACCAGTATAAAAATTCTATGTTTTATTTTTACTTTATATCCGCTACTAACTCTATTTTTATTCATACATCAAGTTTTGTTTTAAAAGTGTAAAAACAGGAAAAGTATTCAAGTTAGTCAAACACAATTCAACCCCCCTTCTCGTGTTTGCACCTTCAATTGGCATCAGAGCTCGGTCTCAAGGCTGAGCACTTAACAGTGTTTGAGGAAAGGTCCAACGGGTTCAACATGGCAGAATCCAGAGATGAACTGGGAGGCAACATCAACAGACCACCACTGTTTGATTGAGAAAGGTTTAAGTATTGGAAGGATAGAATGAGAAGTTCTTCATATCTCAAGATCCTAAATTATGGAAGATGGTAGTCAAAGGATACACTGCACCTACTAATCCAGAAGATCCAACTAAAGAACTAGACATGGATGATATGAAACGAGATCAGAGCAGATTATACAAACTTCATCACAAGTCCAGAAACATCATTATCAGTGCCATCACATTCAAAGAATTTGACAGATGCACAGATAAAGAAACAGCAAAAAGCATATTCGATAGTCTGGTTCTGACCTATGAAGGAAGCCAGCAGGTTAAAGAAGCAAGGGCTAACATACTAGTCAAACAGTATGAGCTGTTCAAGATGGAAGAGGATGAAGACATTGAAGCAATGTTCAGCAGATTCTAGATTCTAGTATCAGGTTTAAAAGTATTAAAGAAAAGCTACACCACTGCAGATCATGTAAAGAAGATCCTCAGAAGCTTGCCAGCCAAATGGAGACCAAAGGTTACTGCAGTACAGGAAGCTAGGGATCTGAATACCTTGAAGCTTGAAGATCTTATCAGCTCCCTCCGGTCTCATGAAATAGAGCTGAATGTAGATGAACCTAAGAAGAAGAAGAATCTGGCTCTGAAGTCGAAACAAAAGAAAGCTGCAAGGGCAGCATCAGAATCAGAGGATAGTGACAGTGACTGTGATGATATGGCTTACTTAACCAAAAAGATGGTTAAGATCTGGGAAAACAGGAAGAGAAGAAGCTTCAAGAAGAAACATAACAACAAAGGAAAGGAAGAATTTGACAAGAAGAGTATTGTTTGTTATGGATGCAATAAACCTGGACATATCAAGTCAGAATGTCCAAATTTGGAAAAAGGCAAACATCACAAGAAGAGTTCCAGATTTATAAAGAAGGGTCTGATGGCAGCCTGGGATGTATCAGAATCAGAGGAAGAATCGTCTGATGAAGAAGAGGTAGAAACAGCAAGATGGCACACATCAGGTCTGCCTCTGGACTTCATAAAGGCAAGAATTCAGGAAGGAAAATAGGCAGAAGGGAGAATGATTGAAGCAGTCATTCAGGCAAGTCTGGAAGCACATCAGAAGAAGCAATTCTAGCTCTGATGGCTCATACCAACTCAAGTTCTGGATACAATTCAGGCTCTGGAACAGATTCAGAAGATGAAGACAATAAGGTATTTTCTGATCTCTCTAAATCTGAGTTAATTGATACTTTAAAAGATTTTTTAAATGCAAATAATAAGATGGCTTTAAAACTGAAAACTCTTAGGGAAGATAAAAAAAATCTGACCAAAGAAGTCCAAGTTTTAAAGAATCAAAATTCTGAGTATGCAACTGAAAACAAGGATTTTAAAACTGAAGTTGCAAGACTCAAATCTGAAAACCAAACTCTCAAAAGCAATGTCTGTTCCACTTCCAGAACTGGTTGTGAATCTAATATGCATGAACAATTTTTTCAAAACTTTATTTCTAATGGAATGGAAATAAGTAAATATGCATCTATGATTTATGGAAACAGTAACACTGGAAAGATAGGTATTGGTTTTACAGAAACGATTACTGAAAGTAAAGCTGTTCATTATGATGTTTTATGCATTGTTTGTTCTAAGAAAGGTCACTCTGAACTATCTTGTGCAATGGTAAAAGCTGAACAAGATCAGAGAGCTGTTAAGGCTAACAAACCTGGACCCAATCAGTTCTGGGCACCAAAATATCAAATTGTCTATGTTGCAGATGTTCTGAGCAACCAGAAGAAGACACCAACAATGGTGCCTGGACAATGGATGTTGGCAATGCACAAGCAGAAGAAGGTTTATGTTCCTGCTACAACCAGGCAAAGGCAATCTGAGTCTGGTGGAGGAAGGTATGGTCAACGCAACCAGAACCAGAACTGGAACCAGTATCAGAAGCACAGAAACTGGAACCAGATCCAAAACTGGAATCAGTATCAGAAGCACAGGAACTGGAACCAGAATCAACTCTGGAACCAAAATCAGAATCAGTACTGGAACCAGAATAAAAAATAAGACTGGAACCAGAACCAGAATCAGATCAGGAATTACCAGAATTACCAAATTCATCAGAACCACCAGATTCACCCAAATCACGATAATCATCAAGGTTATCAGAATCACTGGATTCACCAAAATTACCAGAATCAAAACATGTTCCAGAATCATCAGAGGAACATGGTTTATCAACCAAATAAGAATCAAGGAAACTGCTTAAACAGGCCAGAAGAAGAACTGGCTCTAATGGCTCGAACAAAAGCTAAGTCTGAATCTGAGTCTGACTCTGATTCTGACAAAGAAAAGGCAAGGTCTGATCAGCAACACGAAACTTGGTATCTTGACAGTGGCTGCTCCAAGCACATGACAAGAGACAAATCTATGTTTCTGGATCTGACTATGAAGAATGGAGGCAAAGTTTCTTTTGGAGGAAACCAGAAAGGTCAGATTATTGGTACAGGAACTGTTGGTAACACTTCTTCTGCCTTGTCTATTAAAAATGTTCTGTTAGTTAAAGGGCTAAAACATAATCTTATGAGCATAAGTCAATTAAGTGATTGCAATTATGATGTTATCTTTAATCAAAAAACTTGCAAAGCTTTTAGTCAACTTGATGGGACGGTTTTATTTACTGGCACTAGGAAGGATAATGTTTATAAAATTGATTTGTTCAGTCTTGCTAAGCAATAGGTTAAATGCCTATTATCTGTAAGTGAGCAGAATCTTATTTGGCACAAGAGGCTAGGGCATGCAAACCCTAGACTTATATCCGAGTTGAGCTAACTCCAGTTGGTAAGAGGGCTTCCCAAGGTAAGTCCCAAAACTGAGATTCTGTGTGAAGCATGTCAAAGAGGTAAACAAACTAAAAGCTCTTTTAAAACTAAAAAATGTGTTTCTACCTCTCAACCACTTGAACTGCTTCACTTAGATTTGTTTGGTCCTGTTCAAACAGCTTCCCTCAGTGGTAAGAAATATGGTTTTGTGATTGTTGATGATTACTCAAGGTGGACTTGGGTAAAATTTTTAAAGAACAAAGATGATTCTCAAAAAGTGTTTATTTCTTTTTGTAAGCAAGTTATGAATGAACAGGGTATTAAGATCATAACCATCAGAAGTGATCATGGAGGTGAATTCGAGAACAAGTATTTTGAAGAATTCTGTGTGAGAATGGCATCTCTCACAACTTCTCATCCCCCAGAACACCTCAACAGAATGGAGTGGTAGAAAGGAAGAATAGATCACTGCAGGAGATGGCCATAATCATGCTGAATGATGCCACCTACCTTTGGGCAGAAGCTGTCAACACAGCCTGCTACATTCAGAATAGAGTCTACATCAAGTCCATCTTAAATAAAACTCCATATGAACTGTGGAAAGGTAAGAAACCCAATATTTCCTACTTTAAGCAATTTGGCTGCATCTGTTTTATGTTAAACACTAAAGATAACCTAGCTAAGTTTGATTCTAGATCTCAAAAGTGTATCTTTATTGGCTACTCTGAGAGATCAAAAGCTTATAGAGTGTTTAACAAAGAAACTAACACAGTGGAAGAATAAATCCACATTAAGTTTGATGATAAACAGCTTGACTCTGAAAAGTCAAAGCAAGATGAGGAAATTGCAGGTGAACCAAAGGCACAGGAACCAGAAGCTGAACCAGCAGCAGAATCTGAGAAAGATCAAGATGAAGAAGAACATGCTGACTCTGAAGACAAGCCAGAGGGAAAGAATGGATGGAAGTACAAGTCTTCACATCCAGAATCTCTCATTATTGGCAGTGCAGCAGAACCTTTAAAGACCAGATCATCAACTAGAGAAACCAGTCTGTTTGGTTTACTCTCAACAATTGAACCAAGCAATGTTGATGAGGCTCTGGCAGAGGAAGGTTGGATACTTGCAATGCAAGAAGAGCTGAATGAATTCCAAAGGAATGATGTTTGGGATCTGGTACCCAGACCAAACAAAAACATTATTGGAACCAAGTGGGTGTTCAGAAATAAACTAAATGAAAAAGGTGAAGTGGTAAGGAACAAAGCCAGACTTGTAGCTCAAGGATACAATCAACAGGAAGGTATAGACTACACTAAGACTTTTGCTCCAGTGGCCAGGTTAGAAGCAATTAGAATTCTCTTATCATTTGCTGCTAATCATGATATAATGTTGTATCAAATGGATGTTAAAAGTGAATTCTTAAATGGCTACATAAGTGAGGAAGTCTATGTCAAACAACCCCCTGGATTTGAAAATTCTGATTTTCCAGACCATGTTTTTAAACTTAAAAAATCTTTATATGGTTTAAAACAAGCACCAAGGGCATGGTATGACAGACTTAGTAAATTTCTGCTTAAGAATGAATTTAATAGAGGCCAGATTGATAATACTCTATTTAGGAAATCCATTAAAAATGATATTTTGATTATTCAAGTTTATGTTGATGATATCATATTTGGTTCGACTAATGGCACTTTGTGCAAAGAGTTTTCTGACCTAATGCAGAAAGAGTTCCAAATGAGCATGATGGGAGAACTCAAGTTCTTCCTGGGAATTCAGATTCACCAAGGTAAATCAGGTATACTCATTCACCAATCTAAATATACTAAAGAACTTCTTAAAAAGTTCAAAATGAGTGAATGTAAGCCTATGGCCACCCCTATGCACCCAACCTGCTCACTTGAGAAAGATAAAACCAGTCAAAAGGTAGACCAGAAAACATACAGAGGTATAATTGGATCCCTTCTTTATTTAACTGCTTCTAGACCTGACATTTTGTTTAGTGTTTGTGTATGTGCCCATTTTCAAGCTGACCCTAGGGAATCCCATTTAACTACTGTCAAACAAATTCTGAGATACTTAAAGGAACCACCAACCTTACCCTGTTATACAAGAAAACCCCCACCTACAAACTAAAAGGTTTTTGTGATTCTGACTATGCTGGAGACAAGTTGGAAAGGAAAAGTACAAGTGACAACTGCACTTTCTTATGTGATAATTTGATCTCTTGGTCAAGCAAAAGACAAAGCACAATTGCCATGTCAACATCTGAAGCTGAGTATATATCAGCAGTAGGATGCAGTTCACAGTTACTCTGGATGAAACATTAACTTGAAGATTACAACATCTTTGAAACCAATATCCATTTGTTATGTGATAACACTTCAGCCATAAACCTAACCAAGAACCATATCTTACACTCTAGAGCCAAACACATTGAAATAAAACACCATTTCATTAGGGACCATGTTCAAAAAGGGACTTTAAGCATCCAATTTGTAGACACTGATCATCAATGGGCTGACATCTTCACCAAAGCATTACCAGAAGATAGGTTCAAGTTCATCAAGAAGCATCTCAGCATTACCTCCATATCTGACTAGCTCAAGTAGTCATCTTAGGAGTTTTTAAATTTCTTGTAATTTTATTTTCTGTCTTTTATTTTCTGTTTTACTTTCTGTAATTTGTAAAGAGAAAAACAAAAAATACAAAAATAGTAGGACCTCTTTTTGGCTGATGACAAAAAGGGGGAGAAAGAGAGAAAAAGGAGAAATAAGTCGAAAAGGAGAGATAAAAAGAAAGGAGGAGCGAAAAAAGAAAGAGATGAAAAGAGAAGGAGTTGAAAAGGAGAAGAATCAGGGAGAGAGAAAAAGAAAGAGTGAAAAAGAGAAGAAGTTGAAAAGGAGAGGAAACAGGGAGAGAGAAAAATAAAGAGAGAAAAAGATAGTGAAAAAAAAAAGAAGGAGTTGAAAAGGAGAGGCTATGTGAAGGGAGAAAAGAAAGAGAGAACAAAGAAGGAGTTGAAAAGCAGAGGAGAAGAGAAGAAAAGAAAGAGTGAAAAGAGAAGGAATTGAAAAGGAGAAGAAAAAGTCAGTATCAGACTTAGGGGGAGAGATTGGTCTGAGGGGGATTAATTCAAGTCTTCGAGTTATAAACTAGCAAAATAAGTTAAGGTTTTGTCATCATCAAAAAGGGGGAGATTGTTGGAACCAAGTTGGTTCTAAGTACTTAGGATTTTGATGTTTACAAAAGTACTCCATGTAATCTTATTTTGAACCTTGAATTATTAAATCAAAAGTTGAAGTAATCAGAAGCAGAATATCAAAGGGTTCCAGAGATTGAATCCTGAAGGTACCAAAAGATACTCCAGGATGTCAATACACTACCAGAGGATATCTTTGCTGCTCCAGATCAGAAGGAGACCTGGACCAGACCAGAGGGAAGCTTGCCAGAGGGAGAGTTGTTCCAGACCAGAAGATGTCATAAGTCAGACTTAATCCAGAAGTTATTATGACCAGAAGATGGCCTGACAGTGAAATAATAAACAGCCCAGACTTGATCCTGACTTAATCAGAGGGTAAATTAATGAGTCCATAACAAAGGAATGAATCCAGATTTGACCCAGACCAGAAGATAGCATGGTTCAATGTATGAAACTAAGACCAGACCAGAAGAAATTATCTCCAAAATTGATCCAAAACTGATCCAAAACGGAAGGTAAAATGTCCAGACTGAAATATTATCTGTCCAGATTTAATTTCAGTTTAATCCAGACCAAGTTCAGAATTGGTCCAGATCAGAGGGAAGATTTTCAGATCAATGGTTCAGATTTAAGTATTTGGCCTAGTGTTGGCCGAGATCAGAAGATCAGACCATGGCCCAGTGTTGCCCAAAATCAGAAGGTCAGAATGTGTGGTCCAGCAGTGGTCGTGATCAGAGAATCACAGTAGATCAGTTTGCTAGACCAGGATGGCCGAGATAAGAAGATCAGAAGGTTAGAAAGTGGTCCAGGGTTGGCCGAAATCAGAGGATCACAGTAGATCACTTAGTATGGTCCAGATGTGGACTAGCGCAGAAGATCAAATGGTCTAGATTTAATCATGAGGATTAACGGTGGAGATTTTAATTTATTTTGATCAAAGTATAAAAAATATTTGTTACAAAAATAAAGTGAAGTATTGTGGAATTCAGGAGCTGTTGGCGGGAAGAAACTAAAGACATGATTGGCCAGTTATTTTTGAAAGAAAATCTGAAACTTAAAAAAAGATATGTTTTTTATTTAAATAAAGCCCAATTATGTTAGATCTAAGTTGTTGAAGTAGAGTCTACAATCTGAGGGAGTAAGAAGGGGTAGCAGATTACTTGGCAATTAGATTCAAGGCGTTGTAATTCCTTCTAGAGTCTGGGGTTGTCAGATTGGCAGGAGAAGACTTGACTTAGGAAGTCAAGGTGCTGTATTCCTCAAGTGTCTAGGATTGTTAGACAGTTTGAGAAGAATGACTTGGAGGGTCAGTGGAACTGTTGTAATTCAAGGTTTGAATTAGTGAAATCCTTCAAGGTGAAGGGACTGGACGTAGCCTCGTTAACGGTGAACCAGTATAAAAATTCTATGTTTTATTTTTACTTTATATCCGCTACTAACTCTATTTTTATTCATACATCAAGTTTTGTTTTAAAAGCGTAAAAACAGGAAAAGTATTCAAGTTAGTCAAACACAATTCAACCCCCCTTCTCTGGTGCATCCCAAGGCTTATTCTAATCACTTTTCATTCTTAAGGAATGTAGTTCATACAATAAGAGCGTTTGTGTCATTGGATGAACATTTACGTCATTTTGTGCATCCCAATGCTTATTCTAATCACTTTTCGTTCTTAAGGAATGTAGTTCATCCAATATGTGCTTTTGTGTCATTGGATGAACATTCATGTCATTTTGTGTATCCTAAGGCTTATTCTAATCACTTTTCGTTCATAAGGAATGTAGTGCATCCATTAAGTGCGTTTGTGTCATTGGATAAACATTTACGTCATCTTGTGCATCCAAAGCCTTATTCTAATCACTTTTCGTTCTTATGGAATGTAGTTCATCCAATAAGTGCGTTTGTGTCATTGGATGAACATTTACGTCTTTTGGTGCATCCCAAGGCTTATTCCAATCTCTTTTCGTTCTTAAGGAACGTAGTTCATCCAATAAGTGCGTTTGTTTCATTGGATGAACATTTACGTCAATTTGTGCATCCCAAGGCTTATTTTAATCACTTTTCGTTCTTAAGGAATGTAGTTCATCAAATAGGTGCGTTTGTGTCATTAATTTAACATTTATGTCATTTTGTGCATCCCAAGGCGTATTCTAATAACTTTTCATTCTTAAGAAATGTAATTCATCCAATAAGTGCGTTTGTGTCATGAATTTAACATTTACGTCATTTGGTGCATGTCAATGCTTATTCAAATCACTATTCGTTCTTAAAGAATGTAGTTCATCTAATAAGTGCGTTTGTGTAAATGGGTGAACATTTACGTCATTTTGTGCATCCGAATGCTTATTCTAATAACTTTTCGTTCTTAAGGAATGTAGTTCTCCCAATAGGTGCGTTTGTGTCATTAATTTAACATTTACGTCATATTGTGCATCCCAAAGCTTATTCTAATCACTTTTCGTTCTTAAGGAACGTAGTTCATCCAATAAGTGCGTTTGTGTCATTGGATGAACATTTACGTCAATTTGTGCATCCCAAGGCTTATTTTAATCACTTTTCGTTCTTAAGGAATGTAGTTCATCAAATAGGTGCGTTTGTGTCATTAATTTAACATTTATGTCATTTTGTGCATCCCAAGGCGTATTCTAATAACTTTTCATTCTTAAGAAATGTAATTCATCCAATAAGTGCGTTTGTGTCATGAATTTAACATTTACGTCATTTGGTGCATGTCAATGCTTATTCAAATCACTATTCGTTCTTAAAGAATGTAGTTCATCTAATAAGTGCGTTTGTGTAAATGGGTGAACATTTACGTCATTTTGTGCATCCGAATGCTTATTCTAATAACTTTTCGTTCTTAAGGAATGTAGTTCTCCCAATAGGTGCGTTTGTGTCATTAATTTAACATTTACGTCATATTGTGCATCCCAAAGCTTATTCTAATCACTTTTCGTTCTTAAGGAACGTAGTTCATCCAATAAGTGCGTTTGTGTCATTGGATGAACATTTACGTCATTTTGTGCATCCCAAGGCTTATTCTAATCACTTTTCTTACTTAAGGAATGTAGTTCATCCAATAAGTGCGTTTGTGTCATTAATTTAACATTTACGTCACTTTCTGCATCCCAAGGCTAATTATAATCACTTTTTGTATGTAAGGAGTGTATTTCATCCAATAAGTGCATTTGTTTCATTGGATGAACAATTATGTCATTTTGTGCATCCCAAGGTTTATTCTAATCACTTTTCGTACTTAAGGAATGTAATTCATCCAATAAGTGCGCTTGTGACATTAATTTAACATTTACATCATTTTGTTCATCCCAAGGCTTATTATAATCACTTTTCGTACTTAACGAATATATTTCATCCAATAAGTGCATTTGTGTCAATTGATGAACATTTACGTCATTTTGTGCATCCCAATGCTTATTCTAATAACTTTTCGTTCTTAAGGAATGTAGTTCTTGCAATAAGTGCGTTTGTGTCGTTCGATAAACATTTACGTCATTTTGTGCATCCCAAAACTTATTCTGATCAGTTTTCGTAGCGAAGGAATGTAGTTCATCTAATAAGTGCATTTGTGTCATTGGATGAACATTTACGTCATTTTGTGCATCCCAAGTCTTATTTAATTACTTTTCGTACTTAAGGAATGTAGTTCATCCAATAAGTGCATTTGTGTCATTGGATGAACATTTACGTCATTTTGTGCATCCCAAGGCTTATTCTAATAACTTTTCGTTCTTAAGGAATGTAGTTCTTCCAATAAGTGCGTTTGTGTCATTGGATAAACATTTACGTCATTTTGTGCATCCCAAATCATATTCTAATCACTTTTCGTAGCGAAGGTATGGAGTTGATCTAATAAGTGCATTTGTGTCATTGGATGAACATTTATGTCATTTTGTGCATCCCAAGGCTTATTTAATCACTTTTCGTACTTAAGGAATGTAGTTCATCCAATAAGTGCATTTGTGTCATTGGATGAACATTTACGTCATTTTGTGCATCCCAAGGCTTATTTAATCACTTTTCGTACTTAAGGAATGTAGTTCATCCAATAAGTGCATTTGTGTCATTGGATGAACATTTACGTCATTTTGTGCATCCCAAGGCTTATTCTAATCACTTTTCGTTCTTAAGGAATGTAGTTCTTCCAATAAGTGCGTTTGTGTCATTGGATAAACATTTACGTCATTTTGTGCATCCCAAATCTTATTCTAATCACTTTTCGTAGCGAAGGAATGGAGTTGATCTAATAAGTGCATTTGTGTCATTGGATGAACATTTACGTCATTTTGTGCATCCCAAGGCTTATTTAATCACTTTTCGTACTTAAGGAATGTAGTTCATCCAATAAGTGCATTTGTGTCATTGGATGAACATTTACGTCATTTTGTGCATCCCAAGGCTTATTTAATCACTTTTCGTACTTAAGGAATGTAGTTCATCCAATAAGTGCATTTGTGTCATTGGATGAACATTTACGTCATTTTGTGCATCCCAAGGCTTATTCTAATAACTTTTCGTTCTTAAGGAATGTAGTTTTTCCAATAAGTGCGTTTGTGTCATTGGATAAACATTTACGTCATTTTGTGCATCCCAAATCTTATTCTAATCACTTTTCGTAGCGAAGGAATGGAGTTGATCTAATAAGTGCATTTGTGTCATTGGATGAACATTTACGTCATTTTGTGCATCCCAAGGCTTATTTAATCACTTTTCGTACTTAAGGAATGTAGTTCATCCAATAAGTGCATTTGTGTCATTGGATGAACATTTACATCATTTTGTGCATCCCAAGGCTTATTCTAATCACTTTTCGTACTTAAGGAATGTAATTCATCGAATAAGTGCGTTTGTGACATTAATTTAACATTTACATCATTTTGTGCATCCCAAGGCTTATTATAATCACTTTTCGTACTTAACGAATATATTTCATCCAATAAGTGCATTTGTGTCAATTGATGAACATTTACGTCATTTTGTGCATCCCAATGCTTATTCTAATAACTTTTCGTTCTTAAGGAATGTAGTTCTTCCAATAAGTGCGTTTGTGTCGTTGGATAAACATTTACATCATTTTGTGCATCCCAAAATTTATTCTAATCAGTTTTTGTAGCGAAGGAATGTAGTTCATCTAATAAGTGCATTTGTGTCATTGGATGAACGTTTACGTCATTTTGTGCATCCCAAGGCTTATTTAATCACTTTTCGTACTTAAGGAATGTAGTTCATCCAATAAGTGCATTTGTGTCATTGGATGAACATTTACGTCATTTTGTGCATCCCAAGGCTTATTCTAATAACTTTTCGTACTTAAGGAATGTTGTTCATCCAATAAGTGCATTTCTGTCATTGGATGAACATTTACGTTATTTTCTGCATCCCAGGGCTTATTCTAATCACTTTTTGTACTTAAGCAATATAGTTCATCCAATAAGTGCATTTGTTTCATTGGATGAACAATTATGTCATTTTGTGCATCCCAAGGTTTATTCTAATCACTTTTCGTACTTAAGGAATGTAATTCATCCAATAAGTGCGTTTGTGACATTAATTTAACATTTACATCATTTTGTGTATCCCAAGGCATATTATAATCACTTTCGTACTTAACAAATATATATTTCATCCAATAAGTGCATTTGTGTCATTGGATGAACATTTACGTCATTTTGTGCATCCCAATGCTTATTCTAATAACTTTTCGTTCTTAAGGAATGTAGTTCTTCCAATAAGTGCGTTTGTGTCGTTCGATAAACATTTACGTCATTTTGTGCATCCCAAAACTTATTCTAATCAGTTTTCGTAGCGAAGGAATGTAGTTCATCTAATAAGTGCATTTGTGTCATTGGATGAACATTTACGTCATTTTGTGCATCCCAAGGCTTATTTAATCACTTTTCGTACTTAAGGAATGTAGTTCATCCAATAAGTGCATTTGTGTCATTGGATGAACATTTACGTCATTTTGTGCATCCCAGGGCTTATTCTAATCACTTTTTGTACTTAAGCAATGTAGTTCATCCAATAAGTGCATTTGTTTCATTGTATGAACAATTATGTCATTTTGTGCATCCCAAGGTTTATTCTAATCACTTTTCGTACTTAAGGAATGTAATTCATCCAATAAGTGCGTTCGTGACATTAATTTAACATTTACATCATTTTGTGTATCCCAAGGCTTATTATAATCACTTTTCGTACTTAACAAATATATATTTCATCCAATAAGTGCATTTGTGTCATTGGATGAACATTTACGTCATTTTGTGCATCCCAATGCTTATTCTAATAACTTTTCGTTCTTAAGGAATGTAGTTCTTCCAATAAGTGCGTTTGTGTCGTTCGATAAACATTTACGTCATTTTGTGCATCCCAAAACTTATTCTAATCAGTTTTCGTAGCGAAGGAATGTAGTTCATCTAATAAGTGCATTTGTGTCATTGGATGAACATTTACGTCATTTTGTGCATCCCAAGTCTTATTTAATTACTTTTCGTACTTAAGGAATGTAGTTCATCCAATAAGTGCGTTTGTGTCATCAATTTATCATTTATGTCATTTTATGTATCCAAAGGCTTAATATAATCACTTTTCGTACTAAAGGAATGTATTTCATCCAATAAGTGCGTTTGTGACATTAATTTAACATTTACATCATTTTGTGCATCCCAAGGCTTATTATAATCACTTTTCGTACTTAAGGAATGTAGTTCATCCAATAAGTGCATTTGTGTCATTGGATGAACATTTACATCATTTTGTGCATCCCAAGGCTTATTCTAATCACTTTTCGTACTTAAGGAATGTAATTCATCCAATAAGTGCGTTTGTGACATTAATTTAACATTTACATCATTTTGTGCATCCCAAGGCTTATTATAATCACTTTTCGTACTTAACGAATATATTTCATCCAATAAGTGCATTTGTGTCAATTGATGAACATTTACGTCATTTTGTGCATCCCAATGCTTATTCTAATAACTTTTCGTTCTTAAGGAATGTAGTTCTTCCAATAAGTGCGTTTGTGTCGTTGGATAAACATTTACGTCATTTTGTGCATCCCAAAATTTATTCTAATCAGTTTTCGTAGCGAAGGAATGTAGTTCATCTAATAAGTGCATTTGTGTCATTGGATGAACATTTACGTCATTTTGTGCATCCCAAGGCTTATTTAATCACTTTTCGTACTTAAGGAATGTAGTTCATCCAATAAGTGCATTTGTGTCATTGGATGAACATTTACGTCATTTTGTGCATCCCAATGCTTATTCTAATAACATTTCGTTCTTAAGGAATGTAGTTCTTCCAATAAGTGCGTTTGTGAAGTTGGATAAACATTTACGTCATTTTGTGCATCCCAAAACTTATTCTAATCACTTTTCGTACTTAAGGAATGTAGTTCATCCAATAAGTGCATTTGTGTCATTGGATGAACATTTACGTCATTTTGTGCATCCCAAGGCTTATTCTAATCACTTTTCGTACTTAAGGAATGTAATTCATCCAATAAGTGCGTTTGTGACATTAATTTAACATTTACATCATTTTGTGCATCCCAAGGCTTATTTTAATCACTTTTCATACTTAACGAATATATTTCATCCAATAAGTGCATTTGTGTCAATGGATGAACATTTACGTCATTTTGTGCATCCCAATGCTTATTCTAATAACTTTTCGTTCTTAAGGAATGTAGTTCTTCCAATAAGTGCGTTTGTGTCGTTGGATAAACATTTACGTCATTTTGTGCATCCCAAAACTTATTCTAATCAGTTTTCGTAGCGAAGGAATGTAGTTCATCTAATAAGTGCATTTGTGTCATTGGATGAACATTTACGTCATTTTGTGCATCCCAAGGCTTATTTAATCACTTTTCGTACTTAAGGAATGTAGTTCATCCAATAAGTGCATTTGTGTCATTGGATGAACATTTACGTCATTTTGTGCATCCCAAGGCTTATTCTAATCACTTTTCGTACTTAAGGAATGTAATTCATCCAATAAGTGCGTTTGTGACATTAATTTAACATTTACATCATTTTGTGTATCCCAAGGCTTATTATAATCACTTTTCGTACTTAACAAATATATATTTCATCCAATAAGTGCATTTGTGTCATTGGATGAACATTTACGTCATTTTGTGCATCCCAATGCTTATTCTAATAACTTTTCGTTCTTAAGGAATGTAGTTCTTCCAATAAGTGCGTTTGTGTCGTTCGATAAACATTTACGTCATTTTGTGCATCCCAAAACTTATTCTAATCAGTTTTCGTAGCGAAGGAATGTAGTTCATCTAATAAGTGCATTTGTGTCATTGGATGAACATTTACGTCATTTTGTGCATCCCAAGGCTTATTTAATCACTTTTCGTACTTAAGGAATGTAGTTCATCCAATAAGTGCATTTGTGTCATTGGATGAACATTTACGTCATTTTGTGCATCCCAAGGCTTATTCTAATCACTTTTCGTACTTAAGGAATGTAGTTTATTCAATAAGCGCATTTGTGTCATTGGATGAACATTTACGTCAATTTGTGCATCCCAAGGCTTATTCTAATCACTTTTTGTTCTTAAGGAATGTAGTTCATCCAATAATTGCATTTGTGTCATAGGAGGAACATTTACGTCATCTCGTGCTTCCCAAGGTTTATTCTAATCACTTTTCGTACTTAAGGAATGTAGTTCATCCAATAAGTGCATTTGTGTCATTGGATGAACATTTGCGTCATTTTGTGCATTCCAAGGATTATTCTAATCACTTTTCGTACTTAAGGAATGTAGTTCATCCAATAAGCGCGTTTGTGTCATCGGATGAACATTTACGTCATTTTGTGCATCCCAAGGCTTATTCTAATCACTTTTCGTACTTAAGGAATGTAGTTTATTCAATAAGCGCATTTGTGTCATTGGATGAACATTTACGTCAATTTGTGCATCCCAAGGCTTATTCTAATCACTTTTTGTTCTTAAGGAATGTAGTTCATCCAATAAGTGCATTTGTGTCATAGGATGAACATTTACGTCATTTTGTGCTTCCCAAGGTTTATTCTAATCACTTTTCGTACTTAAGGAATGTAGTTCATCCAATAAGTGCATTTGTGTCATTGGATGAACATTTACGTCATTTTGTGCATCCCAAGGCTTATTCTAATCACTTTTCGTACTTAAGGAATGTAGTTCATCCAATAAGCGCGTTTGTGTCATCGGATGAATCTTTACGTCATTTTGTTCATCCCAAGGCTTATTCTAATAATTTTCGTAATTAAGGAATGTAGTTCATGCAATAAACGCGTTTGTGTCATTAATTTAACATTTAGGTCATTTTGTGCATCCCAAGGCTTATACTAATCACTTTTCGTACTTAAGGAATGTAGTTCATCCAATAAGTGCATTTGTGTCATTGGATGAACATTTACGTCATTTTGTGCATCCCAAGGCTTATTCTAATCACTTTTCGTACTTAAGGAATGTAGTTCATCCAATAAGCGCATTTGTGTCATTAATTTAACATTTACGTCATTTTGTGCATCCCAAGGCTTATTCTAATCACTTTTCGTACTTAAAGAATGTAGTTCATCCAATAAACGCGTTTGTGTCATTAATTTAACATTTACGTCATTTTTTCCATCCCAAGGCTTATTCTAATCGCTTTTCGTACTTAAGGAATGTAGTTCATCCAATAAGTGCATTTGTGTCATTGGATGAACATTTACGTCATTTTGTGCATCCCAAGGCTTATTCTAATCACTTTTCGTACTTAAGGAATGTAGTTCATCCAATAAGTGCATTTGTGTCATTGGATGAACATTTACGTCATTTTGTGCATCCCAAGGCTTATTGTAATCACTTTTCGTACTTAAGGAATGTAGTTCATCCAATAAGTGCATTTCTTTCATTGGATGAACATTTACGTTATTTTCTGCATCCCAGGGCTTA
This sequence comes from Cicer cuneatum, assembly GCA_037974295.1. Lineage (NCBI taxonomy): Eukaryota > Viridiplantae > Streptophyta > Magnoliopsida > Fabales > Fabaceae > Cicer > Cicer cuneatum. The sequence goes on along the minus strand of JBBPBO010000005.1, from coordinate 51,557,768 downwards.
TTCTTATCACTTTTTGTACTTAAGCAATGTAGTTCATCCAATAAGTGCATTTGTTTCATTGGATGAACAATTATGTCATTTTGTGCATGCCAAGGTTTATTCTAATCACTTTTCGTACTTAAGGAATGTAATTCATCCAATAAGTGCGTTTGTGACATTAATTTAACATTTACATCATTTTGTGCATCCCAAGGCTTATTCTAATCACTTTTCGTGCTTAAGGAATATATTTCATCTAATAAGTGCATTTGTGTCATTGGATGAACATTTACGTCATTTTGTGCATCCCAATGCTTATTCTAATAACTTTTCGTTCTTAAGGAATGTAGTTCTTCCAATAAGTGCGTTTTTGTAATTGGATAAACATTTACGTCATTTTGTGCATCCCAAATCTTATTCTAATCACTTTTCGTAGCGAAGGAATGGAGTTGATCTAATAAGTGCATTTGTGTCATTGGATGAACATTTACGTCATTTTGTGCATCCCAAGGCTTATTTAATCACTTTTCGTACTTAAGGAATGTAGTTCATCCAATAAGTGCATTTGTGTCATTGGATGAACATTTACGTCATTTTGTGCATCCCAAGGCTTATTCTAATCACTTTTCGTACTTAAGTAATGTAGTTCATCCAATAAGTGCATTTGTGTCATTGGATGAACATTTACGTCATTTTGTGCATCCCAAGGATTATTCTAATCACTTTTCATACTTAAGGAATGTAGTTCATCCAATAAGTGCGTTTGTGTCATTAATTTAACATTTACGTCACTTTCTGCATCCCAAGGCTTATTATAATCACTTTTTGTATGTAAGGAGTGTATTTCATCCAATAAGTGCATTTGTGTCATTGGATGAACATTTACATCATTTTGTGCATCCCAAGGCTTATTCTAATCACTTTTCGTACTTAAGGAATGTAGTTCATCCAATAAGTGCATTTGTGTCATTGGATGAACATTTACGTCATTTTGTGCATCCCAAGGCTTATTGTAATCACTTTTCGTACTTAAGGAATGTAGTTCATCCAATAAGTGCATTTCTGTCATTGGATGAACATTTACGTTATTTTCTGCATCCCAGGGCTTATTCTAATCACTTTTTGTACTTAAGCAATGTAGTTCATCCAATAAGTGCATTTGTTTCATTGGATGAACAATTATGTCATTTTGTGCATGCCAAGGTTTATTCTAATCACTTTTCGTACTTAAGGAATGTACTTCATCCAATAAGTGCGTTTGTGACATTAATTTAACATTTACATCATTTTGTGCATCCCAAGGCTTATTATAATCACTTTTCGTACTTAAGGAATATATTTCATCCAATAAGTGCATTTGTGTCATTGGATGAACATTTACGTCATTTTGTGCATCCCAATGCTTATTCTAATAACTTTTCGTTCTTAAGGAATGTAGTTCTTCCAATAAGTGCGTTTGTGTAATTGGATAAACATTTACGTCATTTTGTGCATCCCAAATCTTATTCTAATCACTTTTCGTAGCGAAGGAATGGAGTTGATCTAATAAGTGCATTTGTGTCATTGGATGAACATTTACGTCATTTTGTGCATCCCAAGGCTTATTTAATCACTTTTCGTACTTAAGGAATGTAGTTCATCCAATAAGTGCATTTGTGTCATTGGATGAACATTTACGTCATTTTGTGCATCCCAAGGCTTATTCTAATCACTTTTCGTACTTAAGTAATGTAGTTCATCCAATAAGTGCATTTGTGTCATTGGATGAACATTTACGTCATTTTGTGCATCCCAAGGATTATTCTAATCACTTTTCATACTTAAGGAATGTAGTTCATCCAATAAGTGCGTTTGTGTCATTAATTTAACATTTACGTCACTTTCTGCATCCCAAGGCTTATTATAATCACTTTTTGTATGTAAGGAGTGTATTTCATCCAATAAGTGCATTTGTGTCATTGGATGAACATTTACATCATTTTGTGCATCCCAAGGCTTATTCTAATCACTTTTCGTACTTAAGGAATGTAGTTCATCCAATAAGTGCATTTGTGTCATTGGATGAACATTTACGTCATTTTGTGCATCCCAAGGCTTATTGTAATCACTTTTCGTACTTAAGGAATGTAGTTCATCCAATAAGTGCATTTCTGTCATTGGATGAACATTTACGTTATTTTCTGCATCCCAGGGCTTATTCTAATCACTTTTTGTACTTAAGCAATGTAGTTCATCCAATAAGTGCATTTGTTTCATTGGATGAACAATTATGTCATTTTGTGCATGCCAAGGTTTATTCTAATCACTTTTCGTACTTAAGGAATGTACTTCATCCAATAAGTGCGTTTGTGACATTAATTTAACATTTACATCATTTTGTGCATCCCAAGGCTTATTATAATCACTTTTCGTACTTAAGGAATATATTTCATCCAATAAGTGCATTTGTGTCATTGGATGAACATTTACGTCATTTTGTGCATCCCAATGCTTATTCTAATAACTTTTCGTTCTTAAGGAATGTAGTTCTTCCAATAAGTGCGTTTGTGTAATTGGATAAACATTTACGTCATTTTGTGCATCCCAAATCTTATTCTAATCACTTTTCGTAGCGAAGGAATGGAGTTGATCTAATAAGTGCATTTGTGTCATTGGATGAACATTTACGTCATTTTCTGCATCCCAAGGCTTATTTAATCACTTTTCGTACTTAAGGAATGTAGTTCATCCAATAAGTGCATTTGTGTCATTGGATGAACATTTACGTCATTTTGTGCATCCCAAGGCTTATTCTAATCACTTTTCGTACTTAAGGAATGTAATTCATCCAATAAGTGCGTTTGTGACATTAATTTAACATTTACATCATTTTGTGTATCCCAAGGCTTATTATAATCACCTTTCGTACTTAACAAATATATATTTCATCCAATAAGTGCATTTGTGTCATTGGATGAACATTTACGTCATTTTGTGCATCCCAATGCTTATTCTAATAACTTTTCGTTCTTAAGGAATGTAGTTCTTCCAATAAGTGCGTTTGTGTTGTTCGATAAACATTTACGTCATTTTGTGCATCCCAAAACTTATTCTAATCAGTTTTCGTAGCGAAGGAATGTAGTTCATCTAATAAGTGCATTTGTGTCATTGGATGAACATTTACGTCATTTTGTGCATCCCAAGGCTTATTTAATCACTTTTCGTACTTAAGGAATGTAGTTCATCCAATAAGTGCATTTGTGTCATTGGATGAACATTTACGTCATTTTGTGCATCCCAAGGCTTATTCTAATCACTTTTCGTACTTAAGGAATGTAGTTCATCCAATAAGTGCATTTGTGTCATTGGATGAATATTTACGTCATTTTGTGCATCCCAAGGCTTATTGTAATCACTTTTCGTACTTAAGGAATGTAGTTCATCCAATAAGTGCATTTCTGTCATTGGATGAACATTTACGTTATTTTCTGCATCCCAGGGCTTATTCTTATCACTTTTTGTACTTAAGCAATGTAGTTCATCCAATAAGTGCATTTGTTTCATTGGATGAACAATTATGTCATTTTGTGCATGCCAAGGTTTATTCTAATCACTTTTCGTACTTAAGGAATGTAATTCATCCAATAAGTGCGTTTGTGACATTAATTTAACATTTACATCATTTTGTGCATCCCAAGGCTTATTATAATCACTTTTCGTGCTTAAGGAATATATTTCATCCAATAAGTGCATTTGTGTCATTGGATGAACATTTACGTCATTTTGTGCATCCCAATGCTTATTCTAATAACTTTTCGTTCTTAAGGAATGTAGTTCTTCCAATAAGTGCGTTTGTGTAATTGGATAAACATTTACGTCATTTTGTGCATCCCAAATCTTATTCTAATCACTTTTCGTAGCGAAGGAATGGAGTTGATCTAATAAGTGCATTTGTGTCATTGGATGAACATTTACGTCATTTTGTGCATCCCAAGGCTTATTTAATCACTTTTCGTACTTAAGGAATGTAGTTCATCCAATAAGTGCATTTGTGTCATTGGATGAACATTTACGTCATTTTGTGCATCCCAAGGCTTATTCTAATCACTTTTCGTACTTAAGTAATGTAGTTCATCCAATAAGTGCATTTGTGTCATTGGATGAACATTTACGTCATTTTGTGCATCCCAAGGCTTATTCTAATCACTTTTCATACTTAAGGAATGTAGTTCATCCAATAAGTGCGTTTGTGTCATTAATTTAACATTTACGTCACTTTCTGCATCCCAAGGCTTATTATAATCACTTTTTGTATGTAAGGAGTGTATTTCATCCAATAAGTGCATTTGTGTCATTGGATGAACATTTACATCATTTTGTGCATCCCAAGGCTTATTCTAATCACTTTTCGTACTTAAGGAATGTAGTTCATCCAATAAGCGCATTTGTGTCATTGGATGAACATTTACGTCATTTTGTGCATCCCAAGGCTTATTGTAATCACTTTTCGTACTTAAGGAATGTAGTTCATCCAATAAGTGCATTTCTGTCATTGGATGAACATTTACGTTATTTTCTGCATCCCAAGGCTTATTCTAATCACTTTTTGTACTTAAGCAATGTAGTTCATCCAATAAGTGCATTTGTTTCATTGGATGAACAATTATGTCATTTTGTGCATGCCAAGGTTTATTCTAATCACTTTTCGTACTTAAGGAATATATTTCATCCAATAAGTGCATTTGTGTCATTGGATGAACATTTACGTCATTTTGTGCATCCCAATGCTTATTCTAATAACTTTTCGTTCTTAAGGAATGTAGTTCTTCCAATAAGTGCGTTTGTGTCATTGGATAAACATTTACGTCATTTTGTGCATTCCAAATCTTATTCTAATCACTTTTCGTAGCGAAGGAATGGAGTTGATCTAATAAGTGCATTTGTGTCATTGGATGAACATTTACGTCATTTTGTGCATCCCAAGGCTTATTTAATCACTTTTCGTACTTAAGGAATGTAGTTCATCCAATAAGTGCATTTGTGTCATTGGATGAACATTTACGTCATTTTGTGCATCCCAAGGCTTATTCTAATCACTTTTCGTACTTAAGGAATGTAGTACATCCAATAAGTGCATTTTTGTCATTGGATGAACATTTACGTTATTTTCTGCATCCCAGGGCTTATTCTAATCAATTTTTGTACATAAGCAATGTAGTTCATCCAATAAGTGCATTTGTTTCATTGGATGAACAATTATGTCATTTTGTGCATGCCAAGGTTTATTCTAATCACGTTTCGTACTTAAGGAATGTAATTCATCCTACAAGTGCCTTTGTGACATTAATTTAACATTTACATCATTTTGTGCATCCCAAGGCTTATTATAATCACTTTTCGTACTTAAGGAATACATTTCATCCAATAAGTGCATTTGTGTCATTGGATGAACATTTACGTCATTTTGTGCATCCCAAAGCTTATTCTAATAACTTTTCGTTCTTAAGGAATGTAGTTCTTCTAATAAGTGCGTTTGTGTCATTGGATAAACATTTACGTCATTTTGTGCATCCCAAATCTTATTCTAATCACTTTTCGTAGCGAAGGAATGGAGTTGATCTAATAAGTGCATTTGTGTCATTTGATGAACATTTACGTCATTTTGTGCATCCCAAGGCTTATTTAATCACTTTTCGTACTTAAGGAATGTAGTTCATCCAATAAGTGCATTTGTGTCATTGGATGAACATTTACGTCATTTTGTGCATCCCAATGCTTATTCTAATAACTTTTCGTTCTTAAGGAATGTAGTTCTTCCAATAAGTGCGTTTGTGTCGTTCGATAAACATTTACGTCATTTTGTGCATCCCAAAACTTATTCTAATCAGTTTTCGTAGCGAAGGAATGTAGTTCATCTAATAAGAGCATTTGTGTCATTGGATGAACATTTACGTCATTTTGTGCATCCCAAGGCTTATTTAATCACTTTTCGTACTTAAGGAATGTAGTTCATCCAATAAGTGCCTTTGTGTCATTGGATGAACATTTACGTCATTTTGTGCATCCGAAGGCTTATTCTAATCACTTTTCGTACTTAAGGAATGTTGTTCATCCAATAAGTGCATTTCTGTCATTGGATGAACATTTACGTTATTTTCTGCATCCCAGGGCTTATTCTAATCACTTTTTGTACTTAAGCAATGTAGTTCATCCAATAAGTGCATTTGTTTCATTGGATGAACAATTATGTCATTTTGTGCATCCCAAGGTTTATTCTAATCACTTTTCGTACTTAAGGAATGTAATTCATCCAATAAGTGCGTTTGTGACATTAATTTAACATTTACATCATTTTGTGTATCCCAAGGCTTATTATAATCACTTTTCGTACTTAACAAATATATATTTCATCCAACAAGTGCATTTGTGTCATTGGATGAACATTTACGTCATTTTGTGCATCCCAATGCTTATTCTAATAACTTTTCGTTCTTAAGGAATGTAGTTCTTCCAATAAGTGCGTTTGTGTCGTTGGATAAACATTTACGTCATTTTGTGCATCCCAAAACTTATTCTAATCACTTTTCGTAGCGAAGGAATGTAGTTCATCTAATAAGTGCATTTGTGTCATTGGATGAACATTTACGTCATTTTGTGCATCCCAAGGCTTATTTAATCACTTTTCGTACTTAAGGAATGTAGTTCATCCAATAAGTGCATTTGTGTCATTGGATGAACATTTACGTCATTTTGTGCATCCCAAGGCTTATTGTAATCACTTTTCGTACTTAAGGAATGTAGTTCATCCAATAAGTGCATTTCTGTCATTGGATGAACATTTACGTTATTTTCTGCATCCCAGGGCTTATTCTAATCACTTTTTGTACTTAAGCAATGTAGTTCATCCAATAAGTGCATTTGTTTCATTGGATGAACAATTATGTCATTTTGTGCATGCCAAGGTTTATTCTAATCACTTTTCGTACTTAAGGAATGTAATTCATCCAATAAGTGCGTTTGTGACATTAATTTAACATTTACATCATTTTGTGCATCCCAAGGCTTATTATAATCACTTTTCGTGCTTAAGGAATATATTTTATCCAATAAGTGCATTTGTGTCATTGGATGAACATTTACGTCATTTTGTGCATCCCAATGCTTATTCTAATAACTTTTCGTTCTTAAGGAATGTAGTTCTTCCAATAAGTGCGTTTGTGTAATTGGATAAACATTTACGTCATTTTGTGCATCCAAAATCTTATTCTAATCACTTTTCGTAGCGAAGGAATGGAGTTGATCTAATAAGTGCATTTGTGTCATTGGATGAACATTTACGTCATTTTGTGCATCCCAAGGCTTATTTAATCACTTTTCGTACTTAAGGAATGTAGTTCATCCAATAAGTGCATTTGTGTCATTGGATGAACATTTACGTCATTTTGTGCATCCCAAGGCTTATTCTAATCACTTTTCGTACTTAAGTAATGTAGTTCATCCAATAAGTCCATTTGTGTCATTGGATGAACATTTACGTCATTTTGTGCTTCCCAAGGATTATTCTAATCACTTTTCATACTTAAGGAATGTAGTTCATCCAATAAGTGCGTTTGTGTCATTAATTTAACATTTACGTCACTTTCTGCATCCCAAGGCTTATTATAATCACTTTTTGTATGTAAGGAGTGTATTTCATCCAATAAGTGCATTTGTATCATTGGATGAACATTTACATCATTTTGTGCATCCCAAGGCTTATTCTAATCACTTTTCGTACTTAAGGAATGTAGTTCATCCAATAACTGCATTTGTGTCATTGGATGAACATTTACGTCATTTTGTGCATCCCAAGGCTTATTGTAATCACTTTTCGTACTTAAGGAATGTAGTTCATCCAATAAGTGCATTTCTGTCATTGGATGAACATTTACGTTATTTTCTGCATCCCAGGGCTTATTCTAATCACTTTTTGTACTTAAGCAATGTAGTTCATCCAATAAGTGCATTTGTTTCATTGGATGAACTATTATGTCATTTTGTGCATGCCAAGGTTTATTCTAATCACTTTTCGTACTTAAGGAATGTAATTCATCCAATAAGTGCGTTTGTGACATTAATTTAACATTTACATCATTTTGTGCATCCCAAGGCTTATTATAATCACTTTTCGTACTTAAGGAATATATTTCATCCAATAAGTGCATTTGTGTCATTGGATGAACATTTACGTCATTTTGTGCATCCCAATGCTTATTCTAATAACTTTTCGTTCTTAAGGAATGTAGTTCTTCCAATAAGTGCGTTTGTGTCATTGGATAAACATTTACGTCATTTTGTGCATCCCAAATCTTATTCTAATCACTTTTCGTAGCGAAGGAATGGAGTTGATCTAATAAGTGCATTTGTGTCATTGGATGAACATTTACGTCATTTTGTGCATCCCAAGGCTTATTTAATCACTTTTCGTACTTAAGGAATGTAGTTCATCCAATAAGTGCATTTGTGTCATTGGATGAACATTTACGTCATTTTGTGCATCCCAAGGCTTATTCTAATCACTTTTCGTACTTGAGGAATGTAGTACATCCAATAAGTGCATTTTTGTCATTGGATGAACATTTACGTTATTTTCTGCATCCCAGGGCTTATTCTAATCAATTTTTGTACATAAGCAATGTAGTTCATCCAATAAGTGCATTTGTTTCATTGGATGAACAATTATGTCATTTTGTGCATGCCAAGGTTTATTCTAATCACTTTTCGTACTTAAGGAATGTAATTCATCCAATAAGTGCGTTTGTGACATTAATTTAACATTTACATCATTTTGTGCATCCCAAGGCTTATTATAATCACTTTTCGTGCTTAAGGAATATATTTCATCCAATAAGTGCATTTGTGTCATTGGATGAACATTTACGTCATTTTGTGCATCCCAATGCTTATTCTAATAACTTTTCGTTCTTAAGGAATGTAGTTCTTCCAATAAGTGCGTTTGTGTAATTGGATAAACATTTACGTCATTTTGTGCATCCCAAATCTTATTCTAATCACTTTTCGTAGCGAAGGAATGGAGTTGATCTAATAAGTGCATTTGTGTCATTGGATGAACATTTACGTCATTTTGTGCATCCCAAGGCTTATTTAATCACTTTTCGTACTTAAGGAATGTAGTTCATCCAATAAGTGCATTTGTGTCATTGGATGAACATTTACGTCATTTTGTGCATCCCAAGGCTTATTCTAATCACTTTTCGTACTTAAGTAATGTAGTTCATCCAATAAGTGCATTTGTGTCATTGGATGAACATTTACGTCATTTTGTGCATCCCAAGGATTATTCTAATCACTTTTCATACTTAAGGAATGTAGTTCATCCAATAAGTGCGTTTGTGTCATTAATTTAACATTTACGTCACTTTCTGCATCCCAAGGCTTATTATAATCACTTTTTGTATGTAAGGAGTGTATTTCATCCAATAAGTGCATTTGTGTCATTGGATGAACATTTACATCATTTTGTGCATCCCAAGGCTTATTCTAATCACTTTTCGTACTTAAGGAATGTAGTTCATCCAATAAGTGCATTTGTGTCATTGGATGAACATTTACGTCATTTTGTGCATCCCAAGGCTTATTGTAATCACTTTTCGTACTTAAGGAATGTAGTTCATCCAATAAGTGCATTTCTGTCATTGGATGAACATTTACGTTATTTTCTGCATCCCAGGGCTTATTCTAATCACTTTTTGTACTTAAGCAATGTAGTTCATCCAATAAGTGCATTTGTTTCATTGGATGAACAATTATGTCATTTTGTGCATGCCAAGGTTTATTCTAATCACTTTTCGTACTTAAGGAATGTACTTCATCCAATAAGTGCGTTTGTGACATTAATTTAACATTTACATCATTTTGTGCATCCCAAGGCTTATTATAATCACTTTTCGTACTTAAGGAATATATTTCATCCAATAAGTGCATTTGTGTCATTGGATGAACATTTACGTCATTTTGTGCATCCCAATGCTTATTCTAATAACTTTTCGTTCTTAAGGAATGTAGTTCTTCCAATAAGTGCGTTTGTGTAATTGGATAAACATTTACGTCATTTTGTGCATCCCAAATCTTATTCTAATCACTTTTCGTAGCGAAGGAATGGAGTTGATCTAATAAGTGCATTTGTGTCATTGGATGAACATTTACGTCATTTTCTGCATCCCAAGGCTTATTTAATCACTTTTCGTACTTAAGGAATGTAGTTCATCCAATAAGTGCATTTGTGTCATTGGATGAACATTTACGTCATTTTGTGCATCCCAAGGCTTATTCTAATCACTTTTCGTACTTAAGGAATGTAATTCATCCAATAAGTGCGTTTGTGACATTAATTTAACATTTACATCATTTTGTGTATCCCAAGGCTTATTATAATCACCTTTCGTACTTAACAAATATATATTTCATCCAATAAGTGCATTTGTGTCATTGGATGAACATTTACGTCATTTTGTGCATCCCAATGCTTATTCTAATAACTTTTCGTTCTTAAGGAATGTAGTTCTTCCAATAAGTGCGTTTGTGTCGTTCGATAAACATTTACGTCATTTTGTGCATCCCAAAACTTATTCTAATCAGTTTTCGTAGCGAAGGAATGTAGTTCATCTAATAAGTGCATTTGTGTCATTGGATGAACATTTACGTCATTTTGTGCATCCCAAGGCTTATTTAATCACTTTTCGTACTTAAGGAATGTAGTTCATCCAATAAGTGCATTTGTGTCATTGGATGAACATTTACGTCATTTTGTGCATCCCAGGGCTTATTCTAATCACTTTTTGTACTTAAGCAATGTAGTTCATCCAATAAGTGCATTTGTGTCATTGGATGAACATTTACGTCATTTTTGTGCATCCCTAGGTTTATTCTAATCACTTTTCGTACTTAAGGAATGTAGTTCATCCAATAAGAGCGTTTGTGTCATTAATTTAACATTTACGTCATTTTGTGCATTCCAAGGCTTATTCTATTCACTTTTCGTACATAAGGATTGTAGTTCATCCAATAAGTGCATTTGTGTCATTGGATGAACATTTACGTCATTTTGTGCATCCCAAGGCTTATTCTAATCACTTTTCGTACTTAAGGAATGTAGTTCATCCAATAAGTGCATTTGTGTCATTGGATGAACATTTACGTCATTTTGTGCATCCCAAGGCTTATTGTAATCACTTTTCGTACTTAAGGAATGTAGTTCATCCAATAAGTGCATTTCTTTCATTGGATGAACATTTACGTTATTTTCTGCATCCCAGGGCTTATTCTTATCACTTTTTGTACTTAAGCAATGTAGTTCATCCAATAAGTGCATTTGTTTCATTGGATGAACAATTATGTCATTTTGTGCATGCCAAGGTTTATTCTAATCACTTTTCGTACTTAAGGAATGTAATTCATCCAATAAGTGCGTTTGTGACATTAATTTAACATTTACATCATTTTGTGCATCCCAAGGCTTATTATAATCACTTTTCGTACTTAAGGAATATATTTCATCCAATAAGTGCATTTGTGTCATTGGATGAACATTTACGTCATTTTGTGCATCCCAATGCTTATTCTAATAACTTTTCGTTCTTAAGGAATGTAGTTCTTCCAATAAGTGCGTTTGTGTCATTGGATAAACATTTACGTCATTTTGTGCATCCCAAATCTTATTCTAATCACTTTTCGTAGCGAAGGAATGGAGTTGATCTAATAAGTGCATTTGTGTCATTGGATGAACATTTACGTCATTTTGTGCATCCCAAGGCTTATTTAATCACTTTTCGTACTTAAGGAATGTAGTTCATCCAATAAGTGCATTTGTGTCATTGGATGAACATTTACGTCATTTTGTGCATCCCAAGGCTTATTCTAATCACTTTTCGTACTTGAGGAATGTAGTACATCCAATAAGTGCATTTTTGTCATTGGATGAACATTTACGTTATTTTCTGCATCCCAGGGCTTATTCTAATCAATTTTTGTACATAAGCAATGTAGTTCATCCAATAAGTGCATTTGTTTCATTGGATGAACAATTATGTCATTTTGTGCATGCCAAGGTTTATTCTAATCACGTTTCGTACTTAAGGAATGTAATTCATCCTATAAGTGCCTTTGTGACATTAATTTAACATTTACATCATTTTGTGCATCCCAAAGCTTATTATAATCACTTTTCGTACTTAAGGAATACATTTCATCCAATAAGTGCATTTGTGTCATTGGATGAACATTTACGTCATTTTGTGCATCCCAAAGCTTATTCTAATAACTTTTCGTTCTTAAGGAATGTAGTTCATCAAATAAGTGCATTTGTGTCATTGGATGAACATTTACGTCATTTTGTGCATCCCAAGGCTTATTGTAATCACTTTTCGTACTTAAGGAATGTAGTTCATCCAATAAGTGCATTTCTGTCATTGGATGAACAATTATGTCATTTTGTGCATGCCAAGGTTTATTCTAATCACGTTTCGTACTTAAGGAATGTAATTCATCCTATAAGTGCCTTTGTGACATTAATTTAACATTTACATCATTTTGTGCATCCCAAGGCTTATTATAATCACTTTTCGTACTTAAGGAATACATTTCATCCAATAAGTGCATTTGTGTCATTGGATGAACATTTACGTCATTTTGTGCATCCCAAAGCTTATTCTAATAACTTTTCGTTCTTAAGGAATGTAGTTCTTCTAATAAGTGCGTTTGTGTCATTGGATAAACATTTACGTCATTTTGTGCATCCCAAATCTTATTCTAATCACTTTTCGTAGCGAAGGAATGGAGTTGAACTAATAAGTGCATTTGTGTCATTGGATGAACATTTACGTCATTTTGTGCATCCCAAGGCTTATTTAATCACTTTTCGTACTTAAGGAATGTAGATCATCCAATAAGTGCGTTTGTGTCATTGGATAAACATTTACGTCATTTTGTGCATCCCAAATCTTATTCTAATCACTTTTCGTACTTAAGGAATGTAATTCATCCAATAAGTGCGTGTGTGACATTAATTTAACATTTACATCATTTTGTGTATCCCAAGGCTTATTATAATCACTTTTCGTACTTAACAAATATATATTTCATCCAATAAGTGCATTTGTGTCATTGGATGAACATTTACGTCATTTTGTGCATCCCAATGCTTATTCTAATAACATTTCGTTCTTAAGGAATGTAGTTCTTCCAATAAGTGCGTTTGTGTCATTCTATAAACATTTACGTCATTTTGTGCTTCCCAAATCTTATTCTAATCACTTTTCGTAGCGAAGGAATGGAGTTGATCTAATAAGTGCATTTGTGTCATTGGATGAACATTTACGTCATTTTGTGCATCCCAAGGCTTATTTAATCACTTTTCGTACTTAAGGAATGTAGTTCATCCAATAAGTGCATTTGTGTCATTGGATAAACATTTACGTCATTTTGTGCATCCCAAATCTTATTCTAATCACTTTTCGTACTTAAGGAATGTAATTCATCCAATAAGTGCGTTTGTGACATTAATTTAACATTTACATCATTTTGTGTATCCCAAGGCTTATTATAATCACTTTTCGTACTTAACAAATATATATTTCATCCAATAAGTGCATTTGTGTCATTGGATGAACATTTACGTCATTTTGTGCATCCCAATGCTTATTCTAATAACTTTTCGTTCTTAAGGAATGTAGTTCTTCCAATAAGTGCGTTTGTGTCATTGGATAAACATTTACGTCATTTTGTGCATCCCAAAACTTATTCTAATCACTTTTCGTAGTGAAGGAATGTAGTTCATCTAATAAGTGCATTTGTGTCATTGGATGAACATTTACGTCATTTTGTGCATCCCAAGGCTTATTTAATCACTTTTCGTACTTAAGGAATGTAGTTCATCCAATAAGTGCATTTGTGTCATTGGATGAACATTTACGTCATTTTGTGCATCCCAAGGCTTATTTAATCACTTTTCGTACTTAAGGAATGTAGTTCATCCAATAAGTGCATTTGTGTCATTGGATGAACATTTACGTCATTTTGTACATCCCAAATCTTATTCTAATCACTTTTCGTAGCGAAGGAATGGAGTTGATCTAATAAGTGCATTTGTGTCATTGGATGAACATTTTCGTCATTTTGTGAATCCCAAGGCTTATTTAATCACTTTTCGTACTTAAGGAATGTAGTTCATCCAATAAGTGAATTTGTGTCATTGGATGAACATTTACGTTATTTTCTGCATCCCAGGGCTTATTCTAATCACTTTTTGTACTTAAGCAATGTAGTTCATCCAATAAGTGCATTTGTTTCATTGGATGAACAATTATGTCATTTTGTGCATCCCAAGGTTTATTCTAATCACTTTTCGTACTTAAGGAATGTAATTCATCCAATAAGTGCGTTTGTGACATTAATTTAACATTTACATCATTTTGTGCATCCCAAGGCTTATTATAATCACTTTTCGTGCTTAAGGAATATATTTTATCCAATAAGTGCATTTGTGTCATTGGATGAACATTTACGTCATTTTGTGCATCCCAAGGCTTATTCTAATCACTTTTCGTACTTGAGGAATGTAGTACATCCAATAAGTGCATTTTTGTCATTGGATGAACATTTACGTTATTTTCTGCATCCCAGGGCTTATTCTAATCAATTTTTGTACATAAGCAATGTAGTTCATCCAATAAGTGCATTTGTTTCATTGGATGAACAATTATGTCATTTTGTGCATGCCAAGGTTTATTCTAATCACGTTTCGTACTTAAGGAATGTAATTCATCCTATAAGTGCCTTTGTGACATTAATTTAACATTTACATCATTTTGTGCATCCCAAAGCTTATTATAATCACTTTTCGTACTTAAGGAATACATTTCATCCAATAAGTGCATTTGTGTCATTGGATGAACATTTACGTCATTTTGTGCATCCCAAAGCTTATTCTAATAACTTTTCGTTCTTAAGGAATGTAGTTCATCAAATAAGTGCATTTGTGTCATTGGATGAACATTTACGTCATTTTGTGCATCCCAAGGCTTATTGTAATCACTTTTCGTACTTAAGGAATGTAGTTCATCCAATAAGTGCATTTCTGTCATTGGATGAACATTTACGTTATTTTCTGCATCCCAGGGCTTATTCTAATCACTTTTTGTACTTAAGCAATGTAGTTCATCCAATAAGTGCATTTGTTTCATTGGATGAACTATTATGTCATTTTGTGCATGCCAAGGTTTATTCTAATCACTTTTCGTACTTAAGGAATGTAATTCATCCAATAAGTGCGTTTGTGACATTAATTTAACATTTACATCATTTTGTGCATCCCAAGGCTTATTATAATCACTTTTCGTACTTAAGGAATATATTTCATCCAATAAGTGCATTTGTGTCATTGGATGAACATTTACGTCATTTTGTGCATCCCAATGCTTATTCTAATAACTTTTCGTTCTTAAGGAATGTAGTTCTTCCAATAAGTGCGTTTGTGTCATTGGATAAACATTTACGTCATTTTGTGCATCCCAAATCTTATTCTAATCACTTTTCGTAGCGAAGGAATGGAGTTGATCTAATAAGTGCATTTGTGTCATTGGATGAACATTTACGTCATTTTGTGCATCCCAAGGCTTATTTAATCACTTTTCGTACTTAAGGAATGTAGTTCATCCAATAAGTGCATTTGTGTCATTGGATGAACATTTACGTCATTTTGTGCATCCCAAGGCTTATTCTAATCACTTTTCGTACTTGAGGAATGTAGTACATCCAATAAGTGCATTTTTGTCATTGGATGAACATTTACGTTATTTTCTGCATCCCAGGGCTTATTCTAATCAATTTTTGTACATAAGCAATGTAGTTCATCCAATAAGTGCATTTGTTTCATTGGATGAACAATTATGTCATTTTGTGCATGCCAAGGTTTATTCTAATCACTTTTCGTACTTAAGGAATGTAATTCATCCAATAAGTGCGTTTGTGACATTAATTTAACATTTACATCATTTTGTGCATCCCAAGGCTTATTATAATCACTTTTCGTGCTTAAGGAATATATTTCATCCAATAAGTGCATTTGTGTCATTGGATGAACATTTACGTCATTTTGTGCATCCCAATGCTTATTCTAATAACTTTTCGTTCTTAAGGAATGTAGTTCTTCCAATAAGTGCGTTTGTGTAATTGGATAAACATTTACGTCATTTTGTGCATCCCAAATCTTATTCTAATCACTTTTCGTAGCGAAGGAATGGAGTTGATCTAATAAGTGCATTTGTGTCATTGGATGAACATTTACGTCATTTTGTGCATCCCAAGGCTTATTTAATCACTTTTCGTACTTAAGGAATGTAGTTCATCCAATAAGTGCATTTGTGTCATTGGATGAACATTTACGTCATTTTGTGCATCCCAAGGCTTATTCTAATCACTTTTCGTACTTAAGTAATGTAGTTCATCCAATAAGTGCATTTGTGTCATTGGATGAACATTTACGTCATTTTGTGCATCCCAAGGCTTATTCTAATCACTTTTCATACTTAAGGAATGTAGTTCATCCAATAAGTGCGTTTGTGTCATTAATTTAACATTTACGTCACTTTCTGCATCCCAAGGCTTATTATAATCACTTTTTGTATGTAAGGAGTGTATTTCATCCAATAAGTGCATTTGTGTCATTGGATGAACATTTACATCATTTTGTGCATCCCAAGGCTTATTCTAATCACTTTTCGTACTTAAGGAATGTAGTTCATCCAATAAGCGCATTTGTGTCATTGGATGAACATTTACGTCATTTTGTGCATCCGAAGGCTTATTGTAATCACTTTTCGTACTTAAGGAATGTAGTTCATCCAATAAGTGCATTTCTGTCATTGGATGAACATTTACGTTATTTTCTGCATCCCAGGGCTTATTCTAATCACTTTTTGTACTTAAGCAATGTAGTTCATCCAATAAGTGCATTTGTTTCATTGGATGAACAATTATGTCATTTTTTGCATGCCAAGGTTTATTCTAATCACGTTTCGTACTTCAGGAATGTAATTCATCCAATAAGTGCCTTTGTGACATTAATTTAACATTTACATCATTTTGTGCATCCCAAAGCTTATTATAATCACTTTTCGTACTTAAGGAATATATTTCATCCAATAAGTGCATTTGTGTCATTGGATGAACATTTACGTCATTTTGTGCATCCCAATGCTTATTCTAATAACTTTTCGTTCTTAAGGAATGTAGTTCTTCCAATAAGTGCGTTTGTGTCATTGGATAATCATTTACGTCATTTTGTGCATCCCAAATCTTATTCTAATCACTTTTTCGTAGCGAAGGAATGGAGTTGATCTAATAAGTGCATTTGTGTCATTGGATGAACATTTACGTCATTTAGTGCATCCCAAGGCTTATTTAATCACTTTTCGTACTTAAGGAATGTAGTTCATCCAATAAGGGGATTTGTGTCATTGGATGAACATTTACGTCATTTTGTGCATCCCAAGGCTTATTCTAATCACTTTTCGTACTTAAGTAATGTAGTTCATCCAATAAGTGCATTTGTGTCATTGGATGAACATTTACGTCATTTTGTGCATCCCAAGGCTTATTCTAATCACTTTTCATACTTAAGGAATGTAGTTCATCCAATAAGTGCGTTTGTGTCATTAATTTAACATTTACGTCACTTTCTGCATCCCAAGGCTTATTATAATCACTTTTTGTATGTAAGGAGTGTATTTCATCCAATAAGTGCATTTGTGTCATTGGATGAACATTTACATCATTTTGTGCATCCCAAGGCTTATTCTAATCACTTTTCGTACTTAAGGAATGTAGTTCATCCAATAAGCGCATTTGTGTCATTGGATGAACATTTACGTCATTTTGTGCATCCGAAGGCTTATTGTAATCACTTTTCGTACTTAAGGAATGTAGTTCATCCAATAAGTGCATTTCTGTCATTGGATGAACATTTACGTTATTTTCTGCATCCCAGGGCTTATTCTAATCACTTTTTGTACTTAAGCAATGTAGTTCATCCAATAAGTGCATTTGTTTCATTGGATGAACAATTATGTCATTTTGTGCATCCCAAGGTTTATTCTAATCACTTTTCGTACTTAAGGAATGTAATTCATCCAATAAGTGCGTTTGTGACATTAATTTAACATTTACATCATTTTGTGTATCCCAAGGCATATTATAATCACTTTCGTACTTAACAAATATATATTTCATCCAATAAGTGCATTTGTGTCATTGGATGAACATTTACGTCATTTTGTGCATCCCAATGCTTATTCTAATAACTTTTCGTTCTTAAGGAATGTAGTTCTTCCAATAAGTGCGTTTGTGTCGTTCGATAAACATTTACGTCATTTTGTGCATCCCAAAACTTATTCTAATCAGTTTTCGTAGCGAAGGAATGTAGTTCATCTAATAAGTGCATTTGTGTCATTGGATGAACATTTACGTCATTTTGTGCATCCCAAGGCTTATTTAATCACTTTTCGTACTTAAGGAATGTAGTTCATCCAATAAGTGCATTTGTGTCATTGGATGAACATTTACGTCATTTTGTGCATCCCAAGGCTTATTCTAATCACTTTTCGTTCTTAAGGAATGTAGTTCATCCAATAAGGGCGTTTTTGTCATTAATTTAACATTTACATCATTTTGTGCATCCCAAGGCTTATACTAATCACTTTTCGTACTTAAAGAATGTAGTTCATCCAATTAGTGCATTTGTGTCATTGGATGAACATTTACGTCATTTTGTGCATCCCAAGGCTTATTCTAATCACTTTTCGTACTTAAGGAATGTAGTTCATCCAATAAGTGCATTTGTGTCATTGGATGAACATTTACGTCATTTTGTGCATCCCAAGGCTTATTCTAATCACTTTTCATACTTAAGGAATGTAGTTCATCCAATAAGTGCGTTTGTGTCATTAATTTAACATTTACGTCACTTTCTGCATCCCAAGGCTTATTATAATCACTTTTTGTATGTAAGGAGTGTATTTCATCCAATAAGTGCATTTGTGTCATTGGATGAACATTTACATCATTTTGTGCATCCCAAGGCTTATTCTAATCACTTTTCGTACTTAAGGAATGTAGTTCATCCAATAAGCGCATTTGTGTCATTGGATGAACATTTACGTCATTTTGTGCATCCGAAGGCTTATTGTAATCACTTTTCGTACTTAAGGAATGTAGTTCATCCAATAAGTGCATTTCTGTCATTGGATGAACATTTACGTTATTTTCTGCATCCCAGGGCTTATTCTAATCACTTTTTGTACTTAAGCAATGTAGTTCATCCAATAAGTGCATTTGTTTCATTGGATGAACAATTATGTCATTTTTTGCATGCCAAGGTTTATTCTAATCACGTTTCGTACTTCAGGAATGTAATTCATCCAATAAGTGCCTTTGTGACATTAATTTAACATTTACATCATTTTGTGCATCCCAAAGCTTATTATAATCACTTTTCGTACTTAAGGAATATATTTCATCCAATAAGTGCATTTGTGTCATTGGATGAACATTTACGTCATTTTGTGCATCCCAATGCTTATTCTAATAACTTTTCGTTCTTAAGGAATGTAGTTCTTCCAATAAGTGCGTTTGTGTCATTGGATAATCATTTACGTCATTTTGTGCATCCCAAATCTTATTCTAATCACTTTTTCGTAGCGAAGGAATGGAGTTGATCTAATAAGTGCATTTGTGTCATTGGATGAACATTTACGTCATTTAGTGCATCCCAAGGCTTATTTAATCACTTTTCGTACTTAAGGAATGTAGTTCATCCAATAAGGGGATTTGTGTCATTGGATGAACATTTACGTCATTTTGTGCATCCCAAGGCTTATTCTAATCACTTTTCGTACTTAAGTAATGTAGTTCATCCAATAAGTGCATTTGTGTCATTGGATGAACATTTACGTCATTTTGTGCATCCCAAGGCTTATTCTAATCACTTTTCATACTTAAGGAATGTAGTTCATCCAATAAGTGCGTTTGTGTCATTAATTTAACATTTACGTCACTTTCTGCATCCCAAGGCTTATTATAATCACTTTTTATATGTAATGAGTGTATTTCATCCAATAAGTCCATTTGTGTCATTGGATGAACATTTACGTTATTTTTTGCATCCCATGGATTATTCTAATCAGTTTTAGTACTTAAGGAATGTAGTTCATCCAATAAGTGCATTTGTGTCATTGGATGAACATTTACGTCATTTTGTGCATCCCATGGCTTATTCTAATCATTTTTCGTACTTAAGGAATGTAGTTCATCCAATAAGTGCATTTGTGTCATTGGATGAATATTTACGTCATTTTGTGCATCCCAAGGCTTATTCTAATCACTTTTCGTACTTAACGAATGTAGTTCATCCAATAAGTGCATTTGTGTCATTGGATGAACATTTACGTCATTTTGTGCATCCCATGGCTTATTCTAATCATTTTTCGTACTTAAGCAATGTAGTTCATCCAATAAGCGCATTTGTGTCATTGGATGAATATTTACGTCATTTTGTGCATCCCACGGCTTATTCTAATCATTTTACTTAAGCAATGTAGTTCATCCAATAAGGGCATTTGTTTCATCGGATGAACAATTATGTCATTTTGTGCATGCCAAGGTTTATTCTAATCACTTTTCATACTTAAGGAATGTAATTCATCCAATAAGTGCGTTTGTGACATTAATTTAACATTTACATTATTTTGTGCATCCCAAGGCTTATTATAATCACTTTTCGTACTTAACGAATATATTTCATCCAATAAGTGCATTTGTGTCATTGGATGAACATTTACGTCATTTTGTGCATCCCAATGCTTATTCTAATAACTTTTCGTTCTTAAGGAATGTAGTTCTTCCAATAAGTGCGTTTGTGTCATTGGATAAACATTTACGTCATTTTGTGCATCCCAAATCTTATTCTAATCACTTTTCGTAGCAAAGGAATCGAGTTGATCTAATAAGTGCATTTGTGTCATTGGATGAACATTTACGTCATTTTTTGCATCCCAAGGCTAATTTAATCACTTTTCGTACTTAAGGAATGTAGTTCATCCAATAAGTGCATTTGTGTCATTGGATGAACATTTACTTCATTTTGTGCATCCCAAGGCTTATTCTAATCACTCTTTGTACTTAAGGAATGTAGTTCATCCAATAAGCGCGTTTGTGTCATTGGATGAACATTTACGTCATTTTGTGCATCCCAGGGCTTATTCTAATCCCTTTTCGTTCTTAAGGAATGTAGTTCATCCGATAAGTGCATTTGTGTCATTGGATGAACATTTACGTCAATTTGTGCATCCCAAGGCTTATTCTAATCACTTTTCGTACTTAAGGAATGTAGTTCATTCAATAATTGCATTTCTGTCAATGGATGAACATTTACGTTATTTTGTGCATCCCAGGGCTTATTCTAATCACTTTTTTTACTTAAGCAATGTAGTTCATCCAATAAGGGCATTTGTTTCATCGGATGAACAATTATGTCATTTTGTGCATCCGAAGGTTTATTCTAATCACTTTTCGTACTTAAGGAATGTAATTCATCCAATAAGTGCGTTTGTGACATTAATTTAACATTTACATCATTTTGTGCATCCCAATGATTATTCTAATAACTTTTCGTTCTTAAGGAATGTAGTTCATCCAATAAGTGCATTTGTGTCATTGGATGAACATTTACGTCATTTTGTGCATCCCAAGGCTTATTCTAATCACTTTTAGTACTTAAGGAATGTAGTTCATCCAATAAGAGCATTTGTGTCATTGGATGAACATTTACGGCATTTTATGCATCCCAAGGCATATTCTAATAACTTTTCGTACTCAAGGAATGTAATTTATCCATTAAGTGCATTTGTGTCATTGGATGAACATTTACGTCATTTTGTGCATCCGAAGGCTTATTCTAATCACTTTTTGTATGTAAGGAATTTAGTTTATCCAATAAGAGCTATTGTGTCATTAATTTAACATTTACATCATTTTGTGCATCCCAAGGCTTATTCTAATCACTTTACGTACTTAAGTAATGTAGTTTATCCAATAAGTGCATTTGTGTCATTGGATAAAGATTTTTGTAATTTTGTGCACCCCAAGGCTTATGCTAATCAATTTTCGTACTTAAGGAATTAGTTCATCCAATAACTGCATTTGTGTCATTGGATAAACATTTACGTCATTTTGTGCATTTGAAGGCTTATTCTAATCACTTTTCGTATTTAATGAATGTAGTTCATCCAAAAAGTGCATTTGTGTCATTGGATGAACATTTACGTCATTTTGTGCATCCCAAGGCTTATTCTAATCATTTTTCGTACTTAAGGAATGTAGTTCATCCAATAAGTGCATTTGTATCATTGGATGAACATTTACGTCATTTTGTGCATCCCATGGCTTATTCTAATCATTTTTCGTACTTAAGGAATGTAGTTCATCCAATAAGTGCATTTGTGTCATTGGATGAATATTTACGTCATTTTGTGCATCCCAAGGCTTATCCTAATCACTTTTCGTACTTAAGGAATGTAGTTCATCCAATAAGTGCATTTGTGTCATTGGATGAACATTTACGTCATTTTGTGCATCCCATGGCTTATTCTAATCATTTTTCGTACTTAAGGAATGTAGTTTATCCAATAAGTGCATTTGTGTCATTGGATGAACATTTACGTCATTTTGTGAATCCGAAGGCTTATTCTCATCACTTTTCGTACTCAAGGAATGTAGTTCATGCAATAAGCGCGTTTATGTCATTAATTTAACATTTACGTCATTTTCTGCATCACAAGGCGTATTCTAATCACTTTTGGTTCTTAAGGAATGTAGTTCATCCAATAAGTGCATTTGTGTCATTGGATGAACATTTACGTCATTTTGTGCTTCCCAAGGCTTATTCTAATCACTTTTCGTACTTAAGGAATGTAGTTCATCCAATAAGAGCGTTTGTGTCATTAATTTAACATTTACGTCATTTTGTGCATCCCAAAACATATTCTAATCACTTTTCGTACATAAGGAATGTAGTTCATCCATTAAGTGCATTTGTGTCATTGGATGAACATTTACGTCATTTTGTGCATCCCAAGCCTTATTCTATTCACTTTTCGTACTTAAGGAATGTTGTTCATCCAATAAGAGCGTTTGTGTCATTAATTTAACATTTACGTCATTTTGTGCATTCCAAGGCTTATTCTAATCACATTTCGTACATAAGGAATGTAGTTCATCCAATAAGTGCATTTGTGTCATCGGATGAACATTTACGTCATTTTGTGCATCCCAAGGCTTATTCTAATCAGTTTTCGTACTTAAGGAATGTAGTTCATCCAATAAGTGCATTTGTGTCATTGGATGAACATTTACGTCATTTTGTGCATCCCAAGGCTTATTCTAATCACTTTTCGTACTTAAGGAATGTAGTTCATCCAATAAGCGCATTTGTGTCATTGGATGAACATTTACGTCATTTTGTGCATCCCAAGGCTTATTCTAATCACTTTTCGTACTTAAGGAATGTAGTTCATCCAACAAGAGCATTTGTGTCATTGGATGAACATTTACGTCATTTTGTGCATCCCAAGGCTTATTCTAATCACTTTTCGTACTTAAGGAATGTAGTTCATCCAATAAGTGCATTTGTGTCATTGGATGAACATTTACGTCATTTTGTGCATCCCAAGGCTTATTCTAATCACTTTTCGTACATAAGGAATGAAGTTCATCCAATAAGTGCATTTGTGTCATTGGATGAACATTTACGTCATTTTGTGCATCCCAAGGCTTATTCTAATCACATTTCGTACTTAAGGAATGAAGTTCATCCAATAAGCGTGTTTGTGTCATTGGATAAACATTTACGTCATGTTTTGCTTCCCAAGGCTTATTCTAATCACTTTTCGTACTTAAGGAATGTAGTTCATCCAATAAGCGCATTTGTGTCATTAATTTAACATTTACGTCATTTTGTGCATCCCAAGGCTTATTCTAATCACTTTTCGTACTTAAAGAATGTAGTTCATCCAATAAACGCGTTTGTGTCATTAATTTAACATTTACGTCATTTTTTCCATCCCAAGGCTTATTCTAATCGCTTTTCGTACTTAAGGAATGTAGTTCATCCAATAAGTGCATTTGTGTCATTGGATGAACATTTACGTCATTTTGTGCATCCCAAGGCTTATTCTAATCACTTTTCGTACTTAAGGAATGTAGTTCATCCAATAAGTGCATTTGTGTCATTGGATGAACATTTACGTCATTTTGTGCATCCTAAGGTTTATTCTAATCACTTTTCGTACTTAAGGAATGTAATTCATCCAATAAATGCATTTGTGTCAGTGGATGAACATTTACGTCATTTTGTGCATTCCAAGGCTTATTCTAATCACTTTTCGTACTTAAGGAATGTAGTTCATCCAATAAGTGCATTTGTGTCATTGGATGAACATTTACGTCATTTTGTGCATCCCAGGGCTTATTCTAATCACTTTTTGTACTTAAGCAATGTAGTTCATCCAATAAGTGCATTTGTGTCATTGGATGAACATTTACGTCATTTTTGTGCATCCCTAGGTTTATTCTAATCACTTTTCGTACATAAGGATTGTAGTTCATCCAATAAGTGCATTTGTGTCATTGGATGAACATTTACGTCATTTTGTGCATCCCAAGGCTTATTCTAATCACTTTTCGTACTTAAGGAATGTAGTTCATCCAATAAGTGCATTTGTGTCATTGGATGAACATTTACGTCATTTTGTGCATCCCAAGGTTTATTCTAATCACTTTTCGTACTTAAGGAATGTAATTCATCCAATAAATGCATTTGTGTCAGTGGATGAACATTTACGTCATTTTGTGCATCCCAAGGCTTATTCTAATCACTTTTCGTACTTAAGGAATGTAGTTCATGCAATAAGTGCATTTGTGTCATTAGATGAACATTTACGTCATTTTGTGCATCCCAAGGCTTATTCTAATCACTTTTCGTACTTAAGGAATGTAGTTCATCCAATAAGTGCATTTGTGTCATTGGATGAACATTTACGTCATTTTTGTGCATCCCAACGCTTATTCTAATCACTTTTCAGAACTAAGGAATGAAGTTCATCCAATAAGTCCATTTGTGTCATTGGATAAACATTTACGTCATTTTGTGCATCCCAAGGCTTATTCTAATCACTTTTCGTACTTAAGGAATGTAGTTCATCCAATAAGTGCATTTGTGTCATTGGATGAACATTTACGTCATTTTGTGCATCCCAAGGCTTATTCTAATTACTTTTCAGACCTAAGGAATGAAGTTCATCCAATAAGTGCATTTGTGTCATTGGATGAACATTTACGTCATTTTGTGCATCCCAAGGCTTATTCTAATCACTTTTCGTACTTAAGGAATGTAGTTCATCCAATAAGTGCATTTGTGTCATTGGATGAACATTTACGTCATTTTGTGCATGCCAAGGCTTATTCGAATCACTTTTCGTACTTAAGAAATGTAGTTCATCCAATAAGAGCGTTTGTGTCATTAATTTAACATTTACGTCATTTTGTGCATCCGAAGGCTTATTCTAATCACTTTTCGTACTTAAGGAATGTAATTCATCCAATAAGCGCGTTTGTGTCGTTGGATGAACATTTACGTGATTTTGTGCATCCCAAGGCTTATTCTGATTACTTTTCGTACTTAAGGAATGTAGTTCATCCAATAAGTGCATTTGTGTCATTGGATGAACATTTACGTCATTTTGTCGATCCCAAGGCTTATTCTAATAACTTTTCGTACTTAAGGAATGTAGATCATCCAATAAGAGCGTTTGTGTCATTAATTTAACATTTACGTCATTTTGTGCATTCCAAGGCTTATTCTAATCACTTTTCGTACATAAGGAATGTAGTTCATCCAATAAGTGCATTTGTGTCATTGGATGAACATTTACGTCATTTAGTGCATCCCAAGGCTTATTCTAATCACTTTTTGTACGTAAGGAATTTAGTTTATCCAATAAGAGCTATTGTGTCATTAATTTAACATTTACCTCATTTTGTGCATCCCGTGGCTTATTCTAATCACTTTTCGTACTTAAGCGCGTTTGTGTCATTGGATGAATATTTACGTCATTTTGTGCATCCCAAGGCTTATTCTAATCAGTTTTCGTACTTAAGGAATGTAGTTCAGCCAATAAGAGCGTTTGTGTCATTAATTTAACATTTACGTCATTTTGTGCATTCCAAGGCTTATTCTAATCACTTTTCGTACTTAAGGAATGTAATTCATCCAATAAGTGCATTTGTGTCATTGGATGAATATTTACATCATTTTGTGCATCCCAAGGCTTATTCTAATCACTTTTCGTACTTAAGGAATGTAGTTCATCAAATAAGACCGTTTGTGTCATTAATTTAACATTTACGTCATTTTGTGAATTCCAAGGCTTATTCTAATCACTTTTCGTACTTAAGGAATGTAGTTCATCCAATAAGTGCATTTGTGTCATTGGATGAACATTTACGTCATTTTGTGCATCCCAAGGCTTATTCTAATCACTTTTTGTACGTAAGGAATTTAGTTCATCCAATAAGAGCATTTGTGTCATTGGATGAACATTTACGTCATTTTGTGCATCCCAAGGCTTATTCTAATAACTTTTCGTACTTAACGGAAGTAATTTATCCAATAAGTGCATATGTGTCATTGGATGAACATTTACGTCATTTTGTGCATCCCAAGGCTTATTCTAATAACATTTCGTACTTAAGGAATGTAGTTTATCCAATAAGTGCATTTGTGTCATTGGATGAACATTTACGTCATTTTGTGCATCCCATGGCTTATTCTAATCATTTTTCGTACTTAAGGAATGTAATTCATCCAATAAGTGCATTTGTGTCATTGGATGAATATTTACGTCATTTTGTACATCCCAAGGCTTATTCTAATCACTTTTCGTACTTAAGGAATGTAGTTCATCAATTAAGTGCATTAGTATCATTGGATAAACATTTACGTCATTTTGTGCATCCCAAGGCTTATTCTAATCACTTTTCGTACTTAAGGAATGTAGTTTATCCAGTAGTGCATTTGTGTCATTGGATGAACATTTACTTCATTTTGTGCATCCCAAGGCTTAGTCTAATCACTTTTTGTACGTAGGGAATTTAATTTATCCAATAAGAGCTATTGTGTCATTAATTTAACATTTACATAATTTTGTCCATCCCAAGGCTTATTGTAATCACTTTTCGTACTTAAGCGCGTTGGTGTCATTGGATGAATATTTACGTCATTTTGCACATCCCAAGGCTTATTCTAACCAATTTTCGTACTTAAGGAATGTAGTTCATCCAATAAGAGCGTTTGTGTCATTAATTTAACATTTACGTCATTTTATGCATTCCAATGCTTATTCTAATCACTGTTCGTACATAAGGAATGTAGGTCATCTAATAAGTGCATTTGTGTCATTGGATGAACATTTACGTCATTTTGTGCATCCCAAGGCTTATTCTAATCACTTTTTGTACGTAAGGAATTTAGTTTATCCAATAAGAGCTATCGTGTCATTAATTTAACATTTACGTCATTTTATGCATTCCAATGCTTATTCTAATCACTTTTTGTACTTAAGCAATGTAGTTCATCCAATAAGTGCATTTGTGTCATTGGATGAACATTTACGTCATTTTTGTGCATTCCAAGGCTTATTCTAATCACTTTTCGTACATAAGGATTGTAGTTCATCCAATAAGTGCATTTGTGTCATTGGATAAACATTTACATCATTTTGTGCATCCCAAGGCTTATTCTAATCACTTTTCGTACTTAAGGAATGTAGTTCATCCAATAAGTGCATTTGTGTCATTGGATGAACATTTACGTCATTTTGTGCATCCCAAGGCTTATTCTAATTACTTTTCAGACCTAAGGAATGAAGTTCATCCAATAAGTGCATTTGTGTCATTGGATGAACATTTACGTCATTTTGTGCATCCCAAGGCTTATTCTAATCACTTTTCGTACTTAAGGAATGTAGTTCATCCAATAAGTGCATTTGTGTCATTGGATGAACATTTACGTCATTTTGTGCATGCCAAGGCTTATTCGAATCACTTTTCGTACTTAAGAAATGTAGTTCATCCAATAAGAGCGTTTGTGTCATTAATTTAACATTTACGTCATTTTGTGCATCCGAAGGCTTATTCTAATCACTTTTCGTACTTAAGGAATGTAATTCATCCAATAAGCGCGTTTGTGTCGTTGGATGAACATTTACGTGATTTTGTGCATCCCAAGGCTTATTCTGATTACTTTTCGTACTTAAGGAATGTAGTTCATCCAATAAGTGCATTTGTGTCATTGGATGAACATTTACGTCATTTTGTCGATCCCAAGGCTTATTCTAATAACTTTTCGTACTTAAGGAATGTAGATCATCCAATAAGAGCGTTTGTGTCATTAATTTAACATTTACGTCATTTTGTGCATTCCAAGGCTTATTCTAATCACTTTTCGTACATAAGGAATGTAGTTCATCCAATAAGTGCATTTGTGTCATTGGATGAACATTTACGTCATTTAGTGCATCCCAAGGCTTATTCTAATCACTTTTTGTACGTAAGGAATTTAGTTTATCCAATAAGAGCTATTGTGTCATTAATTTAACATTTACCTCATTTTGTGCATCCCGTGGCTTATTCTAATCACTTTTCGTACTTAAGCGCGTTTGTGTCATTGGATGAATATTTACGTCATTTTGTGCATCCCAAGGCTTATTCTAATCAGTTTTCGTACTTAAGGAATGTAGTTCAGCCAATAAGAGCGTTTGTGTCATTAATTTAACATTTACGTCATTTTGTGCATTCCAAGGCTTATTCTAATCACTTTTCGTACTTAAGGAATGTAATTCATCCAATAAGTGCATTTGTGTCATTGGATGAATATTTACATCATTTTGTGCATCCCAAGGCTTATTCTAATCACTTTTCGTACTTAAGGAATGTAGTTCATCAAATAAGACCGTTTGTGTCATTAATTTAACATTTACGTCATTTTGTGAATTCCAAGGCTTATTCTAATCACTTTTCGTACTTAAGGAATGTAGTTCATCCAATAAGTGCATTTGTGTCATTGGATGAACATTTACGTCATTTTGTGCATCCCAAGGCTTATTCTAATCACTTTTTGTACGTAAGGAATTTAGTTCATCCAATAAGAGCATTTGTGTCATTGGATGAACATTTACGTCATTTTGTGCATCCCAAGGCTTATTCTAATAACTTTTCGTACTTAACGGAAGTAATTTATCCAATAAGTGCATATGTGTCATTGGATGAACATTTACGTCATTTTGTGCATCCCAAGGCTTATTCTAATAACATTTCGTACTTAAGGAATGTAGTTTATCCAATAAGTGCATTTGTGTCATTGGATGAACATTTACGTCATTTTGTGCATCCCATGGCTTATTCTAATCATTTTTCGTACTTAAGGAATGTAATTCATCCAATAAGTGCATTTGTGTCATTGGATGAATATTTACGTCATTTTGTCCATCCCAAGGCTTATTCTAATCACTTTTCGTACTTAAGGAATGTAGTTCATCAATTAAGTGCATTTGTGTCATTGGATGAACATTTACGTCATTTTGTGCATCCCAAGGCTTATTCTAATAGCTTTTCGTACTTAACGGAAGAAGTTTATCCAATAAGTGCATTTGTGTCATTGGATGAACATTTACGTCATTTTGTGCATCCCAAGGCTTATTCTAATAACATTTCGTACTTAAGGAATGTAGTTTATCCAATAAGTGCATTTGTGTCATTGGATGAACATTTACGTCATTTTGTGAATCCGAAAGCTTATTCTCATCACTTTTCGTACTCAAGGAATGTAGTTCATGCAATAAGCGCGTTTATGTCATTAATTTGACATTTACGTCATTTTCTGCATCACAAGGCGTATTCTAATCACTTTTGGTTCTTAAGGAATGTAGTTCATCCAATAAGTGCATTTGTGTCATTGGATGAACATTTACGTCATTTTGTGCTTCCCAAGGCTTATTCTAATCACTTTTCGTACTTAAGGAATGTAGTTCATCCAATAAGAGCGTTTGTGTCATTAATTTATCATTTACGTCATTTTGTGCATCCCAAAACATATTCTAATCACTTTTCGTACATAAGGAATGTAGTTCATCCATTAAGTGCATTTGTGTCATTGGATGAACATTTACGTCATTTTGTGCATCCCAAGCCTTATTCTATTCACTTTTCGTACTTAAGGAATGTAGTTCATCCAATAAGAGCGTTTGTGTCATTAATTTAACATTTACGTCATTTTGTGCATTCCAAGGCTTATTCTAATCACATTTCGTACATAAGGAATGTAGTTCATCCAATAAGTGCATTTGTGTCATCGGATGAACATTTACGTCATTTTGTGCATCCCAAGGCTTATTCTAATCAGTTTTCGTACTTAAGGAATGTAGTTCATCCAATAAGTGCATTTGTGTCATTGGATGAACATTTACGTCATTTTGTGCATCCCAAGCCTTATTCTAATCACTTTTCGTACTTAAGGAATGTAGTTCATCCAATAAGTGCATTTGTGTCATTGGATGAACATTTACGTCATTTTGTGCATGCCAAGGCTTATTCGAATCACTTTTCGTACTTAAGAAATGTAGTTCATCCAATAAGAGCGTTTGTGTCATTAATTTAACATTTACGTCATTTTGTGCATCCGAAGGCTTATTCTAATCACTTTTCGTACTTAAGGAATGTAATTCATCCAATAAGCGCGTTTGTGTCGTTGGATGAACATTTACGTGATTTTGTGCATCCCAAGGCTTATTCTGATTACTTTTCGTACTTAAGGAATGTAGTTCATCCAATAAGTGCATTTGTGTCATTGGATGAACATTTACGTCATTTTGTCGATCCCAAGGCTTATTCTAATAACTTTTCGTACTTAAGGAATGTAGATCATCCAATAAGAGCGTTTGTGTCATTAATTTAACATTTACGTCATTTTGTGCATTCCAAGGCTTATTCTAATCACT
>JBBPBO010000005.1:51504799-51526640 GCA_037974295.1 Cicer cuneatum | reverse complement strand
CATTTACGTCATTTTGTGCATCCCAAAACATATTCTAATCACTTTTCGTACATAAGGAATGTAGTTCATCCATTAAGTGCATTTGTGTCATTGGATGAACATTTACGTCATTTTGTGCATCCCAAGCCTTATTCTATTCACTTTTCGTACTTAAGGAATGTAGTTCATCCAATAAGAGCGTTTGTGTCATTAATTTAACATTTACGTCATTTTGTGCATTCCAAGGCTTATTCTAATCACATTTCGTACATAAGGAATGTAGTTCATCCAATAAGTGCATTTGTGTCATCGGATGAACATTTACGTCATTTTGTGCATCCCAAGGCTTATTCTAATCAGTTTTCGTACTTAAGGAATGTAGTTCATCCAATAAGTGCATTTGTGTCATTGGATGAACATTTACGTCATTTTGTGCATCCCAAGCCTTATTCTAATCACTTTTCGTACTTAAGGAATGTAGTTCATCCAATAAGTGCATTTGTGTCATTGGATGAACATTTACGTCATTTTGTGCATGCCAAGGCTTATTCGAATCACTTTTCGTACTTAAGAAATGTAGTTCATCCAATAAGAGCGTTTGTGTCATTAATTTAACATTTACGTCATTTTGTGCATCCGAAGGCTTATTCTAATCACTTTTCGTACTTAAGGAATGTAATTCATCCAATAAGCGCGTTTGTGTCGTTGGATGAACATTTACGTGATTTTGTGCATCCCAAGGCTTATTCTGATTACTTTTCGTACTTAAGGAATGTAGTTCATCCAATAAGTGCATTTGTGTCATTGGATGAACATTTACGTCATTTTGTCGATCCCAAGGCTTATTCTAATAACTTTTCGTACTTAAGGAATGTAGATCATCCAATAAGAGCGTTTGTGTCATTAATTTAACATTTACGTCATTTTGTGCATTCCAAGGCTTATTCTAATCACTATTCGTACATAAGGAATGTAGTTCATCCAATAAGTGCATTTGTGTCATTGGATGAACATTTACGTTATTTTGTGCATCCCAAGGCTTATTCTAATCACTTTTTGTACGTAAGGAATTTAGTTTATCCAATAAGAGCTATTGTGTCATTAATTTAACATTTACCTCATTTTGTGCATCCCGTGGCTTATTCTAATCACTTTTCGTACTTAAGCGCGTTTGTGTCATTGGATGAATATTTACGTCATTTTGTGCATCCCAAGGCTTATTCTAATCAGTTTTCGTACTTAAGGAATGTAGTTCAGCCAATAAGAGCGTTTGTGTCATTAATTTAACATTTACGTCATTTTGTGCATTCCAAGGCTTATTCTAATCACTTTTCGTACTTAAGTAATGTAATTCATCCAATAAGTGCATTTGTGTCATTGGATGAACATTTACGTCATTTTGTGCATCCCAATGCTTATTCTAATCACTTTTCATACTTCAAGAATGTAGTTCATCCAATAAGTGCATTTGTGTCATTGGATGAACATTTACTTCATTTTGTGCATCCCAAGGCTTAGTCTAATCACTTTTTGTACGTAAGGAATTTAGTTTATCCAATAAGAGCTATTGTGTCATTAATTTAACATTTACATCATTTTGTGCATCCCAAGGCTTATTCTAATCACTTTTCGTACTTAAGCGCGTTTGTGTCATTGGATGAATATTTACGTCATTTTGTGCATCCCAAGGCTTATGCTAATCACTTTTCGTACTTAAGGAATGTAGTTCATCCAATAAGAGCGTTTGTGTCATTAATTTAACATTTACGTCATTTTGTGCATTCCAAGGCTTATTCTAATCACTTTTCGTACATAAGGATTGTAGTTCATCTAATAAGTGCATTTGTGTCATTGGATAACCATTTACGTCATTTTGTGCATCCCAAGGCTTATTCTAATCACTTTTCGTACTTAAGGAATATAGTTCATCCAATAAGTGCATTTGTGTCATTGGATGAACATTTACGTCATTTTGTGCATCCCAAGGTTTATTCTAATCACTTTTCGTACTTAAGGAATGTAATTCATCCAATAAATGCATTTGTGTCAGTGGATGAACATTTACGTCATTTTGTGCATTCCAAGGCTTATTCTAATCACTTTTCGTACATAAGGAATGTAGTTCATCCAATAAGTGCATTTGTGTCATTGGATGAACATTTACGTCATTTTGTGCATCCCAAGGCTTATTCTAATCACTTTTTGTACGTAAGGAATTTAGTTTATCCAATAAGAGCTATTGTGTCATTAATTTAACATTATAATAATTTTGTGCATCCCAAGGCTTATTCTAATCACTTTTCGTACTTAAGCGCGTTGGTGTCATTGGATGAATATTTACGTCATTTTGCGCATCCCAAGGCTTATTCTAACCACTTTTCGTACTTAAGGAATGTAGTTCATCCAATAAGAGCGTTTGTGTCATTAATTTAACATTTACGTCATTTTATGCATTCCAATGCTTATTCTAATCACTGTTCATACATAAGGAATGTAGGTCATCTAATAAGTGCATTTGTGTCATTGGATGAACAGTTACGTCATTTTGTGCATCCCAAAACTTATTCTAAACACTTTTCGTACTTAAGGAATGTAGTTCATCCAATAAGTGCATTTGTGTCATTGGATGAACATTTACGTCATTTAGTGCATCCCAAGGTTTATTCTAATCACTTTTCGTACTTAAGGAATGTAATTCATCCAATAAATGCATTTGTGTCAGTGGATGAACATTTACGTCATTTTGTGCATTCCAAGGCTTATTCTAATCACTTTTCGTACATAAGGAATGTAGTTCATCCAATAAGTGCATTTGTGTCATTGGATGAACATTTACGTCATTTTGTGCATCCCAAGGCTTATTCTAATCACTTTTTGTACGTAAGGAATTTAGTTTATCCAATAAGAGCTATTGTGTCATTAATTTAACATTATAATAATTTTGTGCATCCCAAGGCTTATTCTAATCACTTTTCGTACTTAAGCGCGTTGGTGTCATTGGATGAATATTTACGTCATTTTGCGCATCCCAAGGCTTATTCTAACCACTTTTCGTACTTAAGGAATGTAGTTCATCCAATAAGAGCGTTTGTGTCATTAATTTAACATTTACGTCATTTTATGCATTCCAATGCTTATTCTAATCACTGTTCATACATAAGGAATGTAGGTCATCTAATAAGTGCATTTGTGTCATTGGATGAACATTTACGTCATTTTGTGCATCCCAAAACTTATTCTAAACACTTTTCGTACTTAAGGAATGTAGTTCATCGAATAAGTGCATTTGTGTCATTGGATGAACATTTACGTCATTTAGTGCATCCCAAGGTTTATTCTAATCACTTTTCGTACTTAAGGAATGTAATTCATCCAATAAATGCATTTGTGTCAGTGGATGAACATTTACGTCATTTTGTGCATCCCGAGGCTTATTCTAATCACTTTTCGAACTTAAGGAATGTAGTTCATCCAAAAGTGCATTTGTGTCATTGGATGAACATTTACGTCATTTTTTGCATCCCAGGGCTTATTCTAATCACTTTTTGTACTTAAGCAATGTAGTTCATCCAATAAGTGCATTTGTGTCATTGGATGAACATTTACGTCATTTTTGTGCATCCCAAGGTTTATTCTAATCACTTTTCGTACTTAAGGAATGTAGTTCATACAATAAGAGCGTTTGTGTCATTAATTTAACATTTACGTCATTTTGTGCATTCCAAGGCTTATTCTAATCACTTTGCATACATAAGGATTGTAGTTCATCCAATAAGTGCATTTGTGTCATTGGTTGAACATTTACGTCATTTTGTGCATCCCAAGGCTTATTCTAATCACTTTTTGTACTTAAGTAATGTAGTTCATCCAATAAGTGCATTTGTGTCATTGGAGGAACATTTACGTCATTTTGTGCATCCCACGGTTTATTCTAATCACTTTTCGTACATAAGGAATGTAGTTCATCCAATAAGTGCATTTGTGTCATTGGATGAACATTTACGTCATTTTGTGCATCCCAAGGCTTATTCTAATCACTTTTTCTACGTAAGGAATTTAGTTTATCCAATAAGAGCTATTGTGTCATTAATTTAACATTTACGTCATTTTATGCATTCCAATGCTTATTCTAATCACTGTTCATACATAAGGAATGTAGGTCATCTAATAAGTGCATTTGTGTCATTAATTTAACATTTACGTCATTTTGTGCATCCCAAGGCTTATGAAAATCACTTTTCATTCTTAAGGAATGTAGTTCATGCAATAAGTGCATTTGTGTCATTAGATGAACATTTACGTCATTTTGTGCATCCCAAGGCTTATTCTAATCACTTTTCGTACTTAAGGAATGTAGTTCATCCAATAAGTGCATTTGTGTCATTGGATGAACATTTACGTCATTTTGTGCATCCCAAGGCTTATTCTAATCACTTTTCGTACATAAGGAATGTAGTTGATCCAATAAGTGCATTTGTGTCATTGGATGAACATTTACGTCATTTTGTGCATCCCAAGACTTATTCTAATAACATTTCGTACTTAAGGAATGTAGTTTATCCAATAAGTGCATTTGTGTCATTGGATGAACATTTACGTCATTTTGTGCATCCCATGGCTTATTCTAATCATTTTTCGTACTTAAGGAATGTAATTCATCCAATAAGTGCATTTGTGTCATTGGATGAATATTTACGTCATTTTGTACATCCCAAGGCTTATTCTAATCACTTTTCGTACTTAAGGAATGTAGTTCATCAATTAAGTGCATTAGTATCATTGGATAAACATTTACGTCATTTTGTGCATCCCAAGGCTTATTCTAATCACTTTTCGTACTTAAGGAATGTAGTTTATCCAGTAGTGCATTTGTGTCATTGGATGAACATTTACTTCATTTTGTGCATCCCAAGGCTTAGTCTAATCACTTTTTGTACGGAAGGAATTTAGTTTATCCAATAAGAGCTATTGTGTCATTAATTTAACATTTACATCATTTTGTGCATCCCAAGGCTTATTCTAATCACTTTTCGTACTTAAGCGCGTTTGTTTCATTGGATGAATATTTACGTCATTTTGTGCATCCCAAGGCTTATTCTAATCAGTTTTCGTACTTAAGGAATGTAGTTCAGCCAATAAGAGCGTTTGTGTCATTAATTTAACATTTACGTCATTTTGTGCATTCCAAGGCTTATTCTAATCACTTTTCGTACATAAGGATTGTAGTTCATCCAATAAGTGCATTTGTGTCGTTGGATGAACATTTACGTCATTTTGTGCATCGCAAGGCTTATTCTAATCACTTTTCGTACTTAAGGAATGTAGTTCATCCAATAAGTGCATTTGTGTCATTGGATGAACATTTACGTCATATTGTGCATGCCAAGGCTTATTCGAATCACTTTTCGTACTTAAGTAATGTAGTTCATCCAATAAGAGCGTTTGTGTCATTAATTTAACATTTACGTCATTTTGTGAATTCCAAGGCTTATGCTAATCACTTTTCGTACTTAAGGAATGTAGTTCATCCAATAAGAGCGTTTCTGTCATTAATTTAACATTTACGTCATTTTGTGCATTCAAAGGCTTATTCTAATCACTTTTCGTACATAAGGATTGTAGTTCATCCAATAAGTGCATTTGTGTCATTGGAGAAACATTTACGTCATTTTGTGCATCCGAAGGCTTATTCTAATCACTTTTCGTACTTAAGGAATGTAGTTCATCCAATAAGTGCATTTGTGTCATTGGATGAACATTTACGTCATTTTGTGCATCCCAAGGCTTATTCTAATCACTTTTCGTACATAAGGAATGTAGTTGATCCAATAAGTGCATTTGTGTCATTGGATGAACATTTACGTAATTTTGTGCATCCCAAGGCTTAGTCTAATCACTTTTTGTACGTAAGGAATTTAGTTTATCCAATAAGAGCTATTGTGTCATTAATTTAACATTTACATCATTTTGTGCATCCCAAGGCTTATTCTAATCACTTTTCGTACTTAAGCGCGTTTGTGTCATTGGATGAATATTTACGTCATTTTGTGCATCCCAAGGCTTATGCTAATCACTTTTCGTACTTAAGGAATGTAGTTCATCCAATAAGAGCGTTGGTGTCATTAATTTAACATTTACGTCATTTTGTGCATTCCAAGGCTTATTCTAATCACTTTTCGTACATAAGGATTGTAGTTCATCCAATAAGTGCATTTGTGTCGTTGGATGAACATTTACGTCATTTTGTGCATCGCAAGGCTTATTCTAATCACTTTTCGTACTTAAGGAATGTAGTTCATCCAATAAGTGCATTTGTGTCATTGGATGAACATTTACGTCATATTGTGCATGCCAAGGCTTATTCGAATCACTTTTCGTACTTAAGTAATGTAGTTCATCCAATAAGAGCGTTTGTGTCATTAATTTAACATTTACGTCATTTTGTGAATTCCAAGGCTTATGCTAATCACTTTTCGTACTTAAGGAATGTAGTTCATCCAATAAGAGCGTTTCTGTCATTAATTTAACATTTACGTCATTTTGTGCATTCAAAGGCTTATTCTAATCACTTTTCGTACATAAGGATTGTAGTTCATCCAATAAGTGCATTTGTGTCATTGGAGAAACATTTACGTCATTTTGTGCATCCGAAGGCTTATTCTAATCACTTTTCGTACTTAAGGAATGTAGTTCATCCAATAAGTGCATTTGTGTCATTGGATGAACATTTACGTCATTTTGTGCATCCCAAGGCTTATTCTAATCACTTTTCGTACATAAGGAATGTAGTTGATCCAATAAGTGCATTTGTTTCATTGGATGAACATTTACGTCATTTTGTGCATCCCAAGGCTTATTCTAATCACTTTTCGTACTTAAGGAATGTAGTTTATCCAATAGTGCATTTGTGTCATTGGATGAACATTTACTTCATTTTGTGCATCCCAAGGCTTAGTCTAATCACTTTTTGTACGTAAGGAATTTAGTTTATCCAATAAGAGCTATTGTGTCATTAATTTAACATTTACATCATTTTGTGCATCCCAAGGCTTATTCTAATCACTTTTCGTACTTAAGCGCGTTTGTGTCATTGGATGAATATTTACGTCATTTTGTGCATCCCAAGGCTTATGCTAATCACTTTTCGTACTTAAGGAATGTAGTTCATCCAATAAGAGCGTTGGTGTCATTAATTTAACATTTACGTCATTTTGTGCATTCCAAGGCTTATTCTAATCACTTTTCGTACATAAGGATTGTAGTTCATCCAATAAGTGCATTTGTGTCGTTGGATGAACATTTACGTCATTTTGTGCATCGCAAGGCTTATTCTAATCACTTTTCGTACTTAAGGAATGTAGTTCATCCAATAAGTGCATTTGTGTCATTGGATGAACATTTACGTCATATTGTGCATGCCAAGGCTTATTCGAATCACTTTTCGTACTTAAGTAATGTAGTTCATCCAATAAGAGCGTTTGTGTCATTAATTTAACATTTACGTCATTTTGTGCATCCGAAGGCTTATTCTAATCACTTTTCATACTTAAGGAATGTAGTTCATCCAATAAGTGCATTTGTGTCATTGGATGAACATTTACGTCATTTTGTGCATTCCAAGGCTTATTCTGATTACTTTTCGTACTTAAGGAATGTAGTTCATCCAATAAGTGCATTTGTGTCATTGGATGAACATTTACGTCATTTTGTGCATCCCAATGCTTATTCTAATCACTTTTCCTACTTCAAGAATGTAGTTCATCCAATAAGTGCATTTGTGTCATTGGATGAACATTTACGTCATTTTGTCGATCCCAAGGCTTATTCTAATAACTTTTCGTACTTAAGGAATGTAGTTCATCCAATAAGCGCGTTTCTTTCATTGGATGAACATTTACGTCATTTTGTGCATCCATAGGTTTATTCTAATCACTTTTCGTACTTAAGGAATGTAGTTCATCCAATAAGCGCGTTTGTGTCATTAATTTAACATTTACGTCATTTTGTGCATCCCAAGTCTTATTGTTATCACTTTTCGTACTTAAGGAATTTTGTTCCTCCAATAAGTGCATTTGTGTCATTGCATGAACATTTACGTCATTTTGTGCATCCCAAGGCTTATTCTAATTACTTTTCGTACTTAAGGAATGTAGTTCATCCAATAAGAGCGTTTGTGTCATTAATTTAACATTTACGTCATTTTGTGTATTCCAAGTCTTATTCTAATCACTTTTCGTACGTAAGGAATGTAGTTCATCCAATAAGTGCATTTTTGTCATTGGATGAACATTTACTTCATTTTGTGCATCCCAATGCTTATTCTAATCACTTTTTGTACTTAAGGAATGTAGTTCATCCTATAAGTGCATTTGTGTCATTGGATGAACATTTACGTCATTTTGTGCATTCTAAGGCTTATTCTAATCACATTTCGTACTTAAGGAATGTAGTTCATCCTATAAGTGCATTTGTGTCACTGGATGAACATTTACGTCATTTTGTGCATTCCAAGGCTTATTCTAATCACTTTTCGTACTTCAAGAATGTAGTTCATCCAATAAGTGCATTTGTGTCATTGGATGAACATTTACGTCATTTTGTGCATCCCAAGGTTTATTCTAATCACTTTTCGTACTTAAGGAATGTAATTCATCCAATAAATGCATTTGTGTCAGTGGATGAACATTTACGTCATTTTGTGCATTCCAAGGCTTATTCTAATCACTTTTCGTACATAAGGAATGTAGTTCATCCAATAAGTGCATTTGTGTCATTGGATGAACACTTACGTCATTTTGTGCATCCCAAGGCTTATTCTAATCACTTTTTGTACGTAAGGAATTTAGTTTATCCAATAAGAGCTATTGTGTCATTAATTTAACATTTACATAATTTTGAGCATGCTAAGGCTTATTCTAATCACTTTTCGTACTTAAGCGCGTTGGTGTCATTGGATGAATATTTACGTCATTTTGCGCATCCCAAGGCTTATTCTAACCACTTTTCGTACTTAAGGAATATAGTTCATCCAATAAGAGCGTTTGTGTCATTAATTTAACATTTACGTCATTTTATGCATTCCAATGCTTATTCTAATCACTGTTCATACATAAGGAATGTAGGTCATCTAATAAGTGCATTTGTGTCATTAATTTAACATTTACGTCATTTTGTGCATCCCAAGGCTTATTCTAATCACTTTTCGTACATAAGGAATGTAGTTGATCCAATAAGTGCATTTGTGTCATTGGATGAACATTTACGTCATTTTGTGCATCCCAAGGCTTATTCTAATCACTTTTCGTACTTAAGGAATGTAGTTTATCCAATAGTGCATTTGTGTCATTGGATGAACATTTACTTCATTTTGTGCATCCCAAGGCTTAGTCTAATCACTTTTTGTACGTAAGGAATTTAGTTTATCCAATAAGAGCTATTGTGTCATTAATTTAACATTTACATCATTTTGTGCATCCCAAGGCTTATTCTAATCACTTTTCGTACTTAAGCGCGTTTGTGTCATTGGATGAATATTTACGTCATTTTGTGCATCCCAAGGCTTATGCTAATCACTTTTCGTACTTAAGGAATGTAGTTCATCCAATAAGAGCGTTTGTGTCATTAATTTAACATTTACGTCATTTTGTGCATTCCAAGGCTTATTCTAATCACTTTTCGTACATAAGGATTGTAGTTCATCTAATAAGTGCATTTGTGTCATTGGATAAACATTTACGTCATTTTGTGCATCCCAAGGCTTATTCTAATCACTTTTCGTACTTAAGGAATGTAGTTCATCCAATAAGTGCATTTGTGTCATTGGATGAACATTTACGTCATTTTGTGCATCCCAAGGTTTATTCTAATCACTTTTCGTAATTAAGGAATGTAATTCATCCAATAAATGCATTTGTGTCAGTGGATGAACATTTACGTCATTTTGTGCATCCCAAGGCTTATTCTAATCACTTTTCGAACTTAAGGAATGTAGTTCATCCAAAAGTGCATTTGTGTCATTGGATGAACATTTACGTCATTTTTTGCATCCCAGGGCTTATTCTAATCACTTTTTGTACTTAAGCAATGTAGTTCATCCAATAAGTGCATTTGTGTCATTGGATGAACATTTACGTCATTTTGTGCATCCCAAGGCTTATTCTAATCACTTTTCGTACTTAAGGAATGTAGTTCATCCAATAAGTGCATTTGTGTCATTGGATGAACATTTACGTCATTTTGTGCATCCCAAGGCTTATTCTAATCACTTTTCGTACATAAGGAATGTAGTTGATCCAATAAGTGCATTTGTGTCATTGGATGAACATTTACGTCATTTTGTGCATCCCAAGGCTTATGCTAATCACTTTTCGTACTTAAGGAATGTAGTTCATCCAATAAGAGCGTTTGTGTCATTAATTTAACATTTACGTCATTTTGTGCATTCCAAGGCTTATTCTAATCACTTTTCGTACATAAGGATTGTAGTTCATCCAATAAGTGCATTTGTGTCATTGGATAAACATTTACGTCATTTTGTGCATCCCAAGGCTTATTCTAATCACTTTTCGTACTTAAGGAATGTAGTTCATCCAATAAGTGCATTTGTGTCATTGGATGAACATTTACGTCATTTTGTGCATCCCAAGGTTTATTTTAATCACTTTTCGTAATTAAGGAATGTAATTCATCCAATAAATGCATTTGTGTCAGTGGATGAACATTTACGTCATTTTGTGCATCCCAAGGCTTATTCTAATCACTTTTCGAACTTAAGGAATGTAGTTCATCCAAAAGTGCATTTGTGTCATTGGATGAACATTTACGTCATTTTTTGCATCCCAGGGCTTATTCTAATCACTTTTTGTACTTAAGCAATGTAGTTCATCCAATAAGTGCATTTGTGTCATTGGATGAACATTTACGTCATTTTGTGCATCCCAAGGTTTATTCTAATCACTTTTCGTAATTAAGGAATGTAATTCATCCAATAAATGCATTTGTGTCAGTGGATGAACATTTACGTCATTTTGTGCATCCCAAGGCTTATTCTAATCACTTTTCATACTTAAGGAATGTAGTTTATCCAATAGTGCATTTGTGTCATTGGATGAACATTTACTTCATTTTGTGCATCCCAAGGCTTAGTCTAATCACTTTTTGTACGTAAGGAATTTAGTTTATCCAATAAGAGCTATTGTGTCATTAATTTAACATTTACATCATTTTGTGCATCCCAAGGCTTATTCTAATCTCTTTTCGTACTTAAGCGCGTTTGTGTCATTGGATG
The DNA here is from genome assembly GCA_037974295.1 of Cicer cuneatum. NCBI lineage: Eukaryota > Viridiplantae > Streptophyta > Magnoliopsida > Fabales > Fabaceae > Cicer > Cicer cuneatum. The sequence continues at coordinate 51,515,374 of JBBPBO010000005.1, read as the reverse complement.
AATATTTACGTCATTTTGTGCATCCCAAGGCTTATGCTAATCACTTTTCGTACTTAAGGAATGTAGTTCATCCAATAAGAGCGTTTGTGTCATTAATTTAACATTTACGTCATTTTGTGCATTCAAAGGCTTATTCTAATCACTTTTCGTACATAAGGATTGTAGTTCATCCAATAAGTGCATTTGTGTCATTGGATAAACATTTACGTCATTTTGTGCATCCCAAGGTTTATTCTAATCACTTTTCGTACTTAAGGAATGTAGTTCATCCAATAAGTGCATTTGTGTCATTGGATGAACATTTACGTCATTTTGTGCATCCCAAGGCTTATTCTAATCACTTTTCGTACATAAGGAATGTAGTTGATCCAATAAGTGCATTTGTGTCATTGGATGAACATTTACGTCATTTTGTGCATCCCAAGGCTTATTCTAATCACTTTTCGTACTTAAGCGCGTTTGTGTCATTGGATGAATATTTACGTCATTTTGTGCATCCCAAGGCTTATGCTAATCACTTTTCGTACTTAAGGAATGTAGTTCATCCAATAAGAGCGTTTGTGTCATTAATTTAACATTTACGTCATTTTGTGCATTCCAAGGCTTATTCTAATCACTTTTCGTACATAAGGATTGTAGTTCATCTAATAAGTGCATTTGTGTCATTGGAGAAACATTTACGTCATTTTGTGCATCCCAAGGCTTATTCTAATCACTTTTCGTACTTAAGGAATGTAGTTCATCCAATAAGTGCATTTGTGTCATTGGATGAACATTTACGTCATTTTGTGCATCCCAAGGCTTATTCATATCACTTTTCGTACATAAGGAATGTAGTTGATCCAATAAGTGCATTTGTGTCATTGGATGAACATTTACGTCATTTTGTGCATCACAAGGCTTATTCTAATCACTTTTCGTACTTAAGGAATGTAGTTTATCCAATAGTGCATTTGTGTCATTGGATGAACATTTACTTCATTTTGTGCATCCCAAGGCTTAGTCTAATCACTTTTTGTACGTAAGGAATTTAGTTTATCCAATAAGAGCTATTGTGTCATTAATTTAACATTTACATCATTTTGTGCATCCCAAGGCTTATTCTAATCACTTTTCGTACTTAAGCGCGTTTGTGTCATTGGATGAATATTTACGTCATTTTGTGCATCCCAAGGCTTATGCTAATCACTTTTCGTACTTAAGGAATGTAGTTCATCCAATAAGAGCGTTTGTGTCATTAATTTAACATTTACGTCATTTTGTGCATTCCAAGGCTTATTCTAATAACATTTCGTACATAAGGATTGTAGTTCATCTAATAAGTGCATTTGTGTCATTGGATAACCATTTACGTCATTTTGTGCATCCCAAGGCTTATTCTAATCACTTTTCTTACTTAAGGAATATAGTTCATCCAATAAGTGCATTTGTGTCATTGGATGAACATTTACGTCATTTTGTGCATCCCAAGGTTTATTCTAATCACTTTTCGTAATTAAGGAATGTAATTCATCCAATAAATGCATTTGTGTCATTGGATGAACATTTACGTCATTTTGTGCATCCCAAGGCTTATTCTAATCACTTTTCGAACTTAAGGAATGTAGTTCATCCAAAAGTGCATTTGTGTCATTGGATGAACATTTACGTCATTTTTTGCATCCCAGGGCTTATTCTAATCACTTTTTGTACTTAAGCAATGTAGTTCATCCAATAAGTGCATTTGTGTCATTGGATGAACATTTACGTCATTTTTGTGCATCCCAAGGTTTATTCTAATCACTTTTCGTACTTAAGGGATGTAGTTCATCCAATAAGAGCGTTTGTGTCATTAATTTAACATTTACGTCATTTTGTGCATTCCAAGGCTTATTCTAATCACTTTGCATACATAAGGAATGTAGTTGATCCAATAAGTGCATTTGTGTCATTGGATGAACATTTACGTCATTTTGTGCATCCCAAGGCTTATTCTAATCACTTTTCGTACTTAAGGAATGTAGTTTATCCAGTAGTGCATTTGTGTCATTGGATGAACATTTACTTCATTTTGTGCATCCCAAGGCTTAGTCTAATCACTTTTTGTACGTAAGGAATTTAGTTTATCCAATAAGAGCTATTGTGTCATTAATTTAACATTTACATCATTTTGTGCATCCCAAGGCTTATTCTAATCACTTTTCGTACTTAAGCGCGTTTGTGTCATTGGATGAATATTTACGTCATTTTGTGCATCCCAAGGCTGATGCTAATCACTTTTTGTACTTAACGAATGTAGTTCATCCAATAAGAGCGTTTGTGTCATTAATGTAACATTTACGTCATTTTGTGCATTCCAAGGCTTATTCTAATAACATTTCGAACATAAGGATTGTAGTTCATCCAATAAGTGCATTTGTGTCATTGGATAAACATTTACGTCATTTTGTGCATCCCAAGGCTTATTCTAATCACTTTTCGTACTTAAGGAATGTAGTTCATCCAATAAGTGCATTTGTGTCATTGGATGAACATTTACGTCATTTTGTGCATCCCAAGGCTTATTCTAATCACTTTTCGTACATAAGGAATGTAGTTGATCCAATAAGTGCATTTGTGTCATTGGATGAACATTTACGTCATTTTGTGCATCCCAAGGCTTATTCTAATCACTTTTCGTACTTAAGGAATGTAGTTTATCCAATAGTGCATTTGTGTCATTGGATGAACATTTACTTCATTTTGTGCATCCCAAGGCTTAGTCTAATCACTTTTTGTACGTAAGGAATTTAGTTTATCCAATAAAAGCTATTGTGTCATTAATTTAACATTTACATCATTTTGTGCATCCCAAGGCTTATTCTAATCACTTTTCGTACTTAAGCGCGTTTGTGTCATTGGATGAATATTTACGTCATTTTGTGCATCCCAAGGCTGATGCTAATCACTTTTTGTACTTAACGAATGTAGTTCATCCAATAAGAGCGTTTGTGTCATTAATGTAACATTTACGTCATTTTGTGCATTCAAAGGCTTATTCTAATAACATTTCGTACATAAGGATTGTAGTTCATCCAATAAGTGCATTTGTGTCATTGGATAAACATTTACGTCATTTTGTGCATCCCAAGGCTTATTCTAATAACTTTTCGTACTTAAGGAATGTAGTTCATCCAATAAGTGCATTTGTGTCATTAGATGAACATTTACGTCATTTTGTGCATCCCAGGGCTTATTCTAATCACTTTTTGTACTTAAGCAACGTAGTTCATCCAATAAGTGCATTTGTGTCATTCGATGAACATTTACGTCATTTTTGTGCATCCCAAGGTTTATTCTAATCACTTTTCGTACTTAAGGAATGTAGTTCATCCAATAAGAGCGTTTGTGTCATTAATTTAACATTTACGTCATTTTGTGCATTCCAAGGCTTATTCTAATCACTTTTCGTACATAAGGAATGTAGTTGATCCAATAAGTGCATTTGTGTCATTGGATGAACATTTACGTCATTTTGTGCATCCCAAGGCTTATTCTAATCACTTTTCGTACTTAAGGAATGTAGTTTATCCAGTAGTGCATTTGTGTCATTGGATGAACATTTACTTCATTTTGTGCATCCCAAGGCTTAGTCTAATCACTTTTTGTACGTAAGGAATTTAGTTTATCCAATAAGAGCTATTGTGTCATTAATTTAACATTTACATCATTTTGTGCATCCCAAGGCTTATTCTAATCACTTTTCGTACTTAAGCGCGTTTGTGTCATTGGATGAATATTTACGTCATTTTGTGCATCCCAAGGCTTATGCTAATCACTTTTCGTACTTAAGGAATGTAGTTCATCCAATAAGAGCGTTTGTGTCATTAATTTAACATTTACGTCATTTTGTGCATTCAAAGGCTTATTCTAATCACTTTTCGTACATAAGGATTGTAGTTCATCCAATAAGTGCATTTGTGTCATTGGATAAACATTTACGTCATTTTGTGCATCCCAAGGTTTATTCTAATCACTTTTCGTACTTAAGGAATGTAGTTCATCCAATAAGTGCATTTGTGTCATTGGATGAACATTTACGTCATTTTGTGCATCCCAAGGCTTATTCTAATCACTTTTCGTACATAAGGAATGTAGTTGATCCAATAAGTGCATTTGTGTCATTGGATGAACATTTACGTCATTTTTGTGCATTCCAAGGCTTATTCTAATCACTTTTCGTACATAAGGATTGTAGTTCATCCAATAAGTGCATTTGTGTCATTGGATAAACATTTACATCATTTTGTGCATCCCAAGGCTTATTCTAATCACTTTTCGTACTTAAGGAATGTATTTCATGCAATAAGTGCATTTGTGTCATTAGATGAACATTTACGTCATTTTGTGCATCCCAAGGCTTATTCTAATCACTTTTCGTACTTAAGGAATGTAGTTCATCCAATAAGTGCATTTGTGTCATTGGATGAACATTTACGTCATTTTGTGCATCCCAAGGCTTATTCTAATCACTTTTTGTACGTAAGGAATTTAGTTTATCCAATAAGAGCTATCGTGTCATTAATTTAACATTTACGTCATTTTATGCATTCCAATGCTTATTCTAATCACTTTTTGTACTTAAGCAATGTAGTTCATCCAATAAGTGCATTTGTGTCATTGGATGAACATTTACGTCATTTTTGTGCATTCCAAGGCTTATTCTAATCACTTTTCGTACATAAGGATTGTAGTTCATCCAATAAGTGCATTTGTGTCATTGGATAAACATTTACGTCATTTTGTGCATCCCAAGGCTTATTCTAATCACTTTTCGTACTTAAGGAATGTAGTTCATCCAATAAGTGCATTTGTGTCATTAGATGAACATTTACGTCATTTTGTGCATCCCAGGGCTTATTCTAATCACTTTTTGTACTTAAGCAACGTAGTTCATCCAATAAGTGCATTTGTGTCATTCGATGAACATTTACGTCATTTTTGTGCATCCCAAGGTTTATTCTAATCACTTTTCGTACTTAAGGAATGTAGTTCATCCAATAAGAGCGTTTGTGTCATTAATTTAACATTTACGTCATTTTGTGCATTCCAAGGCTTATTCTAATCACTTTTCGTACATAAGGATTGTAGTTCATCCAATAAGTGCATTTGTGTCATTGGATGAACATTTACATCATTTTGTGCATCCCAAGGCTTATTCTAATCACTTTTCGTACTTAAGGAATGTAGTTCATCCAATAAGTGCATTTGTGTCATTGGATGAACATTTACGTCATTTTGTGCATCCTAAGGTTTATTCTAATCACTTTTCGTACTTAAGGAATGTAATTCATCCAATAAATGCATTTGTGTCAGTGGATGAACATTTACGTCATTTTGTGCATTCCAAGGCTTATTCTAATCACTTTTCGTACTTAAGGAATGTAGTTCATCCAATAAGTGCATTTGTGTCATTGGATGAACATTTACGTCATTTTGTGCATCCCAGGGCTTATTCTAATCACTTTTTGTACTTAAGCAATGTAGTTCATCCAATAAGTGCATTTGTGTCATTGGATGAACATTTACGTCATTTTTGTGCATCCCTAGGTTTATTCTAATCACTTTTCGTACATAAGGATTGTAGTTCATCCAATAAGTGCATTTGTGTCATTGGATGAACATTTACGTCATTTTGTGCATCCCAAGGCTTATTCTAATCACTTTTCGTACTTAAGGAATGTAGTTCATCCAATAAGTGCATTTGTGTCATTGGATGAACATTTACGTCATTTTGTGCATCCCAAGGTTTATTCTAATCACTTTTCGTACTTAAGGAATGTAATTCATCCAATAAATGCATTTGTGTCAGTGGATGAACATTTACGTCATTTTGTGCATTCCAAGGCTTATTCTAATCACTTTTCGTACATAAGGAATGTAGTTCATCCAATAAGTGCATTTGTGTCATTGGATGAACATTTACGTCATTTTGTGCATCCCAAGGCTTATTCTAATCACTTTTTGTACGTAAGGAATTTAGTTTATCCAATAAGAGCTATTGTGTCATTTATTTAACAGTTACATAATTTTGTGCATCCCAAGGCTTATTCTAATCACTTTTCGTACTTAAGCGCGTTGGTGTCATTGGATGAATATTTACGTCATTTTGCGCATCCCAAGGCTTATCCTAACCACTTTTTGTACTGAAGGAATGTAGTTCATCCAATAAGAGCGTTAGTGTCATTAATTTAACATTTACGTCATTTTATGCATTCCAATGCTTATTCTAATCACTTTTCATACATAAGGAATGTAGGTCATCTAATAAGTGCATTTGTGTCATCGGATGAACATTTACGTCATTTTGTGCATCCCAAGGCTTAATCTAATCACTTTTCGTACTTAAGGAATGTAGTTCATCCAATAAGTGCATTTGTGTCATCGGATGATCATTTACGTCATTTTTGTGCATCCCAAGGTTTATTCTAATCACTTTTCGTACTTAAGGAATGTAATTCATCCAATAAGCACGTTTGTGTCATTAATTTAACATTTACGTCATTTTGTGCATCCCAAGGCTTATTATAATCACTTTTCGTACTTAAGGAATATATTTCATCCAATAAGTGCATTTGTGTCATTGGATGAACATTTACGTCATTTTGTGCATCCCAAGGCTTATTCTAATCACTTTTCGTACATAAGGATTGTAGTTCATCCAATAAGTGCATTTGTGTCATTGGATGAACATTTACGTCATTTTGTGCATCCCAAGGCTTATTCTAATCACTTTACATACTTAAGGAATGTAGTTCATCCAATAAGTGCATTTGTGTCATTGGATGAACATTTACGTCATTTTGTGCATCCCAAGGTTTATTCTAATCACTTTACATACTTAAGGAATGTAGTTCATCCAATAAGTGCATTTGTGTCATTGGATGAACATTTACGTCATTTTGTGCATCCCAAGGTTTATTCTAATCACTTTTCGTACTTAAGGAATGTAATTCATCCAATAAATGCATTTGTGTCAGTGGATGAACATTTACGTCATTTTGTGCATCCCAAGGCTTATTCTAATCACTTTTCGAACTTAAGGAATGTAGTTCATCCAAAAGTGCATTTGTGTCATTGGATGAACATTTACGTCATTTTTTGCATCCCAGGGCTTATTCTAATCACTTTTTGTACTTAAGCAATGTAGTTCATCCAATAAGTGCATTTGTGTCATTGGATGAACATTTACGTCATTTTTGTGCATCCCAAGGTTTATTCTAATCACTTTTCGTACTTAAGGAATGTAGTTCATCCAATAAGAGCGTTTGTGTCATTAATTTAACATTTACGTCATTTTGTGCATTCCAAGGCTTATTCTAATCACTTTTCGTACATAAGGATTGTAGTTCATCCAATAAGTGCATTTGTGTCATTGGACGAACATTTACGTCATTTTGTGCATCCCAAGGTTTATTCTAATCACTTTTCGTACTTAAGGAATGTAATTCATCCAATAAATGCATTTGTGTCAGTGGATGAACATTTACGTCATTTTGTGCATTCCAAGGCTTATTCTAATCACTTTTCGTACTTAAGGAATGTAGTTCATCCAATAAGTGCATTTGTGTCATTGGATGAACATTTACGTCATTTTGTGCATCCCAGGGCTTATTCTAATCACTTTTTGTACTTAAGCAATGTAGTTCATCCAATAAGTGCATTTGTGTCATTGGATGAACATTTACGTCATTTTTGTGCATCCCTAGGTTTATTCTAATCACTTTTCGTACATAAGGATTGTAGTTCATCCAATAAGTGCATTTGTGTCATTGGATGAACATTTACGTCATTTTGTGCATCCCAAGGCTTATTCTAATCACTTTTCGTACTTAAGGAATGTAGTTCATCCAATAAGTGCATTTGTGTCATTGGATGAACATTTACGTCATTTTGTGCATCCCAAGGTTTATTCTAATCACTTTTCGTACTTAAGGAATGTAATTCATCCAATAAATGCATTTGTGTCAGTGGATGAACATTTACGTCATTTTGTGCATTCCAAGGCTTATTCTAATCACTTTTCGTACATAAGGAATGTAGTTCATCCAATAAGTGCATTTGTGTCATTGGATGAACATTTACGTCATTTTGTGCATCCCAAGGCTTATTCTAATCACTTTTTCTACGTAAGGAATTTAGTTTATCCAATAAGAGCTATTGTGTCATTAATTTAACATTTACGTCATTTTATGCATTCCAATGCTTATTCTAATCACTGTTCATACATAAGGAATGTAGGTCATCTAATAAGTGCATTTGTGTCATTAATTTAACATTTACGTCATTTTGTGCATCCCAAGGCTTATTATAGTCACTTTTCTTACTTAAGGAATATATTTCATCCAATAAGTGCATTTGTGTCATTGGATGAACATTTACGTCATTTTGTGCATCCCAAGGCTTATTCTAATCACTTTTCGTACTTAAGGAATGTAGTTCATCCAATAAGTGCATTTGTGTCATTGGATGAACATTTACGTCATTTTGTGCATCCCAAGGCTTATTCTAATCACTTTTCGTACTTAAGGAATGTAGTTTATCCAGTAGTGCATTTGTGTCATTGGATGAACATTTACTTCATTTTGTGCATCCCAAGGCTTAGTCTAATCACTTTTTGTACGTAAGGAATTTAGTTTATCAAATAAGAGCTATTGTGTCATTAATTTAACATTTACATCATTTTGTGCATCCCAAGGCTTATTCTAATCACTTTTCGTACTTAAGGAATGTAGTTTATCCAGTAGTGCATTTGTGTCATTGGATGAACATTTACTTCATTTTGTGCATCCCAAGGCTTAGTCTAATCACTTTTTGTACGTAGGGAATTTAATTTATCCAATAAGAGCTATTGTGTCATTAATTTAACATTTACATAATTTTGTCCATCCCAAGGCTTATTGTAATCACTTTTCGTACTTAAGCGCGTTGGTGTCATTGGATGAATATTTACGTCATTTTGCACATCCCAAGGCTTATTCTAACCAATTTTCGTACTTAAGGAATGTAGTTCATCCAATAAGAGCGTTTGTGTCATTAATTTAACATTTACGTCATTTTATGCATTCCAATGCTTATTCTAATCACTGTTCGTACATAAGGAATGTAGGTCATCTAATAAGTGCATTTGTGTCATTGGATGAACATTTACGTCATTTTGTGCATCCCAAGGCTTATTCTAATCACTTTTTGTACGTAAGGAATTTAGTTTATCCAATAAGAGCTATCGTGTCATTAATTTAACATTTACGTCATTTTATGCATTCCAATACTTATTCTAATCACTTTTTGTACTTAAGCAATGTAGTTCATCCAATAAGTGCATTTGTGTCATTGGATGAACATTTACGTCATTTTTGTGCATTCCAAGGCTTATTCTAATCACTTTTCGTACATAAGGATTGTAGTTCATCCAATAAGTGCATTTGTGTCATTGGATAAACATTTACATCATTTTGTGCATCCCAAGGCTTATTCTAATCACTTTTCGTACTTAAGGAATGTATTTCATGCAATAAGTGCATTTGTGTCATTAGATGAACATTTACGTCATTTTGTGCATCCCAAGGCTTATTCTAATCACTTTTCGTACTTAAGGAATGTAGTTCATCCAATAAGTGCATTTGTGTCATTGGATGAACATTTACGTCATTTTGTGCATCCCAAGGCTTATTCTAATCACTTTTTGTACGTAAGGAATTTAGTTTATCCAATAAGAGCTATCGTGTCATTAATTTAACATTTACGTCATTTTATGCATTCCAATGCTTATTCTAATCACTTTTTGTACTTAAGCAATGTAGTTCATCCAATAAGTGCATTTGTGTCATTGGATGAACATTTACGTCATTTTTGTGCATTCCAAGGCTTATTCTAATCACTTTTCGTACATAAGGATTGTAGTTCATCCAATAAGTGCATTTGTGTCATTGGATAAACATTTACGTCATTTTGTGCATCCCAAGGCTTATTCTAATCACTTTTCGTACTTAAGGAATGTAGTTCATCCAATAAGTGCATTTGTGTCATTGGATGAACATTTACTTCATTTTGTGCATCCCAAGGCTTAGTCTAATCACTTTTTGTACGTAAGGAATTTAGTTTATCCAATAAGAGCTATTGTGTCATTAATTTAACATTTACATCATTTTGTGCATCCCAAGGCTTATTCTAATCACTTTTCTCACTTAAGCGCGTTTGTGTCATTGGATGAATATTTACGTCATTTTGTGCATCCCAAGGCTTATGCTAATCACTTTTCGTACTTAAGGAATGTAGTTCATCCAATAAGAGCGTTTGTGTCATTAATTTAACATTTACGTCATTTTGTGCATTCCAAGGCTTATTCTAATCACTTTTCGTACTTAAGGATTGTAGTTCATCCAATAAGTGCATTTGTGTCATTGGATAAACATTTACGTCATTTTGTGCATCCCAAGGCTTATTCTAATCACTTTTCGTACTTAAGGAATGTAGTTCATCCAATAAGTGCATTTGTGTCATTGGATGAACATTTACGTCATTTTGTGCATCCCAAGGTTTATTCTAATCACTTTT
>JBBPBO010000005.1:51414982-51503641 GCA_037974295.1 Cicer cuneatum | reverse complement strand
TACGTAAGGAATTTAGTTTATCCAATAAGAGCTATTGTGTCATTAATTTAACATTTACGTCATTTTATGCATTCCAATGCTTATTCTAATCACTGTTCATACATAAGGAATGTAGGTCATCTAATAAGTGCATTTGTGTCATTAATTTAACATTTACGTCATTTTGTGCATCCCAAGGCTTATTATAGTCACTTTTCTTACTTAAGGAATATATTTCATCCAATAAGTGCATTTGTGTCATTGGATGAACATTTACGTCATTTTGTGCATCCCAAGGCTTATTCTAATCACTTTTCGTACTTAAGGAATGTAGTTCATGCAATAAGTGCATTTGTGTCATTAGATGAACATTTACGTCATTTTGTGCATCCCAAGGCTTATTCTAATCACTTTACGTACTTAAGGAATGTAGTTCATCCAATAAGTGCATTTGTGTCATTGGATGAACATTTACGTCATTTTGTGCATCCCAAGGCTTATTCTAATCACTTTTCGTACTTAAGGAATGTAGTTTATCCAGTAGTGCATTTGTGTCATTGGATGAACATTTACTTCATTTTGTGCATCCCAAGGCTTAGTCTAATCACTTTTTGTACGTAAGGAATTTAGTTTATCCAATAAGAGCTATTGTGTCATTAATTTAACATTTACATCATTTTGTGCATCCCAAGGCTTATTCTAATCACTTTTCGTACTTAAGCGCGTTTGTGTCATTGGATGAATATTTACGTCATTTTGTGCATCCCAAGGCTTATGCTAATCACTTTTCGTACTTAAGGAATGTAGTTCATCCAATAAGAGCATTTGTGTCATTAATTTGACATTTACGTCATTTTGTGCATTCCAAGGCTTATTCTAATCACTTTTCGTACATAAGGATTGTAGTTCATCCAATAAGTGCATTTGTGTCATTGGATAAACATTTACGTCATTTTGTGCATCCCAAGGCTTATTCTAATCACTTTTCGTACTTAAGGAATGTAGTTCATCCAATAAGTGCATTTGTTTCATTAGATGAACATTTACGTCATTTTGTGCATCCCAGGGCTTATTCTAATCACTTTTTGTACTTAAGCAATGTAGTTCATCCAATAAGTGCATTTGTGTCATTGGATGAACATTAACGTCATTTTTGTGCATCCCAAGGTTTATTCTAATCACTTTTCGTACTTAAGGAATGTAGTTCATCCAATAAGAGCGTTTGTGTCATTAATTTAACATTTACGTCATTTTGTGCATTCCAAGGCTTATTCTAATCACTTTTCGTACATAAGGATTGTAGTTCATCCAATAAGTGCATTTGTGTCATTGGATAAACATTTACGTCATTTTGTGCATCCCAAGGCTTATTCTAATCACTTTTTGTACGTAAGGAATTTAGTTTATCCAATAAGAGCTATTGTGTCATTAATTTAACATTTACGTCATTTTATGCATTCCAATGCTTATTCTAATCACTTTTTGTACTTAAGCAATGTAGTTCATCCAATAAGTGCATTTGTGTCATTGGATGAACATTTACGTCATTTTTGTGCATTCCAAGGCTTATTCTAATCACTTTTCGTACATAAGGATTGTAGTTCATCCAATAAGTGCATTTGTGTCATTGGATAAACATTTACATCATTTTGTGCATCCCAAGGCTTATTCTAATCACTTTTCGTACTTAAGGAATGTAGTTCATGCAATAAGTGCATTTGTGTCATTAGATGAACATTTACGTCATTTTGTGCATCCCAAGGCTTATTCTAATCACTTTTCGTACTTAAGGAATGTAGTTCATCCAATAAGTGCATTTGTGTCATTGGATGAACATTTACGTCATTTTGTGCATCCCAAGGCTTATTCTAATCACTTTTTGTACGTAAGGAATTTAGTTTATCCAATAAGAGCTATCGTGTCATTAATTTAACATTTACGTCATTTTATGCATTCCAATGCTTATTCTAATCACTTTTTGTACTTAAGCAATGTAGTTCATCCAATAAGTGCATTTGTGTCATTGGATGAACATTTACGTCATTTTTGTGCATTCCAAGGCTTATTCTAATCACTTTTCGTACATAAGGATTGTAGTTCATCCAATAAGTGCATTTGTGTCATTGGATAAACATTTACATCATTTTGTGCATCCCAATGCTTATTCTAATCACTTTTCGTACTTAAGGAATGTATTTCATGCAATAAGTGCATTTGTGTCATTAGATGAACATTTACGTCATTTTGTGCATCCCAAGGCTTATTCTAATCACTTTTCATACTTAAGGAATGTAGTTCATCCAATAAGTGCATTTGTGTCATTGGATGAACATTTACGTCATTTTGTGCATCCCAAGGCTTATTCTAATCACTTTTCGTACATAAGGAATGTAGTTGATCCAATAAGTGCATTTGTGTCATTGGATGAACATTTACGTCATTTTGTGCATCCCAAGGCTTATTCTAATCACTTTTCGTACTTAAGGAATGTAGTTTATCCAGTAGTGCATTTGTGTCATTGGATGAACATTTACTTCATTTTGTGCATCCCAAGGCTTAGTCTAATCACTTTTTGTACGTAAGGAATTTAGTTTATCCAATAAGAGCTATTGTGTCATTAATTTAACATTTACATCATTTTGTGCATCCCAAGGCTTATTCTAATCACTTTTCGTACTTAAGCGCGTTTGTGTCATTGGATGAATATTTACGTCATTTTGTGCATCCCAAGGCTTATTCTAATCACTTTTCGTACTTAAGGAATGTAGTTCATCCAATAAGAGCGTTTGTGTCATTAATTTAACATTTACGTCATTTTGTGCATTCCAAGGCTTATTCTAATCACTTTTCGTACATAAGGATTGTAGTTCATCCAATAAGTGCATTTGTGTCATTGGATAAACATTTACGTCATTTTGTGCATCCCAAGGCTTATTCTAATCACTTTTCGTACTTAAGGAATGTAGTTCATCCAATAAGTGCATTTGTGTCATTGGATGAACATTTACGTCATTTTGTGCATCCCAAGGTTTATTTTAATCACTTTTCGTAATTAAGGAATGTAATTCATCCAATAAATGCATTTGTGTCAGTGGATGAACATTTACGTCATTTTGTGCATCCCAAGGCTTATTCTAATCACTTTTCGAACTTAAGGAATGTAGTTCATCCAAAAGTGCATTTGTGTCATTGGATGAACATTTACGTCATTTTTTGCATCCCAGGGCTTATTCTAATCACTTTTTGTACTTAAGCAATGTAGTTCATCCAATAAGTGCATTTGTGTCATTGGATGAACATTTACGTCATTTTGTGCATCCCAAGGTTTATTCTAATCACTTTTCGTACTTAAGGAATGTAGTTCATCCAATAAGAGCGTTTGTGTCATTAATTTAACATTTACGTCATTTTGTGCATTCCAAGGCTTATTCTAATCACTTTTCGTACATAAGGATTGTAGTTCATCCAATAAGTGCATTTGTGTCATTGGATGAACATTTACGTCATTTTGTGCATTCCAAGGCTTATTCTAATCACTTTTCGTACTTAAGGAATGTAGTTCATCCAATAAGTGCATTTGTGTCATTGGATGAACATTTACGTCATTTTGTGCATCCCAGGGCTTATTCTAATCACTTTTTGTACTTAAGCAATGTAGTTCATCCAATAAGTGCATTTGTGTCATTGGATGAACATTTACGTCATTTTTGTGCATCCCTAGGTTTATTCTAATCACTTTTCGTACTTAAGGAATGTAGTTCATCCAATAAGTGCATTTGTGTCATTAGACGAACATTTACGTCATTTTGTGCATCCCAAGGTTTATTCTAATCACTTTTCGTACTTAAGGAATGTAATTCATCCAATAAATGCATTTGTGTCAGTGGATGAACATTTACGTCATTTTGTGCATTCCAAGGCTTATTCTAATCACTTTTCGTACTTAAGGAATGTAGTTCATCCAATAAGTGCATTTGTGTCATTGGATGAACATTTACGTCATTTTGTGCATCCCAGGGCTTATTCTAATCACTTTTTGTACTTAAGCAATGTAGTTCATCCAATAAGTGCATTTGTGTCATTGGATGAACATTTACGTCATTTTTGTGCATCCCTAGGTTTATTCTAATCACTTTTCGTACTTAAGGAACGTAGTTCATCCAATAAGAGCGTTTGTGTCATTAATTTAACATTTACGTCATTTTGTGCATTCCAAGGCTTATTCTAATCACTTTTCGTACTTAAGGAATGTAGTTCATCCAATAAGTGCATTTGTGTCATTGGACGAACATTTACGTCATTTTGTGCATCCCAAGGTTTATTCTAATCACTTTTCGTACTTAAGGAATGTAATTCATCCAATAAATGCATTTGTGTCAGTGGATGAACATTTACGTCATTTTGTGCATTCCAAAGCTTATTCTAATCACTTTTCGTACATAAGGAATGTAGTTAATCCAATAAGTGCATTTTTGTCATTGGATGAACATTTACGTCATTTTGTGCATCCCAAGGCATATTCTAATCACTTTTTGTACGTAAGGAATTTATTTTATCCAATAAGAGCTATTGTGTCATTAATTTAACATTTACATAATTTTGTGCATCCCAAGGCTTATTCTAATCACTTTTCGTACTTAAGCGCGTTGGTGTCATTGGATGAACTGACGTCATTCTGCGCATCCCAAGGCTTATTCTAACCACTTTTCGTACTTAAGGAATGTAGTTCATCCAATAAGAGCGTTTGTGTCATTAATTTAACATTTACGTCATTTTATGCATTCCAATGCTTATTCTAATCACTGTTCAGACATAAGGAATGTAGGTCATCTAATAAGTGCATTTGTGTCATTGGATGAACATTTACGTCATTTTGTGCATCCCAAGGCTTATTCTAATCACTTTTCGTACTTAAGGAATGTAAGTCATCCAATAAGTGCATTTGTGTCATTGGATGAACATTTACGTCATTTTGTGCATCCCAAGGTTTATTCTAATCACTTTTCGTACTTAAGGAATGTAATTCATCCAATAAATGCATTTGTGTCAGTGGATGAACATTTACGTCATTTTGTGCATCCCAAGGCTTATTCTAATCACTTTTTGAACTTAAGGAATGTAGTTCATCCAAAAGTGCATTTGTGTCATTGGATGAACATTTACGTCATTTTGTGCATCCCAAGGCTTATTCTAATCACTTTTCGTACATAAGGAATGTAGTTGATCCAATAAGTGCATTTGTGTCATTGGATGAACATTTACGTCATTTTGTGCATCTCAAGGCTTATTCTAATTACTTTTCGTACTTAAGGAATGTAGTTCATCCAATAAGAGCGTTTGTGTCATTAATTTAACATTTACGTCATTTTTTGCATTCCAATGCTTATTCTAATCACTGTTCAGACATAAGGAATGTAGGTCATCGAATAAGTGCATTTGTGTCATTGGATGAACATTTACGTCATTTTGTGCATCCCAAGGCTTATTCTAATCACTTTTCGTACATAAGGAATGTAGTTAATCCAATAAGTGCATTTTTGTCATTGGATGAACATTTACGTCATTTTGTGCATCCCAAGGCTTATTCTAATCACTTTTTGTACGTAAGTAATTTATTTTATCCAATAAGAGCTATTGTGTCATTAATTTAACATTTACATAATTTTGTGCATCCCAAGGCTTATTCTAATCACTTTTCGTACTTAAGCGCGTTGGTGACATTGGATGAACTTACGTCATTCTGCGCATCCCAAGGCTTATTCTAACCACTTTTCGTACTTAAGGAATGTAGTTCATCCAATAAGAGCGTTTGTGTCATTAATTTAACATTTACGTCATTTTATGCATTCCAATGCTTATTCTAATCACTGTTCAGACATAAGGAATGTAGGTCATCTAATAAGTGCATTTGTGTCATTGGATGAACATTTACGTCATTTTGTGCATCCCAAGGCTTATTCTAATCACTTTTCGTACTTAAGGAATGTAAGTCATCCAATAAGTGCATTTGTGTCATTGGATGAACATTTACGTCATTTTGTGCATCCCAAGGCTTATTCTAATCACTTTTCGTACTTAAGGAATGTAGTTCATCCAATAAGTGAATTTGTGTCATCGGATGAACATTTACGTCATTTTGTGCATCCCAAGGTTTATTCTAATCACTTTTCGTACTTAAGGAATGTAATTCATCCAATAAATGCATTTGTGTCAGTGGATGAACATT
Organism: Cicer cuneatum; assembly: GCA_037974295.1. Classification (NCBI taxonomy): domain Eukaryota; kingdom Viridiplantae; phylum Streptophyta; class Magnoliopsida; order Fabales; family Fabaceae; genus Cicer; species Cicer cuneatum. The sequence goes on along the minus strand of JBBPBO010000005.1, from coordinate 51,497,436 downwards.
TACGTCATTTTGTGCATCCCAAGGCTTATTCTAATCACTTTTCGAACATAACGAATGTAGTTCATCCAAAAGTGCATTTGTGTCATTGGATGAACATTTACGTCATTTTGTGCATCCCAGGGCTTATTCTAATCACTTTTTGTACTTAAGCAATGTAGTTCATCCAATAAGTGCATTTGTGTCATTGGATGAACATTTACGTCATTTTGTGCATCCCAAGGCTTATTCTAATCACTTTTCGTACTTAAGGAATGTAGTTCATCCAATAAGTGCATTTGTGTCATTGGACGAACATTTACGTCATTTTGTGCATCCCAAGGTTTATTCTAATCACTTTTCGTACTTAAGGAATGTAATTCATCCAATAAATGCATTTGTGTCAATGGATGAACATTTACGTCATTTTGTGCATTCCAAAGCTTATTCTAATCACTTTTCGTACATAAGGAATGTAGTTAATCCAATAAGTGCATTTTTGTCATTGGATGAACATTTACGTCATTTTGTACATCCCAAGGCATATTCTAATCACTTTTTGTACGTAAGGAATTTATTTTATCCAATAAGAGCTATTGTGTCATTAATTTAACATTTACATAATTTTGTGCATCCCAAGGCTTATTCTAATCACTTTTCGTACTTAAGCGCGTTGGTGTCATTGGATGAACTTACGTCATTCTGCGCATCCCAAGGCTTATTCTAACCACTTTTCGTACTTAAGGAATGTAGTTCATCCAATAAGAGTGTTTGTGTCATTAATTTAACATTTACGTCATTTTGTGCATTCCAAGGTTTATTCTAATCACTTTTCGTACTTAAGGAATGTAATTCATCCAATAAATGCATTTGTGTCAGTGGATGAACATTTACGTCATTTTGTGCATTCCAAGGCTTATTCTAATCACTTTTCGTACTTAAGGAATGTAGTTCATCCAATAAGTGCATTTGTGTCATTGGATGAACATTTACGTCATTTTGTGCATCCCAGGGCTTATTCTAATCACTTTTTGTACTTAAGCAATGTAGTTCATCCAATAAGTGCATTTGTGTCATTGGATGAACATTTACGTCATTTTTGTGCATCCCAAGGTTTATTCTAATCACTTTTCGTACTTAAGGAATGTAGTTCATCCAATAAGAGCGTTTGTGTCATTAATTTAACATTTACGTCATTTTGTGCATTCCAAGGCTTATTCTAATCACTTTTCGTACATAAGGATTGTAGTTCATCCAATAAGTGCATTTGTGTCATTGGATGAACATTTACGTCATTTTGTGCATCCCAAGGCTTATTCTAATCACTTTTCGTACTTAAGGAATGTAGTTCATCCAATAAGTGCATTTGTGTCATTGGACGAACATTTACGTCATTTTGTGCATCCCAAGGTTTATTCTAATCACTTTTCGTACTTAAGGAATGTAATTCATCCAATAAATGCATTTGTGTCAATGGATGAACATTTACGTCATTTTGTGCATTCCAAAGCTTATTCTAATCACTTTTCGTACATAAGGAATGTAGTTAATCCAATAAGTGCATTTTTGTCATTGGATGAACATTTACGTCATTTTGTACATCCCAAGGCATATTCTAATCACTTTTTGTACGTAAGGAATTTATTTTATCCAATAAGAGCTATTGTGTCATTAATTTAACATTTACATAATTTTGTGCATCCCAAGGCTTATTCTAATCACTTTTCGTACTTAAGCGCGTTGGTGTCATTGGATGAACTTACGTCATTCTGCGCATCCCAAGGCTTATTCTAACCACTTTTCGTACTTAAGGAATGTAGTTCATCCAATAAGAGTGTTTGTGTCATTAATTTAACATTTACGTCATTTTGTGCATTCCAAGGTTTATTCTAATCACTTTTCGTACTTAAGGAATGTAATTCATCCAATAAATGCATTTGTGTCAGTGGATGAACATTTACGTCATTTTGTGCATTCCAAGGCTTATTCTAATCACTTTTCGTACTTAAGGAATGTAGTTCATCCAATAAGTGCATTTGTGTCATTGGATGAACATTTACGTCATTTTGTGCATCCCAGGGCTTATTCTAATAACTTTTTGTACTTAAGCAATGTAGTTCATCCAATAAGTGCATTTGTGTCATTGGATGAACATTTACGTCATTTTTGTGCATCCCTAGGTTTATTCTAATCACTTTTCGTACTTAAGGAATGTAGTTCATCCAATAAGAGCGTTTGTGTCATTAATTTAACATTTACGTCATTTTGTGCATTCCAAGGCTTATTCTATTCACTTTTCGTACATAAGGATTGTAGTTCATCCAATAAGTGCATTTGTGTCATTGGATGAACATTTACGTCATTTTGTGCATCCCAAGGCTTATTCTAATCACTTTTTGTACTTAAGGAATGTAGTTCATCCAATAAGTGCATTTGTGTCATTGGATGAACATTGACGTCATTTTGTGCATCCCAAGGTTTATTCTAATCACTTTTCGTACTTAAGGAATGTAATTCATCCAATAAATGCATTTGTGTCAGTGGATGAACATTTACGTCATTTTGTGCATTCCAAGGCTTATTCTAATCACTTTTCGTACATAAGGAATGTAGTTCATCCAATAAGTGCATTTGTGTCATTGGATGAACATTTACGTCATTTTGTGCATCCCAGGGCTTATTCTAATCACTTTTTGTACTTAAGCAATGTAGTTCATCCAATAAGTGCATTTGTGTCATTGGATGAACATTTACGTCATTTTGTGCATCCCAGGGCTTATTCTAATCACTTTTTGTACTTAAGCAATGTAGTTCATCCAATAAGTGCATTTGTGTCATTGGATGAACATTTACGTCATTTTTGTGCATCCCTAGGTTTATTCTAATCACTTTTCGTACTTAAGGAATGTAGTTCATCCAATAAGAGCGTTTGTGTCATTAATTTAACATTTACGTCATTTTGTGCATTCCAAGGCTTATTCTAATCACTTTTCGTACATAAGGATTGTAGTTCATGCAATAAGTGCATTTGTGTCATTAGATGAACATTTACGTCATTTTGTGCATCCCAAGGCTTATTCTAATCACTTTTCGTACTTAAGGAATGTAGTTCATCCAATAAGTGCATTTGTGTCATTGGATGAACATTTACGTCATTTTGTGCATCCCAAGGCTTATTCTAATCGCTTTTCGTACTTAAGTAATGTAGTTCATCCAATAAGTGCATTTGTGTCATTGGATGAACATTTACGTCATTTTGTGCATCCCAAGGCTTATTCTAATCACTTTTCGTACATAAGGAATGTAGTTGATCCAATAAGTGCATTTGTGTCATTGGATGAACATTTACGTAATTTTGTGCATCCCAAGGCTTAGTCTAATCACTTTTTGTACGTAAGGAATTTAGTTTATCCAATAAGAGCTATTGTGTCATTAATTTAACATTTACATCATTTTGTGCATCCCAAGGCTTATTCTAATCACTTTTCGTACTTAAGCGCGTTTGTGTCATTGGATGAATATTTACGTCATTTTGTGCATCCCAAGGCTTATGCTAATCACTTTTCGTACTTAACGAATGTAGTTCATCCAATAAGAGCGTTTGTGTCATTAATTTAACATTTACGTCATTTTGTGCATTCAAAGGCTTATTCTAATCACTTTTCGTACATAAGGATTGTAGTTCATCCAATAAGTGCATTTGTGTCATTGGATAAACATTTACGTCATTTTGTGCATCCCAAGGCTTATTCTAATCGCTTTTCGTACTTAAGGAATGTAGTTCATCCAATAAGTGCATTTGTGTCATTTGATGAACATTTACGTCATTTTGTGCATCCCAACGCTTATTCTAATCACTTTTCGTACATAAGGAATGTAGTTGATCCAATAAGTGCATTTGTGTCATTGGATGAACATTTACGTAATTTTGTGCATCCCAAGGCTTATTCTAATCACTTTTCGTACTTAAGGAATGTAGTTTATCCAATAGTGCATTTGTGTCATTGGATGAACATTTACTTCATTTTGTGCATCCCAAGGCTTAGTCTAATCACTTTTTGTACGTAAGGAATTTAGTTTATCCAATAAGAGCTATTGTGTCATTAATTTAACATTTACATCATTTTGTGCATCCCAAGGCTTATTCTAATCACTTTTCGTACTTAAGCGCGTTTGTGTCATTGGATGAATATTTACGTCATTTTGTGCATCCCAAGGCTTATTCTAATCACTTTTCGTACTTAAGGAATGTAGTTCATCCAATAAGAGCGTTTGTGTCATTAATTTAACATTTACGTCATTTTGTGCATTCCAAGGCTTATTCTAATCACTTTTCGTACATAAGGATTGTAGTTCATCCAATAAGTGCATTTGTGTCATTGGATAAACATTTACGTCATTTTGTGCATCCCAAGGCTTATTCTAATCACTTTTCGTACTTAAGGAATGTAGTTCATCCAATAAGTGCATTTGTGTCATTGGATGAACATTTACGTCATTTTGTGCATCCCAAGGTTTATTTTAATCACTTTTCGTAATTAAGGAATGTAATTCATCCAATAAATGCATTTGTGTCAGTGGATGAACATTTACGTCATTTTGTGCATCCCAAGGCTTATTCTAATCACTTTTCGAACTTAAGGAATGTAGTTCATCCAAAAGTGCATTTGTGTCATTGGATGAACATTTACGTCATTTTTTGCATCCCAGGGCTTATTCTAATCACTTTTTGTACTTAAGCAATGTAGTTCATCCAATAAGTGCATTTGTGTCATTGGATGAACATTTACGTCATTTTGTGCATCCCAAGGTTTATTCTAATCACTTTTCGTACTTAAGGAATGTAGTTCATCCAATAAGAGCGTTTGTGTCATTAATTTAACATTTACGTCATTTTGTGCATTCCAAGGCTTATTCTAATCACTTTTCGTACATAAGGATTGTAGTTCATCCAATAAGTGCATTTGTGTCATTGGATGAACATTTACGTCATTTTGTGCATCCCAAGGCTTATTCTAATCACTTTACATACTTAAGGAATGTAGTTCATCCAATAAGTGCATTTGTGTCATTGGATGAACATTTACGTCATTTTGTGCATCCCAAGGTTTATTCTAATCACTTTTCGTACTTAAGGAATGTAATTCATCCAATAAATGCATTTGTGTCAGTGGATGAACATTTACGTCATTTTGTGCATCCCAAGGCTTATTCTAATCACTTTTCGTACTTAAGGAATGTAGTTCATGCAATAAGTGCATTTGTGTCATTAGATGAACATTTACGTCATTTTGTGCATCCCAAGGCTTATTCTAATCACTTTTCGTACTTAAGGAATGTAGTTCATCCAATAAGTGCATTTGTGTCATTGGATGAACATTTACGTCATTTTTGTACATCCCAAGGTTTATTCTAATCACTTTTCGTACTTAAGGAATGTAATTCATCCAATAAATGCATTTGTGTCAGTGGATGAACATTTACGTCATTTTGTGCATTCCAAGGCTTATTCTAATCACTTTTCGTACATAAGGAATGTAGTTCATCCAATAAGTGCATTTGTGTCATTGGATGAACATTTACGTCATTTTGTGCATCCCAAGGCTTATTCTAATCACTTTTTGTACGTAAGGAATTTAGTTTATCCAATAAGAGCTATTGTGTCATTTATTTAACAGTTACATAATTTTGTGCATCCCAAGGCTTATTCTAATCACTTTTCGTACTTAAGCGCGTTGGTGTCATTGGATGAATATTTACGTCATTTTGCGCATCCCAAGGCTTATCCTAACCAATTTTTGTACTGAAGGAATGTAGTTCATCCAATAAGAGCGTTTGTGTCATTAATTTAACATTTACGTCATTTTATGCATTCCAATGCTTATTCTAATCACTTTTCATACATAAGGAATGTAGGTCATCTAATAAGTGCATTTGTGTCATCGGATGAACATTTACGTCATTTTGTGCATCCCAAGGCTTAATCTAATCACTTTTCGTACTTAAGGAATGTAGTTCATCCAATAAGTGCATTTGTGTCATCGGATGATCATTTACGTCATTTTTGTGCATCCCAAGGTTTATTCTAATCACTTTTCGTACTTAAGGAATGTAATTCATCCAATAAATGCATTTGTGTCAGTGGATGAACATTTACGTCATTTTGTGCATTCCAAGGCTTATTCTAATCACTTTTCGTACTTAAGGAATGTAGTTCATCCAATAAGTGCATTTGTGTCATTGGATGAACATTTACGTCAGTTTGTGCATCCCAGGGCTTATTCTAATCACTTTTTGTACTTAAGCAATGTAGTTCATCCAATAAGTGCATTTGTGTCATTGGATGAACATTTACGTCATTTTTGTGCATCCCTAGGTTTATTCTAATCACTTTTCGTACTTAAGGAATGTAGTTCATCCAATAAGAGCGTTTGTGTCATTAATTTAACATTTACGTCATTTTGTGCATTCCAAGGCTTATTCTAATCACTTTTCGTACATAAGGATTGTAGTTCATCCAATAAGTGCATTTGTGTCATTGGATGAACATTTACGTCATTTTTGTGCATTCCAAGGCTTATTCTAATCACTTTACATACTTAAGGAATGTAGTTCATCCAATAAGTGCATTTGTGTCATTGGATGAACATTTACGTCATTTTGTGCATCCCAAGGTTTATTCTAATCACTTTTCGTACTTAAGGAATGTAATTCATCCAATAAATGCATTTGTGTCAGTGGATGAACATTTACGTCATTTTGTGCATCCCAAGGCTTATTCTAATCACTTTTCGTACTTAAGGAATGTAGTTCATGCAATAAGTGCATTTGTGTCATTAGATGAACATTTACGTCATTTTGTGCATCCCAAGGCTTATTCTAATCACTTTTCGTACTTAAGGAATGTAGTTCATCCAATAAGTGCATTTGTGTCATTGGATGAACATTTACGTCATTTTTGTACATCCCAAGGTTTATTCTAATCACTTTTCGTACTTAAGGAATGTAATTCATCCAATAAATGCATTTGTGTCAGTGGATGAACATTTACGTCATTTTGTGCATTCCAAGGCTTATTCTAATCACTTTTCGTACATAAGGAATGTAGTTCATCCAATAAGTGCATTTGTGTCATTGGATGAACATTTACGTCATTTTGTGCATCCCAAGGTTTATTCTAATCACTTTTCGTACTTAAGGAATGTAATTCATCCAATAAATGCATTTGTGTCAGTGGATGAACATTTACGTCATTTTGTGCATCCCAAGGCTTATTCTAATCACTTTTCGAACTTAAGGAATGTAGTTCATCCAAAAGTGCATTTGTGTCATTGGATGAACATTTACGTCATTTTTTGCATCCCAGGGCTTATTCTAATCACTTTTTGTACTTAAGCAATGTAGTTCATCCAATAAGTGCATTTGTGTCATTGGATGAACATTTACGTCATTTTTGTGCATCCCAAGGTTTATTCTAATCACTTTTCGTACTTAAGGAATGTAGTTCATCCAATAAGAGCGTTTGTGTCATTAATTTAACATTTACGTCATTTTGTGCATTCCAAGGCTTATTCTAATCACTTTTCGTACATAAGGATTGTAGTTCATCCAATAAGTGCATTTGTGTCATTGGATGAACATTTACGTCATTTTGTGCATCCCAAGGCTTATTCTAATCACTTTTCGTACTTAAGGAATGTAATTCATCCAATAAATGCATTTGTGTCAGTGGATGAACATTTACGTCATTTTGTGCATTCCAAGGCTTATTCTAATCACTTTTCGTACTTAAGGAATGTAGTTCATCCAATAAGTGCATTTGTGTCATTGGATGAACATTTACGTCATTTTGTGCATCCCAAGGCTTATTCTAATCACTTTTCGTACTTAAGGAATGTAGTTTATCCAGTAGTGCATTTGTGTCATTGGATGAACATTTACTTCATTTTGTGCATCCCAAGGCTTAGTCTAATCACTTTTTGTACGTAAGGAATTTAGTTTATCAAATAAGAGCTATTGTGTCATTAATTTAACATTTACATCATTTTGTGCATCCCAAGGCTTATTCTAATCACTTTTCGTACTTAAGGAATGTAGTTTATCCAGTAGTGCATTTGTGTCATTGGATGAACATTTACTTCATTTTGTGCATCCCAAGGCTTAGTCTAATCACTTTTTGTACGTAGGGAATTTAATTTATCCAATAAGAGCTATTGTGTCATTAATTTAACATTTACATAATTTTGTCCATCCCAAGGCTTATTGTAATCACTTTTCGTACTTAAGCGCGTTGGTGTCATTGGATGAATATTTACGTCATTTTGCACATCCCAAGGCTTATTCTAACCAATTTTCGTACTTAAGGAATGTAGTTCATCCAATAAGAGCGTTTGTGTCATTAATTTAACATTTACGTCATTTTATGCATTCCAATGCTTATTCTAATCACTGTTCGTACATAAGGAATGTAGGTCATCTAATAAGTGCATTTGTGTCATTGGATGAACATTTACGTCATTTTGTGCATCCCAAGGCTTATTCTAATCACTTTTTGTACGTAAGGAATTTAGTTTATCCAATAAGAGCTATCGTGTCATTAATTTAACATTTACGTCATTTTATGCATTCCAATACTTATTCTAATCACTTTTTGTACTTAAGCAATGTAGTTCATCCAATAAGTGCATTTGTGTCATTGGATGAACATTTACGTCATTTTTGTGCATTCCAAGGCTTATTCTAATCACTTTTCGTACATAAGGATTGTAGTTCATCCAATAAGTGCATTTGTGTCATTGGATAAACATTTACATCATTTTGTGCATCCCAAGGCTTATTCTAATCACTTTTCGTACTTAAGGAATGTATTTCATGCAATAAGTGCATTTGTGTCATTAGATGAACATTTACGTCATTTTGTGCATCCCAAGGCTTATTCTAATCACTTTTCGTACTTAAGGAATGTAGTTCATCCAATAAGTGCATTTGTGTCATTGGATGAACATTTACGTCATTTTGTGCATCCCAAGGCTTATTCTAATCACTTTTTGTACTTAAGGAATGTAGTTCATCCAATAAGTGCATTTGTGTCATTGGATGAACATTGACGTCATTTTGTGCATCCCAAGGTTTATTCTAATCACTTTTCGTACTTAAGGAATGTAATTCATCCAATAAATGCATTTGTGTCAGTGGATGAACATTTACGTCATTTTGTGCATTCCAAGGCTTATTCTAATCACTTTTCGTACATAAGGAATGTAGTTCATCCAATAAGTGCATTTGTGTCATTGGATGAACATTTACGTCATTTTGTGCATCCCAAGGCTTATTCTAATCACTTTTCGTACTTAAGGAATGTAGTTCATCCAATAAGTGCATTTGTGTCATCGGATGATCATTTACGTCATTTTTGTGCATCCCAAGGTTTATTCTAATCACTTTTCGTACTTAAGGAATGTAATTCATCCAATAAATGCATTTGTGTCAGTGGATGAACATTTACGTCATTTTGTGCATTCCAAGGCTTATTCTAATCACTTTTCGTACTTAAGGAATGTAGTTCATCCAATAAGTGCATTTGTGTCATTGGATGAACATTTACGTCAGTTTGTGCATCCCAGGGCTTATTCTAATCACTTTTTGTACTTAAGCAATGTAGTTCATCCAATAAGTGCATTTGTGTCATTGGATGAACATTTACGTCATTTTTGTGCATCCCTAGGTTTATTCTAATCACTTTTCGTACTTAAGGAATGTAGTTCATCCAATAAGAGCGTTTGTGTCATTAATTTAACATTTACGTCATTTTGTGCATTCCAAGGCTTATTCTAATCACTTTTCGTACATAAGGATTGTAGTTCATCCAATAAGTGCATTTGTGTCATTGGATGAACATTTACGTCATTTTTGTGCATTCCAAGGCTTATTCTAATCACTTTACATACTTAAGGAATGTAGTTCATCCAATAAGTGCATTTGTGTCATTGGATGAACATTTACGTCATTTTGTGCATCCCAAGGTTTATTCTAATCACTTTTCGTACTTAAGGAATGTAATTCATCCAATAAATGCATTTGTGTCAGTGGATGAACATTTACGTCATTTTGTGCATCCCAAGGCTTATTCTAATCACTTTTCGTACTTAAGGAATGTAGTTCATGCAATAAGTGCATTTGTGTCATTAGATGAACATTTACGTCATTTTGTGCATCCCAAGGCTTATTCTAATCACTTTTCGTACTTAAGGAATGTAGTTCATCCAATAAGTGCATTTGTGTCATTGGATGAACATTTACGTCATTTTTGTGCATCCCAACGCTTATTCTAATCACATTTCGTACTTAATGATGTAGTTCATCCAAAAAGTGCATTTGTGTCATTGGATGAACATTTACGTCATTTTGTGCATCCCAAGGCTTCTTCTAATCACTTTTCGTACTTAAGAAATGTAGTTCATCCAATAAGTGCATTTGTGTCATTGGATGAACATTTACGTCATTTTGTGCATCCCAAGGCTTATTCTAATCACTTTTCAGAGCTAAGGAATGAAGTTCATCCAATAAGTGCATTTGTGTCATTGGATGAACATTTACGTCATTTTGTGCATCCCAAGACTTATTCTAATCACTTTTCGTACTTAAGGAATGTAGTTCATCCAATAAGTGCATTTGTGTCATTGGATGAACATTTACGTCATTTTGTGCATCCCAAGGCTTATTCTAATCACTTTTCGTACTTAAGGAATGTAGTTTATCCAGTAGTGCATTTGTGTCATTGGATGAACATTTACTTCATTTTGTGCATCCCAAGGCTTAGTCTAATCACTTTTTGTACGTAGGGAATTTAATTTATCCAATAAGAGCTATTGTGTCATTAATTTAACATTTACATAATTTTGTCCATCCCAAGGCTTATTGTAATCACTTTTCGTACTTAAGCGCGTTGGTGTCATTGGATGAATATTTACGTCATTTTGCACATCCCAAGGCTTATTCTAACCAATTTTCGTACTTAAGGAATGTAGTTCATCCAATAAGAGCGTTTGTGTCATTAATTTAACATTTACGTCATTTTATGCATTCCAATGCTTATTCTAATCACTGTTCGTACATAAGGAATGTAGGTCATCTAATAAGTGCATTTGTGTCATTGGATGAACATTTACGTCATTTTGTGCATCCCAAGGCTTATTCTAATCACTTTTTGTACGTAAGGAATTTAGTTTATCCAATAAGAGCTATCGTGTCATTAATTTAACATTTACGTCATTTTATGCATTCCAATGCTTATTCTAATCACTTTTTGTACTTAAGCAATGTAGTTCATCCAATAAGTGCATTTGTGTCATTGGATGAACATTTACGTCATTTTTGTGCATTCCAAGGCTTATTCTAATCACTTTTCGTACATAAGGATTGTAGTTCATCCAATAAGTGCATTTGTGTCATTGGATAAACATTTACATCATTTTGTGCATCCCAATGCTTATTCTAATCACTTTTCGTACTTAAGGAATGTATTTCATGCAATAAGTGCATTTGTGTCATTAGATGAACATTTACGTCATTTTGTGCATCCCAAGGCTTATTCTAATCACTTTTCATACTTAAGGAATGTAGTTCATCCAATAAGTGCATTTGTGTCATTGGATGAACATTTACGTCATTTTGTGCATCCCAAGGCTTATTCTAATCACTTTTCGTACATAAGGAATGTAGTTGATCCAATAAGTGCATTTGTGTCATTGGATGAACATTTACGTCATTTTGTGCATCCCAAGGCTTATTCTAATCACTTTTCGTACTTAAGGAATGTAGTTTATCCAGTAGTGCATTTGTGTCATTGGATGAACATTTACTTCATTTTGTGCATCCCAAGGCTTAGTCTAATCACTTTTTGTACGTAAGGAATTTAGTTTATCCAATAAGAGCTATTGTGTCATTAATTTAACATTTACGTCATTTTATGCATTCCAATGCTTATTCTAATCACTGTTCATACATAAGGAATGTAGGTCATCTAATAAGTGCATTTGTGTCATTAATTTAACATTTACGTCATTTTGTGCATCCCAAGGCTTATTATAGTCACTTTTCTTACTTAAGGAATATATTTCATCCAATAAGTGCATTTGTGTCATTGGATGAACATTTACGTCATTTTGTGCATCCCAAGGCTTATTCTAATCACTTTTCGTACTTAAGGAATGTAGTTCATGCAATAAGTGCATTTGTGTCATTAGATGAACATTTACGTCATTTTGTGCATCCCAAGGCTTATTCTAATCACTTTTCGTACTTAAGGAATGTAGTTCATCCAATAAGTGCATTTGTGTCATTGGATGAACATTTACGTCATTTTGTGCATCCCAAGGCTTATTCTAATCGCTTTTCGTACTTAAGGAATGTAGTTCATCCAATAAGTGCATTTGTGTCATTGGATGAACATTTACGTCATTTTGTGCATCCCAAGGCTTATTCTAATCACTTTTCGTACATAAGGAATGTAGTTGATCCAATAAGTGCATTTGTGTCATTGGATGAACATTTACGTAATTTTGTGCATCCCAAGGCTTAGTCTAATCACTTTTTGTACGTAAGGAATTTAGTTTATCCAATAAGAGCTATTGTGTCATTAATTTAACATTTACATCATTTTGTGCATCCCAAGGCTTATTCTAATCACTTTTCGTACTTAAGCGTGTTTGTGTCATTGGATGAATATTTACGTCATTTTGTGCATCCCAAGGCTTATGCTAATCACTTTTCGTACTTAACGAATGTAGTTCATCCAATAAGAGCGTTTGTGTCATTAATTTAACATTTACGTCATTTTGTGCATTCAAAGGCTTATTCTAATCACTTTTCGTACATAAGGATTGTAGTTCATCCAATAAGTGCATTTGTGTCATTGGATAAACATTTACGTCATTTTGTGCATCCCAAGGCTTATTCTAATCGCTTTTCGTACTTAAGGAATGTAGTTCATCCAATAAGTGCATTTGTGTCATTTGATGAACATTTACGTCATTTTGTGCATCCCAACGCTTATTCTAATCACTTTTCGTACATAAGGAATGTAGTTGATCCAATAAGTGCATTTGTGTCATTGGATGAACATTTACGTAATTTTGTGCATCCCAAGGCTTATTCTAATCACTTTTCGTACTTAAGGAATGTAGTTTATCCAATAGTGCATTTGTGTCATTGGATGAACATTTACTTCATTTTGTGCATCCCAAGGCTTAGTCTAATCACTTTTTGTACGTAAGGAATTTAGTTTATCCAATAAGAGCTATTGTGTCATTAATTTAACATTTACATCATTTTGTGCATCCCAAGGCTTATTCTAATCACTTTTCGTACTTAAGCGCGTTTGTGTCATTGGATGAATATTTACGTCATTTTGTGCATCCCAAGGCTTATGCTAATCACTTTTCGTACTTAAGCAATGTAGTTCATCCAATAAGTGCATTTGTGTCATTGGATGAACATTTACGTCATTTTTGTGCATTCCAAGGCTTATTCTAATCACTTTTCGTACATAAGGATTGTAGTTCATCCAATAAGTGCATTTGTGTCATTGGATGAACATTTACGTCATTTTTGTGCATTCCAAGGCTTATTCTAATCACTTTTCGTACATAAGGATTGTAGTTCATCCAATAAGTGCATTTGTGTCATTGGATAAACATTTACGTCATTTTGTGCATCCCAGGACTTATTCTAATCACTTTTCGTACTTATGGAATGTAGTTCATCCAATAAGTGCATTTGTGTCATTAGATGAACATTTACGTCATTTTGTGCATCCCAGGGCTTATTCTAATCACTTTTTGTACTTAAGCAATGTAGTTCATCCAATAAGTGCATTTGTGTCATTGGATGAACATTTACGTCATTTTTGTGCATTCCAAGGCTTATTCTAATCACTTTTCGTACATAAGGATTGTAGTTCATCCAATAAGTGCATTTGTGTCATTGGATAAACATTTACGTCATTTTGTGCATCCCAAGACTTATTCTAATCACTTTTCGTACTTAAGGAATGTAGTTCATCCAATAAGTGCATTTGTGTCATTAGATGAACATTTACGTCATTTTGTGCATCCCAGGGCTTATTCTAATCACTTTTTGTACTTAAGCAATGTAGTTCATCCAATAAGTGCATTTGTGTCATTGGATGAACATTTACGTCATTTTTGTGCATCCCAAGGTTTATTCTAATCACTTTTCGTACTTAAGGAATGTAGTTCATCCAATAAGAGCGTTTGTGTCATTAATTTAACATTTACGTCATTTTGTGCATTCCAAGGCTTATTCTAATCACTTTTCGTACATAAGGATTGTAGTTCATCCAATAAGTGCATTTGTGTCATTGGATAAACATTTACGTCATTTTGTGCATCCCAAGGCTTATTCTAATCACTTTTCGTACTTAAGGAATGTAGTTCATCCAATAAGTGCATTTGTGTCATTGGATGAACATTTACGTCATTTTGTGCATCCCAAGGCTTAGTCTAATCACTTTTTGTACGTAAGGAATTTAGTTTATCCAATAAGAGCTATTGTGTCATTAATTTAACATTTACATCATTTTGTGCATCCCAAGGCTTATTCTAATCACTTTTCGTACTTAAGCGCGTTTGTGTCATTGGATGAATATTTACGTCATTTTGTGCATCCCAAGGCTTATGCTAATCACTTTTCGTACTTAAGGAATGTAGTTCATCCAATAAGAGCGTTTGTGTCATTAATTTAACATTTACGTCATTTTGTGCATTCAAAGGCTTATTCTAATCACTTTTCGTACATAAGGATTGTAGTTCATCCAATAAGTGCATTTGTGTCATTGGATAAACATTTACGTCATTTTGTGCATCCCAAGGTTTATTCTAATCACTTTTCGTACTTAAGGAATGTAGTTCATCCAATAAGTGCATTTGTGTCATTGGATGAACATTTACGTCATTTTGTGCATCCCAAGGCTTATTCTAATCACTTTTCGTACATAAGGAATGTAGTTGATCCAATAAGTGCATTTGTGTCATTGGATGAACATTTACGTCATTTTTGTGCATTCCAAGGCTTATTCTAATCACTTTTCGTACATAAGGATTGTAGTTCATCCAATAAGTGCATTTGTGTCATTGGATAAACATTTACATCATTTTGTGCATCCCAAGGCTTATTCTAATCACTTTTCGTACTTAAGGAATGTATTTCATGCAATAAGTGCATTTGTGTCATTAGATGAACATTTACGTCATTTTGTGCATCCCAAGGCTTATTCTAATCACTTTTCGTACTTAAGGAATGTAGTTCATCCAATAAGTGCATTTGTGTCATTGGATGAACATTTACGTCATTTTGTGCATCCCAAGGCTTATTCTAATCACTTTTTGTACTTAAGGAATGTAGTTCATCCAATAAGTGCATTTGTGTCATTGGATGAACATTGACGTCATTTTGTGCATCCCAAGGTTTATTCTAATCACTTTTCGTACTTAAGGAATGTAATTCATCCAATAAATGCATTTGTGTCAGTGGATGAACATTTACGTCATTTTGTGCATTCCAAGGCTTATTCTAATCACTTTTCGTACATAAGGAATGTAGTTCATCCAATAAGTGCATTTGTGTCATTGGATGAACATTTACGTCATTTTGTGCATCCCAAGGCTTATTCTAATCACTTTTTGTACGTAAGGAATTTAGTTTATCCAATAAGAGCTATTGTGTCATTTATTTAACAGTTACATAATTTTGTGCATCCCAAGGCTTATTCTAATCACTTTTCGTACTTAAGCGCGTTGGTGTCATTGGATGAATATTTACGTCATTTTGCGCATCCCAAGGCTTATCCTAACCAATTTTTGTACTGAAGGAATGTAGTTCATCCAATAAGAGCGTTTGTGTCATTAATTTAACATTTACGTCATTTTATGCATTCCAATGCTTATTCTAATCACTTTTCATACATAAGGAATGTAGGTCATCTAATAAGTGCATTTGTGTCATCGGATGAACATTTACGTCATTTTGTGCATCCCAAGGCTTAATCTAATCACTTTTCGTACTTAAGGAATGTAGTTCATCCAATAAGTGCATTTGTGTCATCGGATGATCATTTACGTCATTTTTGTGCATCCCAAAGTTTATTCTAATCACTTTTTGTACTTAAGCAATGTAGTTCATCCAATAAGTGCATTTGTGTCATTGGATGAACATTTACGTCATTTTTGTGCATTCCAAGGCTTATTCTAATCACTTTTCGTACATAAGGATTGTAGTTCATCCAATAAGTGCATTTGTGTCATTGGATAAACATTTACGTCATTTTGTGCATCCCAAGGCTTATTCTAATCACTTTTCGTACTGAAGGAATGTAGTTCATGCAATAAGTGCATTTGTGTCATTAGATGAACATTTACGTCATTTTGTGCATCCCAAGGCTTATTCTAATAACTTTTAGTACTTAAGGAATGTAGTTCATCCAATAAGTGCATTTGTGTCATTGGATGAACATTTACGTCATTTTGTGCATCCCAAGGCTTATTCTAATCACTTTTCGTACATAAGGAATGTAGTTGATCCAATAAGTGCATTTGTGTCATTGGATGAACATTTACGTCATTTTGTGCATCCCAAGGCTTATTCTAATCACTTTTTGTACTTAAGGAATGTAGTTTATCCAGTAGTGCATTTGTGTCATTGGATGAACATTTACTTCATTTTGTGCATCCCAAGGCTTAGTCTAATCACTTTTTGTACGTAAGGAATTTAGTTTATCCAATAAGAGCTATTGTGTCATTAATTTAACATTTACATCATTTTGTGCATCCTAAGGCTTATTCTAATCACTTTTCGTACTTAAGCGCGTTTGTCTCATTGGATGAATATTTACGTCATTTTGTGCATCCCATGGCTTATGCTAATCACTTTTCGTACTTAAGGAATGTAGTTCATCCAATAAGAGCGTTTGTGTCATTAATTTAACATTTACGTCATTTTGTGCATTCAAAGGCTTATTCTAATCACTTTTCGTACATAAGGATTGTAGTTCATCCAATAAGTGCATTTGTGTCATTGGATAAACATTTACGTCATTTTGTGCATCCCAAGGTTTATTCTAATCACTTTTCGTACTTAAGGAATGTAGTTCATCCAATAAGTGCATTTGTGTCATTGGATGAACATTTACGTCATTTTGTGCATCCCAAGGCTTATTCTAATCACTTTTCGTACATAAGGAATGTAGTTGATCCAATAAGTGCATTTGTGTCATTGGATGAACATTTACGTCATTTTATGCATCCCAAGGCTTATTCTAATAACTTTTCGTACTTAAGGAATGTAGTTTATCCAATAGTGCATTTGTGTCATTGGATGAACATTTACTTCATTTTCTGCATCCCAAGGCTTAGTCTAATCACTTGTTGTACGTAAGGAATTTAGTTTATCCAATAAGAGCTATTGTGTCATTATTTTAACATTTACATCATTTTGTGCATCCCAAGGCTTATTCTAATCACTTTTCGTACTTAAGCGCGTTTGTGTCATTGGATGAATATTTACGTCATTTTGTGCATCCCAAGGCTTATGCTAATCACTTTTCGTACTTAAGGAATGTAGTTCATCCAATAAGAGCGTTTGTGTGATTAATTTAACATTTGCGTCAATTTGTGCATTCCAAGGCTTATTCTAATCACTTTTCGTACATAAGGATTGTAGTTCATCCAATAAGTGCATTTGTGTCATTGGATAAACATTTACGTCATTTTGTGCATCCCAAGGCTTATTCTAATCACTTTTCGTACTTAAGGAATGTAATTCATCCAATAAGTGCATTTGTGTCATTAGATGAACATTTACGTCATTTTGTGCATCCCAGGGCTTATTCTAATCACTTTTTGTACTTAAGCAATGTAGTTCATCCAATAAGTGCATTTGTGTCATTGGATGAACATTTACGTCATTTTTGTGCATTCCAAGGCTTATTCTAATCACTTTTCGTACATAAGGATTGTAGTTCATCCAATAAGTGCATTTGTGTCATTGGATAAACATTTACGTCATTTTGTGCATCCCAAGGCTTATTCTAATCACTTTTCGTACTTAAGGAATGTAGTTCATCCAATAAGTGCATTTGTGTCATTGGATGAACATTTACGTCATTTTGTGCATCCCAAGGTTTATTCTAATCACTTTTCGTAATTAAGGAATGTAATTCATCCAATAAATGCATTTGTGTCAGTGGATGAACATTTACGTCATTTTGTGCATCCCAAGGCTTATTCTAATCACTTTTCGAACTTAAGGAATGTAGTTCATCCAAAAGTGCATTTGTGTCATTGGATGAACATTTACGTCATTTTTTGCATCCCAGGGCTTATTCTAATCACTTTTTGTACTTAAGCAATGTAGTTCATCCAATAAGTGCATTTGTGTCATTGGATGAACATTTACGTCATTTTTGTGCATCCCAAGGTTTATTCTAATCACTTTTCGTACTTAAGGAATGTAGTTCATCCAATAAGAGCGTTTGTGTCATTAATTTAACATTTACGTCATTTTGTGTATTCCAAGGCTTATTCTAATCACTTTTCGTACATAAGGATTGTAGTTCATCCAATAAGTGCATTTGTGTCATTGGACGAACATTTACGTCATTTTGTGCATCCCAAGGTTTATTCTAATCACTTTTCGTACTTAAGGAATGTAATTCATCCAATAAATGCATTTGTGTCAGTGGATGAACATTTACGTCATTTTGTGCATTCCAAGGCTTATTCTAATCACTTTTCGTACTTAAGGAATGTAGTTCATCCAATAAGTGCATTTGTGTCATTGGATGAACATTTACGTCATTTTGTGCATCCCAGGGCTTATTCTAATCACTTTTTGTACTTAAGCAATGTAGTTCATCCAATAAGTGCATTTGTGTCATTGGATGAACATTTACGTCATTTTGTGCATCCCAGGGCTTATTCTAATCACTTTTTGTACTTAAGCAATGTAGTTCATCCAATAAGTGCATTTGTGTCATTGGATGAACATTTACGTCATTTTTGTGCATCCCTAGGTTTATTCTAATCACTTTTCGTACTTAAGGAATGTAGTTCATCCAATAAGAGCGTTTGTGTCATTAATTTAACATTTACGTCATTTTGTGCATTCCAAGGCTTATTCTAATCACTTTTCGTACATAAGGATTGTAGTTCATGCAATAAGTGCATTTGTGTCATTAGATGAACATTTACGTCATTTTGTGCATCCCAAGGCTTATTCTAATCACTTTTCGTACTTAAGGAATGTAGTTCATCCAATAAGTGCATTTGTGTCATTGGATGAACATTTACGTCATTTTGTGCATCCCAAGGCTTATTCTAATCACTTTTTGTACTTAAGGAATGTAGTTCATCCAATAAGTGCATTTGTGTCATTGGATGAACATTGACGTCATTTTGTGCATCCCAAGGTTTATTCTAATCACTTTTCGTACTTAAGGAATGTAATTCATCCAATAAATGCATTTGTGTCAGTGGATGAACATTTACGTCATTTTGTGCATTCCAAGGCTTATTCTAATCACTTTTCGTACATAAGGAATGTAGTTCATCCAATAAGTGCATTTGTGTCATTGGATGAACATTTACGTCATTTTGTGCATCCCAAGGCTTATTCTAATCACTTTTTGTACGTAAGGAATTTAGTTTATCCAATAAGAGCTATTGTGTCATTTATTTAACAGTTACATAATTTTGTGCATCCCAAGGCTTATTCTAATCACTTTTCGTACTTAAGCGCGTTGGTGTCATTGGATGAATATTTACGTCATTTTGCGCATCCCAAGGCTTATCCTAACCAATTTTTGTACTGAAGGAATGTAGTTCATCCAATAAGAGCGTTTGTGTCATTAATTTAACATTTACGTCATTTTATGCATTCCAATGCTTATTCTAATCACTTTTCATACATAAGGAATGTAGGTCATCTAATAAGTGCATTTGTGTCATCGGATGAACATTTACGTCATTTTGTGCATCCCAAGGCTTAATCTAATCACTTTTCGTACTTAAGGAATGTAGTTCATCCAATAAGTGCATTTGTGTCATCGGATGATCATTTACGTCATTTTTGTGCATCCCAAAGTTTATTCTAATCACTTTTTGTACTTAAGCAATGTAGTTCATCCAATAAGTGCATTTGTGTCATTGGATGAACATTTACGTCATTTTTGTGCATTCCAAGGCTTATTCTAATCACTTTTCGTACATAAGGATTGTAGTTCATCCAATAAGTGCATTTGTGTCATTGGATAAACATTTACGTCATTTTGTGCATCCCAAGGCTTATTCTAATCACTTTTCGTACTTAAGCGCGTTTGTGTCATTGGATGAATATTTACGTCATTTTGTGCATCCCAAGGCTTATGCTAATCACTTTTCGTACTTAAGGAATGTAGTTCATCCAATAAGAGCGTTTGTGTCATTAATTTAACATTTACGTCATTTTGTGCATTCCAAGGCTTATTCTAATCACTTTTCGTACATAAGGATTGTAGTTCATCTAATAAGTGCATTTGTGTCATTGGAGAAACATTTACGTCATTTTGTGCATCCCAAGGCTTATTCTAATCACTTTTCGTACTTAAGGAATGTAGTTCATCCAATAAGTGCATTTGTGTCATTGGATGAACATTTACGTCATTTTGTGCATCCCAAGGCTTATTCATATCACTTTTCGTACATAAGGAATGTAGTTGATCCAATAAGTGCATTTGTGTCATTGGATGAACATTTACGTCATTTTGTGCATCACAAGGCTTATTCTAATCACTTTTCGTACTTAAGGAATGTAGTTTATCCAATAGTGCATTTGTGTCATTGGATGAACATTTACTTCATTTTGTGCATCCCAAGGCTTAGTCTAATCACTTTTTGTACGTAAGGAATTTAGTTTATCCAATAAGAGCTATTGTGTCATTAATTTAACATTTACATCATTTTGTGCATCCCAAGGCTTATTCTAATCACTTTTCGTACTTAAGCGCGTTTGTGTCATTGGATGAATATTTACGTCATTTTGTGCATCCCAAGGCTTATGCTAATCACTTTTCGTACTTAAGGAATGTAGTTCATCCAATAAGAGCGTTTGTGTGATTAATTTAACATTTGCGTTAATTTGTGCATTCCAAGGCTTATTCTAATCACTTTTCGTACATAAGGATTGTAGTTCATCCAATAAGTGCATTTGTGTCATTGGATAAACATTTACGTCATTTTGTGCATCCCAAGGCTTATTCTAATCACTTTTCGTACTTAAGGAATGTAATTCATCCAATAAGTGCATTTGTGTCATTAGATGATCATTTACGTCATTTTGTGCATCCCAAGGCTTATTCTAATCACTTTTCGTACTTAAGGAATGTAGTTCATCCAATAAGTGCATTTGTGTCATTGGATGAACATTGACGTCATTTTGTGCATCCCAAGGTTTATTCTAATCACTTTTCGTACTTAAGGAATGTAATTCATCCAATAAATGCATTTGTGTCAGTGGATGAACATTTACGTCATTTTGTGCATTCCAAGGCTTATTCTAATCACTTTTCGTACATAAGGAATGTAGTTCATCCAATAAGTGCATTTGTGTCATTGGATGAACATTTACGTCATTTTGTGCATCCCAAGGTTTATTCTAATCACTTTTCGTACTTAAGGAATGTAATTCATCCAATAAATGCATTTGTGTCAGTGGATGAACATTTACGTCATTTTGTGCATCCCAAGGCTTATTCTAATCACTTTTCGAACTTAAGGAATGTAGTTCATCCAAAAGTGCATTTGTGTCATTGGATGAACATTTACGTCATTTTTTGCATCCCAGGGCTTATTCTAATCACTTTTTGTACTTAAGCAATGTAGTTCATCCAATAAGTGCATTTGTGTCATTGGATGAACATTTACGTCATTTTTGTGCATCCCAAGGTTTATTCTAATCACTTTTCGTACTTAAGGAATGTAGTTCATCCAATAAGAGCGTTTGTGTCATTAATTTAACATTTACGTCATTTTGTGTATTCCAAGGCTTATTCTAATCACTTTTCGTACATAAGGATTGTAGTTCATCCAATAAGTGCATTTGTGTCATTGGACGAACATTTACGTCATTTTGTGCATCCCAAGGTTTATTCTAATCACTTTTCGTACTTAAGGAATGTAATTCATCCAATAAATGCATTTGTGTCAGTGGATGAACATTTACGTCATTTTGTGCATTCCAAGGCTTATTCTAATCACTTTTCGTACTTAAGGAATGTAGTTCATCCAATAAGTGCATTTGTGTCATTGGATGAACATTTACGTCATTTTGTGCATCCCAGGGCTTATTCTAATCACTTTTTGTACTTAAGCAATGTAGTTCATCCAATAAGTGCATTTGTGTCATTGGATGAACATTTACGTCATTTTTGTGCATCCCTAGGTTTATTCTAATCACTTTTCGTACATAAGGATTGTAGTTCATCCAATAAGTGCATTTGTGTCATTGGATGAACATTTACGTCATTTTGTGCATCCCAAGGCTTATTCTAATCACTTTTCGTACTTAAGGAATGTAGTTCATCCAATAAGTGCATTTGTGTCATTGGATGAACATTTACGTCATTTTGTGCATCCCAAGGTTTATTCTAATCACTTTTCGTACTTAAGGAATGTAATTCATCCAATAAATGCATTTGTGTCAGTGGATGAACATTTACGTCATTTTGTGCATCCCAAGGCTTATTCTAATCACTTTTCGTACTTAAGGAATGTAGTTCATGCAATAAGTGCATTTGTGTCATTAGATGAACATTTACGTCATTTTGTGCATCCCAAGGCTTATTCTAATCACTTTTCGTACTTAAGGAATGTAGTTCATCCAATAAGTGCATTTGTGTCATTGGATGAACATTTACGTCATTTTGTGCATCCCAAGGCTTATTCTAATCACTTTTTCTACGTAAGGAATTTAGTTTATCCAATAAGAGCTATTGTGTCATTAATTTAACATTTACGTCATTTTATGCATTCCAATGCTTATTCTAATCACTGTTCATACATAAGGAATGTAGGTCATCTAATAAGTGCATTTGTGTCATTAATTTAACATTTACGTCATTTTGTGCATCCCAAGGCTTATTATAGTCACTTTTCTTACTTAAGGAATATATTTCATCCAATAAGTGCATTTGTGTCATTGGATGAACATTTACGTCATTTTGTGCATCCCAAGGCTTATTCTAATCACTTTTCGTACTTAAGGAATGTAGTTCATCCAATAAGTGCATTTGTGTCATTGGATGAACATTTACGTCATTTTGTGCATCCCAAGGCTTATTCTAATCACTTTTCGTACTTAAGGAATGTAGTTTATCCAGTAGTGCATTTGTGTCATTGGATGAACATTTACTTCATTTTGTGCATCCCAAGGCTTAGTCTAATCACTTTTTGTACGTAAGGAATTTAGTTTATCAAATAAGAGCTATTGTGTCATTAATTTAACATTTACATCATTTTGTGCATCCCAAGGCTTATTCTAATCACTTTTCGTACTTAAGGAATGTAGTTTATCCAGTAGTGCATTTGTGTCATTGGATGAACATTTACTTCATTTTGTGCATCCCAAGGCTTAGTCTAATCACTTTTTGTACGTAGGGAATTTAATTTATCCAATAAGAGCTATTGTGTCATTAATTTAACATTTACATAATTTTGTCCATCCCAAGGCTTATTGTAATCACTTTTCGTACTTAAGCGCGTTGGTGTCATTGGATGAATATTTACGTCATTTTGCACATCCCAAGGCTTATTCTAACCAATTTTCGTACTTAAGGAATGTAGTTCATCCAATAAGAGCGTTTGTGTCATTAATTTAACATTTACGTCATTTTATGCATTCCAATGCTTATTCTAATCACTGTTCGTACATAAGGAATGTAGGTCATCTAATAAGTGCATTTGTGTCATTGGATGAACATTTACGTCATTTTGTGCATCCCAAGGCTTATTCTAATCACTTTTTGTACGTAAGGAATTTAGTTTATCCAATAAGAGCTATCGTGTCATTAATTTAACATTTACGTCATTTTATGCATTCCAATACTTATTCTAATCACTTTTTGTACTTAAGCAATGTAGTTCATCCAATAAGTGCATTTGTGTCATTGGATGAACATTTACGTCATTTTTGTGCATTCCAAGGCTTATTCTAATCACTTTTCGTACATAAGGATTGTAGTTCATCCAATAAGTGCATTTGTGTCATTGGATAAACATTTACATCATTTTGTGCATCCCAAGGCTTATTCTAATCACTTTTCGTACTTAAGGAATGTATTTCATGCAATAAGTGCATTTGTGTCATTAGATGAACATTTACGTCATTTTGTGCATCCCAAGGCTTATTCTAATCACTTTTCGTACTTAAGGAATGTAGTTCATCCAATAAGTGCATTTGTGTCATTGGATGAACATTTACGTCATTTTGTGCATCCCAAGGCTTATTCTAATCACTTTTTGTACTTAAGGAATGTAGTTCATCCAATAAGTGCATTTGTGTCATTGGATGAACATTGACGTCATTTTGTGCATCCCAAGGTTTATTCTAATCACTTTTCGTACTTAAGGAATGTAATTCATCCAATAAATGCATTTGTGTCAGTGGATGAACATTTACGTCATTTTGTGCATTCCAAGGCTTATTCTAATCACTTTTCGTACATAAGGAATGTAGTTCATCCAATAAGTGCATTTGTGTCATTGGATGAACATTTACGTCATTTTGTGCATCCCAAGGCTTATTCTAATCACTTTTCGTACTTAAGGAATGTAGTTCATCCAATAAGTGCATTTGTGTCATCGGATGATCATTTACGTCATTTTTGTGCATCCCAAGGTTTATTCTAATCACTTTTCGTACTTAAGGAATGTAATTCATCCAATAAATGCATTTGTGTCAGTGGATGAACATTTACGTCATTTTGTGCATTCCAAGGCTTATTCTAATCACTTTTCGTACTTAAGGAATGTAGTTCATCCAATAAGTGCATTTGTGTCATTGGATGAACATTTACGTCAGTTTGTGCATCCCAGGGCTTATTCTAATCACTTTTTGTACTTAAGCAATGTAGTTCATCCAATAAGTGCATTTGTGTCATTGGATGAACATTTACGTCATTTTTGTGCATCCCTAGGTTTATTCTAATCACTTTTCGTACTTAAGGAATGTAGTTCATCCAATAAGAGCGTTTGTGTCATTAATTTAACATTTACGTCATTTTGTGCATTCCAAGGCTTATTCTATTCACTTTTCGTACATAAGGATTGTAGTTCATCCAATAAGTGCATTTGTGTCATTGGATGAACATTTACGTCATTTTGTGCATCCCAAGGCTTATTCTAATCACTTTTCGTACTTAAGGAATGTAGTTCATCCAATAAGTGCATTTGTGTCATTGGACGAACATTTACGTCATTTTGTGCATCCCAAGGTTTATTCTAATCACTTTTCGTACTTAAGGAATGTAATTCATCCAATAAATGCATTTGTGTCAGTGGATGAACATTTACGTCATTTTGTGCATTCCAAGGCTTATTCTAATCACTTTTCGTACATAAGGAATGTAGTTCATCCAATAAGTGCATTTGTGTCATTGGATGAACATTTACGTCATTTTGTGCATCCCAAGGCTTATTCTAATCACTTTTTGTACGTAAGGAATTTAGTTTATCCAATACGAGCTATTGTGTCATTAATTTAACAGTTACATAATTTTGTGCATCCCAAGGCTTATTCTAATCACTTTTCGTACTTAAGCGCGTTGGTGTCATTGGATGAATATTTACGTCATTTTGCGCATCCCAAGGCTTATCCTAACCACTTTTCGTACTTAAGGAATGTAGTTAATCCAATAAGAGCGTTTGTGTCATTAATTTAACATTTACGTCATTTTATGCATTCCAATGCTTATTCTAATCACTTTTCATACATAAGGAATGTAGGTCATCTAATAAGTGCATTTGTGTCATCGGATGAACATTTACGTCATTTTGTGCATCCCAAGGCTTAATCTAATCACTTTTCGTACTTAAGGAATGTAGTTCATCCAATAAGTGCATTTGTGTCATCGGATGAACATTTACGTCATTTTGTGCATCCCAAGGTTTATTCTAATCACTTTTCGTACTTAAGGAATGTAATTCATCCAATAAATGCATTTGTGTCAGTGGATGAACATTTACGTCATTTTGTGCATTCCAAGGCTTATTCTAATCACTTTTCGTACATAAGGAATGTAGTTCATCCAATAAGTGCATTTGTGTCATTGGATGAACATTTACGTCATTTTGTGCATCCCAAGGCTTATTCTAATCACTTTTTGTACGTAAGGAATTTAGTTTATCCAATACGAGCTATTGTGTCATTAATTTAACAGTTACATAATTTTGTGCATCCCAAGGCTTATTCTAATCACTTTTCGTACTTAAGCGCGTTGGTGTCATTGGATGAATATTTACGTCATTTTGCGCATCCCAAGGCTTATCCTAACCACTTTTCGTACTTAAGGAATGTTGTTAATCCAATAAGAGCGTTTGTGTCATTAATTTAACATTTACGTCATTTTATGCATTCCAATGCTTATTCTAATCACTTTTCATACATAAGGAATGTAGGTCATCTAATAAGTGCATTTGTGTCATCGGATGAACATTTACGTCATTTTGTGCATCCCAAGGCTTAATCTAATCACTTTTCGTACTTAAGGAATGTAGTTCATCCAATAAGTGCATTTGTGTCATCGGATGATCATTTACGTCATTTTTGTGCATCCCAAGGTTTATTCTAATCACTTTTCGTACTTAAGGAATGTAATTCATCCAATAAATGCATTTGTGTCAGTGGATGAACATTTACGTCATTTTGTGCATTCCAAGGCTTATTCTAATCACTTTTCGTACATAAGGAATGTAGTTCATCCAATAAGTGCATTTGTGTCATTGGATGAACATTTACGTCATTTTGTGCATCCCAAGGCTTATTCTAATCACTTTTCGTACTTAAGGAATGTAGTTCATCCAATAAGTGCATTTGTGTCATCGGATGATCATTTACGTCATTTTTGTGCATCCCAAGGTTTATTCTAATCACTTTTCGTACTTAAGGAATGTAATTCATCCAATAAATGCATTTGTGTCAGTGGATGAACATTTACGTCATTTTGTGCATTCCAAGGCTTATTCTAATCACTTTTCGTACTTAAGGAATGTAGTTCATCCAATAAGTGCATTTGTGTCATTGGATGAACATTTACGTCAGTTTGTGCATCCCAGGGCTTATTCTAATCACTTTTTGTACTTAAGCAATGTAGTTCATCCAATAAGTGCATTTGTGTCATTGGATGAACATTTACGTCATTTTTGTGCATCCCTAGGTTTATTCTAATCACTTTTCGTACTTAAGGAATGTAGTTCATCCAATAAGAGCGTTTGTGTCATTAATTTAACATTTACGTCATTTTGTGCATTCCAAGGCTTATTCTAATCACTTTTCGTACATAAGGATTGTAGTTCATGCAATAAGTGCATTTGTGTCATTAGATGAACATTTACGTCATTTTGTGCATCCCAAGGCTTATTCTAATCACTTTTCGTACTTAAGGAATGTAGTTCATCCAATAAGTGCATTTGTGTCATTGGATGAACATTTACGTCATTTTGTGCATCCCAAGGCTTATTCTAATCGCTTTTCGTACTTAAGTAATGTAGTTCATCCAATAAGTGCATTTGTGTCATTGGATGAACATTTACGTCATTTTGTGCATCCCAAGGCTTATTCTAATCACTTTTCGTACATAAGGAATGTAGTTGATCCAATAAGTGCATTTGTGTCATTGGATGAACATTTACGTAATTTTGTGCATCCCAAGGCTTAGTCTAATCACTTTTTGTACGTAAGGAATTTAGTTTATCCAATAAGAGCTATTGTGTCATTAATTTAACATTTACATCATTTTGTGCATCCCAAGGCTTATTCTAATCACTTTTCGTACTTAAGCGCGTTTGTGTCATTGGATGAATATTTACGTCATTTTGTGCATCCCAAGGCTTATGCTAATCACTTTTCGTACTTAACGAATGTAGTTCATCCAATAAGAGCGTTTGTGTCATTAATTTAACATTTACGTCATTTTGTGCATTCAAAGGCTTATTCTAATCACTTTTCGTACATAAGGATTGTAGTTCATCCAATAAGTGCATTTGTGTCATTGGATAAACATTTACGTCATTTTGTGCATCCCAAGGCTTATTCTAATCGCTTTTCGTACTTAAGGAATGTAGTTCATCCAATAAGTGCATTTGTGTCATTTGATGAACATTTACGTCATTTTGTGCATCCCAACGCTTATTCTAATCACTTTTCGTACATAAGGAATGTAGTTGATCCAATAAGTGCATTTGTGTCATTGGATGAACATTTACGTAATTTTGTGCATCCCAAGGCTTATTCTAATCACTTTTCGTACTTAAGGAATGTAGTTTATCCAATAGTGCATTTGTGTCATTGGATGAACATTTACTTCATTTTGTGCATCCCAAGGCTTAGTCTAATCACTTTTTGTACGTAAGGAATTTAGTTTATCCAATAAGAGCTATTGTGTCATTAATTTAACATTTACATCATTTTGTGCATCCCAAGGCTTATTCTAATCACTTTTCGTACTTAAGCGCGTTTGTGTCATTGGATGAATATTTACGTCATTTTGTGCATCCCAAGGCTTATGCTAATCACTTTTCGTACTTAAGGAATGTAGTTCATCCAATAAGTGCATTTGTGTCATTGGATGAACATTTACGTCATTTTTGTGCATTCCAAGGCTTATTCTAATCACTTTTCGTACATAAGGATTGTAGTTCATCCAATAAGTGCATTTGTGTCATTGGATGAACATTTACGTCATTTTTGTGCATTCCAAGGCTTATTCTAATCACTTTTCGTACATAAGGATTGTAGTTCATCCAATAAGTGCATTTGTGTCATTGGATAAACATTTACGTCGTTTTGTGCATCCCAGGACTTATTCTAATCACTTTTCGTACTTAAGGAATGTAGTTCATCCAATAAGTGCATTTGTGTCATTAGATGAACATTTACGTCATTTTGTGCATCCCAGGGCTTATTCTAATCACTTTTTGTACTTAAGCAATGTAGTTGATCCAATAGTGCATTTGTGTCATTGGATGAACATTTACGTCATTTTTGTGCATCCCTAGGTTTATTCTAATCACTTTTCGTACTTAAGGAATGTAGTTCATCCAATAAGAGCGTTTGTGTGATTAATTTAACATTTGCGTCAATTTGTGCATTCCAAGGCTTATTCTAATCACTTTTCGTACATAAGGATTGTAGTTCATCCAATAAGTGCATTTGTGTCATTGGATAAACATTTACGTCATATTGTGCATCCCAAGGCTTATTCTAATCACTTTTCGTACTTAAGGAATGTAATTCATCCAATAAGTGCATTTGTGTCATTAGATGAACATTTACGTCATTTTGTGCATCCCAGGGCTTATTCTAATCACTTTTTGTACTTAAGCAATGTAGTTCATCCAATAAGTGCATTTGTGTCATTGGATGAACATTTACGTCATTTTTGTGCATTCCAAGGCTTATTCTAATCACTTTTCGTACATAAGGATTGTAGTTCATCCAATAAGTGCATTTGTGTCATTGGATAAACATTTACGTCATTTTGTGCATCCCAAGGCTTATTCTAATCACTTTTCGTACTGAAGGAATGTAGTTCATGCAATAAGTGCATTTGTGTCATTAGATGAACATTTACGTCATTTTGTGCATCCCAAGGCTTATTCTAATCACTTTTCGTACTTAAGGAATGTAGTTTATCCAATAGTGCATTTGTGTCATTGGATGAACATTTACGTCATTTTGTTCATCCCAAGGCTTATTCTAATAACTTTTCGTACTTAAGGAATGTAGTTTATCCAATAGTGCATTTGTGTCATTGGATGAACATTTACTTCATTTTCTGCATCCCAAGGCTTAGTCTAATCACTTTTTGTACGTAAGGAATTTAGTTTATCCAATAAGAGCTATTGTGTCATTATTTTAACATTTACATCATTTTGTGCATCCCATGGCTTATTCTAATCACTTTTCGTACTTAAGCGCGTTTGTGTCATTGGATGAATATTTACGTCATTTTGTGCATCCCAAGGCTTATGCTAATCACTTTTCGTACTTAAGGAATGTAGTTCATCCAATAAGAGCGTTTGTGTGATTAATTTAACATTTGCGTCAATTTGTGCATTCCAAGGCTTATTCTAATCACTTTTCGTACATAAGGATTGTAGTTCATCCAATAAGTGCATTTGTGTCATTGGATAAACATTTACGTCATTTTGTGCATCCCAAGGCTTATTCTAATCACTTTTCGTACTTAAGGAATGTAATTCATCCAATAAGTGCATTTGTGTCATTAGATGAACATTTACGTCATTTTGTGCATCCCAGGGCTTATTCTAATCACTTTTTGTACTTAAGCAATGTAGTTCATCCAATAAGTGCATTTGTGTCATTGGATGAACATTTACGTCATTTTTGTGCATTCCAAGGCTTATTCTAATCACTTTTCGTACATAAGGATTGTAGTTCATCCAATAAGTGCATTTGTGTCATTGGATAAACATTTACGTCATTTTGTGCATCCCAAGACTTATTCTAATCACTTTTCGTACTTAAGGAATGTAGTTCATCCAATAAGTGCATTTGTGTCATTAGATGAACATTTACGTCATTTTGTGCATCCCAGGGCTTATTCTAATCACTTTTTGTACTTAAGCAATGTAGTTCATCCAATAAGTGCATTTGTGTCATTGGATGAACATTTACGTCATTTTTGTGCATTCCAAGGCTTATTCTAATCACTTTTCGTACATAAGGATTGTAGTTCATCCAATAAGTGCATTTGTGTCATTGGATAAACATTTACGTCATTTTGTGCATCCCAAGGCTTATTCTAATCACTTTTCGTACTTAAGGAATGTAGTTCATCCAATAAGTGCATTTGTGTCATTAGATGAACATTTACGTCATTTTGTGCATCCCAAGGCTTATTCTAATCACTTTTCGTACTTAAGGAATGTAGTTCATCCAATAAGTGCATTTGTGTCATTGGATGAACATTTACGTCATTTTGTGCATCCCAAGGCTTATTCTAATCACTTTTCGTACATAAGGAATGTAGTTGATCCAATAAGTGCATTTGTGTCATTGGATGAACATTTACGTAATTTTGTGCATCCCAAGGCTTATTCTAATCACTTTTCGTACTTAAGGAATGTAGTTTATCCAATAGTGCATTTGTGTCATTGGATGAACATTTACTTCATTTTGTGCATCCCAAGGCTTAGTCTAATCACTTTTTGTACGTAAGGAATTTAGTTTATCCAATAAGAGCTATTGTGTCATTAATTTAACATTTACATCATTTTGTGCATCCCAAGGCTTATTCTAATCACTTTTCGTACTTAAGCGCGTTTGTGTCATTGGATGAATATTTACGTCATTTTGTGCATCCCAAGGCTTATTCTAATCACTTTTCGTACTTAAGGAATGTAGTTCATCCAATAAGTGCATTTGTGTCATTGGATGAACATTTACGTCATTTTGTGCATCCCAAGGCTTATTCTAATCACTTTTCGTACTTAAGGAATGTAGTTTATCCAATAGTGCATTTGTGTCATTGGATGAACATTTACTTCATTTTGTGCATCCCAAGGCTTAGTCTAATCACTTTTTGTACGTAAGGAATTTAGTTTATCCAATAAGAGCTATTGTGTCATTAATTTAACATTTACATCATTTTGTGCATCCCAAGGCTTATTCTAATCTCTTTTCGTACTTAAGCGCGTTTGTGTCATTGGATGAATATTTACGTCATTTTGTGCATCCCAAGGCTTATGCTAATCACTTTTCGTACTTAAGGAATGTAGTTCATCCAATAAGAGCGTTTGTGTCATTAATTTAACATTTACGTCATTTTGTGCATTCAAAGGCTTATTCTAATCACTTTTCGTACATAAGGATTGTAGTTCATCCAATAAGTGCATTTGTGTCATTGGATAAACATTTACGTCATTTTGTGCATCCCAAGGTTTATTCTAATCACTTTTCGTACTTAAGGAATGTAGTTCATCCAATAAGTGCATTTGTGTCATTGGATGAACATTTACGTCATTTTGTGCATCCCAAGGCTTATTCTAATCACTTTTCGTACATAAGGAATGTAGTTGATCCAATAAGTGCATTTGTGTCATTGGATGAACATTTACGTCATTTTGTGCATCCCAAGGCTTATTCTAATCACTTTTCGTACTTAAGCGCGTTTGTGTCATTGGATGAATATTTACGTCATTTTGTGCATCCCAAGGCTTATGCTAATCACTTTTCGTACTTAAGGAATGTAGTTCATCCAATAAGAGCGTTTGTGTCATTAATTTAACATTTACGTCATTTTGTGCATTCCAAGGCTTATTCTAATCACTTTTCGTACATAAGGATTGTAGTTCATCTAATAAGTGCATTTGTGTCATTGGAGAAACATTTACGTCATTTTGTGCATCCCAAGGCTTATTCTAATCACTTTTCGTACTTAAGGAATGTAGTTCATCCAATAAGTGCATTTGTGTCATTGGATGAACATTTACGTCATTTTGTGCATCCCAAGGCTTATTCATATCACTTTTCGTACATAAGGAATGTAGTTGATCCAATAAGTGCATTTGTGTCATTGGATGAACATTTACGTCATTTTGTGCATCACAAGGCTTATTCTAATCACTTTTCGTACTTAAGGAATGTAGTTTATCCAATAGTGCATTTGTGTCATTGGATGAACATTTACTTCATTTTGTGCATCCCAAGGCTTAGTCTAATCACTTTTTGTACGTAAGGAATTTAGTTTATCCAATAAGAGCTATTGTGTCATTAATTTAACATTTACATCATTTTGTGCATCCCAAGGCTTATTCTAATCACTTTTCGTACTTAAGCGCGTTTGTGTCATTGGATGAATATTTACGTCATTTTGTGCATCCCAAGGCTTATGCTAATCACTTTTCGTACTTAAGGAATGTAGTTCATCCAATAAGAGCGTTTGTGTGATTAATTTAACATTTGCGTCAATTTGTGCATTCCAAGGCTTATTCTAATCACTTTTCGTACATAAGGATTGTAGTTCATCCAATAAGTGCATTTGTGTCATTGGATAAACATTTACGTCATTTTGTGCATCCCAAGGCTTATTCTAATCACTTTTCGTACTTAAGGAATGTAATTCATCCAATAAGTGCATTTGTGTCATTAGATGAACATTTACGTCATTTTGTGCATCCCAGGGCTTATTCTAATCACTTTTTGTACTTAAGCAATGTAGTTCATCCAATAAGTGCATTTGTGTCATTGGATGAACATTTACGTCATTTTTGTGCATTCCAAGGCTTATTCTAATCACTTTTCGTACATAAGGATTGTAGTTCATCCAATAAGTGCATTTGTGTCATTGGATAAACATTTACGTCATTTTGTGCATCCCAAGGCTTATTCTAATCACTTTTCGTACTTAAGCGCGTTTGTGTCATTGGATGAATATTTACGTCATTTTGTGCATCCCAAGGCTTATGCTAATCACTTTTCGTACTTAAGGAATGTAGTTCATCCAATAAGAGCGTTTGTGTCATTAATTTAACATTTACGTCATTTTGTGCATTCCAAGGCTTATTCTAATCACTTTTCGTACATAAGGATTGTAGTTCATCCAATAAGTGCATTTGTGTCATTGGATGAACATTTACGTCATTTTGTGCATTCCAAGGCTTATTCTAATCACTTTTCGTACTTAAGGAATGTAGTTCATCCAATAAGTGCATTTGTGTCATTGGATGAACATTTACGTCATTTTGTGCATCCCAGGGCTTATTCTAATCACTTTTTGTACTTAAGCAATGTAGTTCATCCAATAAGTGCATTTGTGTCATTGGATGAACATTTACGTCATTTTTGTGCATCCCTAGGTTTATTCTAATCACTTTTCGTACTTAAGGAATGTAGTTCATCCAATAAGAGCGTTTGTGTCATTAATTTAACATTTACGTCATTTTGTGCATTCCAAGGCTTATTCTAATCACTTTTCGTACATAAGGATTGTAGTTCATGCAATAAGTGCATTTGTGTCATTAGATGAACATTTACGTCATTTTGTGCATCCCAAGGCTTATTCTAATCACTTTTCGTACTTAAGGAATGTAGTTCATCCAATAAGTGCATTTGTGTCATTGGATGAACATTTACGTCATTTTGTGCATCCCAAGGCTTATTCTAATCGCTTTTCGTACTTAAGTAATGTAGTTCATCCAATAAGTGCATTTGTGTCATTGGATGAACATTTACGTCATTTTGTGCATCCCAAGGCTTATTCTAATCACTTTTCGTACATAAGGAATGTAGTTGATCCAATAAGTGCATTTGTGTCATTGGATGAACATTTACGTAATTTTGTGCATCCCAAGGCTTAGTCTAATCACTTTTTGTACGTAAGGAATTTAGTTTATCCAATAAGAGCTATTGTGTCATTAATTTAACATTTACATCATTTTGTGCATCCCAAGGCTTATTCTAATCACTTTTCGTACTTAAGCGCGTTTGTGTCATTGGATGAATATTTACGTCATTTTGTGCATCCCAAGGCTTATGCTAATCACTTTTCGTACTTAACGAATGTAGTTCATCCAATAAGAGCGTTTGTGTCATTAATTTAACATTTACGTCATTTTGTGCATTCAAAGGCTTATTCTAATCACTTTTCGTACATAAGGATTGTAGTTCATCCAATAAGTGCATTTGTGTCATTGGATAAACATTTACGTCATTTTGTGCATCCCAAGGCTTATTCTAATCGCTTTTCGTACTTAAGGAATGTAGTTCATCCAATAAGTGCATTTGTGTCATTTGATGAACATTTACGTCATTTTGTGCATCCCAACGCTTATTCTAATCACTTTTCGTACATAAGGAATGTAGTTGATCCAATAAGTGCATTTGTGTCATTGGATGAACATTTACGTAATTTTGTGCATCCCAAGGCTTATTCTAATCACTTTTCGTACTTAAGGAATGTAGTTTATCCAATAGTGCATTTGTGTCATTGGATGAACATTTACTTCATTTTGTGCATCCCAAGGCTTAGTCTAATCACTTTTTGTACGTAAGGAATTTAGTTTATCCAATAAGAGCTATTGTGTCATTAATTTAACATTTACATCATTTTGTGCATCCCAAGGCTTATTCTAATCACTTTTCGTACTTAAGCGCGTTTGTGTCATTGGATGAATATTTACGTCATTTTGTGCATCCCAAGGCTTATGCTAATCACTTTTCGTACTTAAGCAATGTAGTTCATCCAATAAGTGCATTTGTGTCATTGGATGAACATTTACGTCATTTTTGTGCATTCCAAGGCTTATTCTAATCACTTTTCGTACATAAGGATTGTAGTTCATCCAATAAGTGCATTTGTGTCATTGGATGAACATTTACGTCATTTTTGTGCATTCCAAGGCTTATTCTAATCACTTTTCGTACATAAGGATTGTAGTTCATCCAATAAGTGCATTTGTGTCATTGGATAAACATTTACGTCATTTTGTGCATCCCAAGACTTATTCTAATCACTTTTCGTACTTAAGGAATGTAGTTCATCCAATAAGTGCATTTGTGTCATTAGATGAACATTTACGTCATTTTGTGCATCCCAGGGCTTATTCTAATCACTTTTTGTACTTAAGCAATGTAGTTCATCCAATAAGTGCATTTGTGTCATTGGATGAACATTTACGTCACTTTTGTGCATTCCAAGGCTTATTCTAATCACTTTTCGTACATAAGGATTGTAGTTCATCCTATAAGTGCATTTGTGTCATTGGATAAACATTTACGTCATTTTGTGCATCCCAAGGCTTATTCTAATCACTTTTCGTACTGAAGGAATGTAGTTCATGCAATAAGTGCATTTGTGTCATTAGATGAACATTTACGTCATTTTGTGCATCCCAAGGCTTTTTCTAATCACTTTTCGTACATAAGGAATGTAGTTGATCCAATAAGTGCATTTGTGTCATTGGATGAACATTTACGTAATTTTGTGCATCCCAAGGCTTATTCTAATCACTTTTCGTACTTAAGGAATGTAGTTTATCCAGTAGTGCATTTGTGTCATTGGATGAACATTTACTTCATTTTGTGCATCCCAAGGCTTAGTCTAATCACTTTTTGTACGTAAGGAATTTAGTTTATCCAATAAGAGCTATTGTGTCATTAATTTAACATTTACATCATTTTGTGCATCCCAAGGCTTATTCTAATCACTTTTCGTACTTAAGCGTGTTTGTCTCATTGGATGAATATTTACGTCATTTTGTGCATCCCAAGGCTTATGCTAATCACTTTTCGTACTTAAGGAATGTAGTTCATCCAATAAGAGCGTTTGTGTCATTAATTTAACATTTACGTCATTTTGTGCATTCAAAGGCTTATTCTAATCACTTTTCGTACATAAGGATTGTAGTTCATCCAATAAGTGCATTTGTGTCATTGGATAAACATTTACGTCATTTTGTGCATCCCAAGGCTTATTCTAATCACTTTTTGTACGTAAGGAATTTAGTTTATCCAATAAGAGCTATTGTGTCATTAATTTAACATTTACATCATTTTGTGCATCCCAAGGCTTATTCTAATCACTTTTCGTACTTAAGCGCGTTTGTGTCATTGGATGAATATTTACGTCATTTTGTGCATCCCAAGGCTTATGCTAATCACTTTTCGTACTTAAGGAATGTAGTTCATCCAATAAGAGCGTTTGTGTCATTAATTTAACATTTACGTCATTTTGTGCATTCCAAGGCTTATTCTAATCACTTTTCGTACATAAGGATTGTAGTTCATCTAATAAGTGCATTTGTGTCATTGGAGAAACATTTACGTCATTTTGTGCATCCCAAGGCTTATTCTAATCACTTTTCGTACTTAAGGAATGTAGTTCATCCAATAAGTGCATTTGTGTCATTGGATGAACATTTACGTCATTTTGTGCATCCCAAGGCTTATTCATATCACTTTTCGTACATAAGGAATGTAGTTGATCCAATAAGTGCATTTGTGTCATTGGATGAACATTTACGTCATTTTGTGCATCCCAAGGCTTATTCTAATCACTTTTCGTACTTAAGGAATGTAGTTTATCCAATAGTGCATTTGTGTCATTGGATGAACATTTACTTCATTTTGTGCATCCCAAGGCTTAGTCTAATCACTTTTTGTACGTAAGGAATTTAGTTTATCCAATAAGAGCTATTGTGTCATTAATTTAACATTTACATCATTTTGTGCATCCCAAGGCTTATTCTAATCACTTTTCGTACTTAAGCGCGTTTGTGTCATTGGATGAATATTTACGTCATTTTGTGCATCCCAAGGCTTATGCTAATCACTTTTCGTACTTAAGGAATGTAGTTCATCCAATAAGAGCGTTTGTGTCATTAATTTAACATTTACGTCATTTTGTGCATTCAAAGGCTTA
Source organism: Cicer cuneatum (assembly GCA_037974295.1). Lineage (NCBI taxonomy): Eukaryota > Viridiplantae > Streptophyta > Magnoliopsida > Fabales > Fabaceae > Cicer > Cicer cuneatum. The sequence goes on along the minus strand of JBBPBO010000005.1, from coordinate 51,459,752 downwards.
TTCTAATCACTTTTCGTACATAAGGATTGTAGTTCATCCAATAAGTGCATTTGTGTCATTGGATAAACATTTACGTCATTTTGTGCATCCCAAGGTTTATTCTAATCACTTTTCGTACTTAAGGAATGTAGTTCATCCAGAAAGTGCATTTGTGTCATTGGATGAACATTTACGTCATTTTGTGCATCCCAAGGCTTATTCTAATCACTTTTCGTACATAAGGAATGTAGTTGATCCAATAAGTGCATTTGTGTCATTGGATGAACATTTACGTCATTTTGTGCATCCCAAGGCTTATGCTAATCACTTTTCGTACTTAAGGAATGTAGTTCATCCAATAAGAGCGTTTGTGTGATTAATTTAACATTTGCGTCAATTTGTGCATTCCAAGGCTTATTCTAATCACTTTTCGTACATAAGGATTGTAGTTCATCCAATAAGTGCATTTGTGTCATTGGATAAACATTTACGTCATTTTGTGCATCCCAAGGCTTATTCTAATCACTTTTCGTACTTAAGGAATGTAGTTCATCCAATAAGTGCATTTGTTTCATTAGATGAACATTTACGTCATTTTGTGCATCCCAGGGCTTATTCTAATCACTTTTTGTACTTAAGCAATGTAGTTCATCCAATAAGTGCATTTGTGTCATTGGATGAACATTAACGTCATTTTTGTGCATCCCAAGGTTTATTCTAATCACTTTTCGTACTTAAGGAATGTAGTTCATCCAATAAGAGCGTTTGTGTCATTAATTTAACATTTACGTCATTTTGTGCATTCCAAGGCTTATTCTAATCACTTTTCGTACATAAGGATTGTAGTTCATCCAATAAGTGCATTTGTGTCATTGGATAAACATTTACGTCATTTTGTGCATCCCAAGGCTTATTCTAATCACTTTTTGTACGTAAGGAATTTAGTTTATCCAATAAGAGCTATTGTGTCATTAATTTAACATTTACGTCATTTTATGCATTCCAATGCTTATTCTAATCACTTTTTGTACTTAAGCAATGTAGTTCATCCAATAAGTGCATTTGTGTCATTGGATGAACATTTACGTCATTTTTGTGCATTCCAAGGCTTATTCTAATCACTTTTCGTACATAAGGATTGTAGTTCATCCAATAAGTGCATTTGTGTCATTGGATAAACATTTACATCATTTTGTGCATCCCAAGGCTTATTCTAATCACTTTTCGTACTTAAGGAATGTAGTTCATGCAATAATTGCATTTGTGTCATTAGATGAACATTTACGTCATTTTGTGCATCCCAAGGCTTATTCTAATCACTTTTCGTACTTAAGGAATGTAGTTCATCCAATAAGTGCATTTGTGTCATTGGATGAACATTTACGTCATTTTGTGCATCCCAAGGTTTATTCTAATCACTTTTCGTACTTAAGGAATGTAGTTCATCCAATAAATGCATTTGTGTCAGTGGATGAACATTTACGTCATTTTGTGCATCCCAAGGCTTATTCTAATCACTTTTCGTACTTAAGGAATGTAGTTTATCCAGTAGTGCATTTGTGTCATTGGATGAACATTTACTTCATTTTGTGCATCCCAAGGCTTAGTCTAATCACTTTTTGTACGTAGGGAATTTAATTTATCCAATAAGAGCTATTGTGTCATTAATTTAACATTTACATAATTTTGTCCATCCCAAGGCTTATTGTAATCACTTTTCGTACTTAAGCGCGTTGGTGTCATTGGATGAATATTTACGTCATTTTGCACATCCCAAGGCTTATTCTAACCAATTTTCGTACTTAAGGAATGTAGTTCATCCAATAAGAGCGTTTGTGTCATTAATTTAACATTTACGTCATTTTATGCATTCCAATGCTTATTCTAATCACTGTTCGTACATAAGGAATGTAGGTCATCTAATAAGTGCATTTGTGTCATTGGATGAACATTTACGTCATTTTGTGCATCCCAAGGCTTATTCTAATCACTTTTTGTACGTAAGGAATTTAGTTTATCCAATAAGAGCTATCGTGTCATTAATTTAACATTTACGTCATTTTATGCATTCCAATGCTTATTCTAATCACTTTTTGTACTTAAGCAATGTAGTTCATCCAATAAGTGCATTTGTGTCATTGGATGAACATTTACGTCATTTTTGTGCATTCCAAGGCTTATTCTAATCACTTTTCGTACATAAGGATTGTAGTTCATCCAATAAGTGCATTTGTGTCATTGGATAAACATTTACATCATTTTGTGCATCCCAATGCTTATTCTAATCACTTTTCGTACTTAAGGAATGTATTTCATGCAATAAGTGCATTTGTGTCATTAGATGAACATTTACGTCATTTTGTGCATCCCAAGGCTTATTCTAATCACTTTTCATACTTAAGGAATGTAGTTCATCCAATAAGTGCATTTGTGTCATTGGATGAACATTTACGTCATTTTGTGCATCCCAAGGCTTATTCTAATCACTTTTCGTACATAAGGAATGTAGTTGATCCAATAAGTGCATTTGTGTCATTGGATGAACATTTACGTCATTTTGTGCATCCCAAGGCTTATTCTAATCACTTTTCGTACTTAAGGAATGTAGTTTATCCAGTAGTGCATTTGTGTCATTGGATGAACATTTACTTCATTTTGTGCATCCCAAGGCTTAGTCTAATCACTTTTTGTACGTAAGGAATTTAGTTTATCCAATAAGAGCTATTGTGTCATTAATTTAACATTTACGTCATTTTATGCATTCCAATGCTTATTCTAATCACTGTTCATACATAAGGAATGTAGGTCATCTAATAAGTGCATTTGTGTCATTAATTTAACATTTACGTCATTTTGTGCATCCCAAGGCTTATTATAGTCACTTTTCTTACTTAAGGAATATATTTCATCCAATAAGTGCATTTGTGTCATTGGATGAACATTTACGTCATTTTGTGCATCCCAAGGCTTATTCTAATCACTTTTCGTACTTAAGGAATGTAGTTCATGCAATAAGTGCATTTGTGTCATTAGATGAACATTTACGTCATTTTGTGCATCCCAAGGCTTATTCTAATCACTTTTCGTACTTAAGGAATGTAGTTCATCCAATAAGTGCATTTGTGTCATTGGATGAACATTTACGTCATTTTGTGCATCCCAAGGCTTATTCTAATCGCTTTTCGTACTTAAGGAATGTAGTTCATCCAATAAGTGCATTTGTGTCATTGGATGAACATTTACGTCATTTTGTGCATCCCAAGGCTTATTCTAATCACTTTTCGTACATAAGGAATGTAGTTGATCCAATAAGTGCATTTGTGTCATTGGATGAACATTTACGTAATTTTGTGCATCCCAAGGCTTAGTCTAATCACTTTTTGTACGTAAGGAATTTAGTTTATCCAATAAGAGCTATTGTGTCATTAATTTAACATTTACATCATTTTGTGCATCCCAAGGCTTATTCTAATCACTTTTCGTACTTAAGCGCGTTTGTGTCATTGGATGAATATTTACGTCATTTTGTGCATCCCAAGGCTTATGCTAATCACTTTTCGTACTTAACGAATGTAGTTCATCCAATAAGAGCGTTTGTGTCATTAATTTAACATTTACGTCATTTTGTGCATTCAAAGGCTTATTCTAATCACTTTTCGTACATAAGGATTGTAGTTCATCCAATAAGTGCATTTGTGTCATTGGATAAACATTTACGTCATTTTGTGCATCCCAAGGCTTATTCTAATCGCTTTTCGTACTTAAGGAATGTAGTTCATCCAATAAGTGCATTTGTGTCATTTGATGAACATTTACGTCATTTTGTGCATCCCAACGCTTATTCTAATCACTTTTCGTACATAAGGAATGTAGTTGATCCAATAAGTGCATTTGTGTCATTGGATGAACATTTACGTAATTTTGTGCATCCCAAGGCTTATTCTAATCACTTTTCGTACTTAAGGAATGTAGTTTATCCAATAGTGCATTTGTGTCATTGGATGAACATTTACTTCATTTTGTGCATCCCAAGGCTTAGTCTAATCACTTTTTGTACGTAAGGAATTTAGTTTATCCAATAAGAGCTATTGTGTCATTAATTTAACATTTACATCATTTTGTGCATCCCAAGGCTTATTCTAATCACTTTTCGTACTTAAGCGCGTTTGTGTCATTGGATGAATATTTACGTCATTTTGTGCATCCCAAGGCTTATTCTAATCACTTTTCGTACTTAAGGAATGTAGTTCATCCAATAAGAGCGTTTGTGTCATTAATTTAACATTTACGTCATTTTGTGCATTCCAAGGCTTATTCTAATCACTTTTCGTACATAAGGATTGTAGTTCATCCAATAAGTGCATTTGTGTCATTGGATAAACATTTACGTCATTTTGTGCATCCCAAGGCTTATTCTAATCACTTTTCGTACTTAAGGAATGTAGTTCATCCAATAAGTGCATTTGTGTCATTGGATGAACATTTACGTCATTTTGTGCATCCCAAGGCTTAGTCTAATCACTTTTTGTACGTAAGGAATTTAGTTTATCCAATAAGAGCTATTGTGTCATTAATTTAACATTTACATCATTTTGTGCATCCCAAGGCTTATTCTAATCACTTTTCGTACTTAAGCGCGTTTGTGTCATTGGATGAATATTTACGTCATTTTGTGCATCCCAAGGCTTATGCTAATCACTTTTCGTACTTAAGGAATGTAGTTCATCCAATAAGAGCGTTTGTGTCATTAATTTAACATTTACGTCATTTTGTGCATTCAAAGGCTTATTCTAATCACTTTTCGTACATAAGGATTGTAGTTCATCCAATAAGTGCATTTGTGTCATTGGATAAACATTTACGTCATTTTGTGCATCCCAAGGTTTATTCTAATCACTTTTCGTACTTAAGGAATGTAGTTCATCCAGAAAGTGCATTTGTGTCATTGGATGAACATTTACGTCATTTTGTGCATCCCAAGGCTTATTCTAATCACTTTTCGTACATAAGGAATGTAGTTGATCCAATAAGTGCATTTGTGTCATTGGATGAACATTTACGTCATTTTGTGCATCCCAAGGCTTATGCTAATCACTTTTCGTACTTAAGGAATGTAGTTCATCCAATAAGAGCGTTTGTGTGATTAATTTAACATTTGCGTCAATTTGTGCATTCCAAGGCTTATTCTAATCACTTTTCGTACATAAGGATTGTAGTTCATCCAATAAGTGCATTTGTGTCATTGGATAAACATTTACGTCATTTTGTGCATCCCAAGGCTTATTCTAATCACTTATCGTACTTAAGGAATGTAATTCATCCAATAAGTGCATTTGTGTCATTAGATGAACATTTACGTCATTTTGTGCATCCCAGGGCTTATTCTAATCACTTTTTGTACTTAAGCAATGTAGTTCATCCAATAAGTGCATTTGTGTCATTGGATGAACATTTACGTCATTTTGTGCATCCCAAGGCTTATTCTAATCGCTTTTCGTACTTAAGGAATGTAGTTCATCCAATAAGTGCATTTGTGTCATTGGATGAACATTTACGTCATTTTGTGCATCCCAAGGCTTATTCTAATCACTTTTCGTACTTAAGGAATGTAGTTCATCCAATAAGTGCATTTGTGTCATTAGATGAACATTTACGTCATTTTGTGCATCCCAAGGCTTATTCTAATCACTTTTCGTACTTAAGGAATGTAGTTCATCCAATAAGTGCATTTGTGTCATTGGATGAACATTTACGTCATTTTGTGCATCCCAAGGCTTATTCTAATCACTTTTTCTACGTAAGGAATTTAGTTTATCCAATAAGAGCTATTGTGTCATTAATTTAACATTTACGTCATTTTATGCATTCCAATGCTTATTCTAATCACTGTTCATACATAAGGAATGTAGGTCATCTAATAAGTGCATTTGTGTCATTAATTTAACATTTACGTCATTTTGTGCATCCCAAGGCTTATGAAAATCACTTTTCATTCTTAAGGAATGTAGTTCATGCAATAAGTGCATTTGTGTCATTAGATGAACATTTACGTCATTTTGTGCATCCCAAGGCTTATTCTAATCACTTTTCGTACTTAAGGAATGTAGTTCATCCAATAAGTGCATTTGTGTCATTGGATGAACATTTACGTCATTTTGTGCATCCCAAGGCTTATTCTAATCACTTTTCGTACTTAAGGAATGTAGTTTATCCAGTAGTGCATTTGTGTCATTGGATGAACATTTACTTCATTTTGTGCATCCCAAGGCTTAGTCTAATCACTTTTTGTACGTAAGGAATTTAGTTTATCCAATAAGAGCTATTGTGTCATTAATTTAACATTTACATCATTTTGTGCATCCCAAGGCTTATTCTAATCACTTTTCGTACTTAAGCGCGTTTGTGTCATTGGATGAATATTTACGTCATTTTGTGCATCCCAAGGCTTATGCTAATCACTTTTCGTACTTAAGGAATGTAGTTCATCCAATAAGTGCATTTGTGTCATTGGATGAACATTTACGTCATTTTGTGCATCCCAAGGCTTATTCTAATCACTTTTCGTACATAAGGAATGTAGTTGATCCAATAAGTGCATTTGTGTCATTGGATGAACATTTACGTCATTTTGTGCATCCCAAGGCTTATTCTAATCACTTTTCGTACTTAAGCGCGTTTGTGTCATTGGATGAATATTTACGTCATTTTGTGCATCCCAAGGCTTATGCTAATCACTTTTCGTACTTAAGGAATGTAGTTCATCCAATAAGAGCGTTTGTGTCATTAATTTAACATTTACGTCATTTTGTGCATTCCAAGGCTTATTCTAATCACTTTTCGTACATAAGGATTGTAGTTCATCTAATAAGTGCATTTGTGTCATTGGAGAAACATTTACGTCATTTTGTGCATCCCAAGGCTTATTCTAATCACTTTTCGTACTTAAGGAATGTAGTTCATCCAATAAGTGCATTTGTGTCATTGGATGAACATTTACGTCATTTTGTGCATCCCAAGGCTTATTCATATCACTTTTCGTACATAAGGAATGTAGTTGATCCAATAAGTGCATTTGTGTCATTGGATGAACATTTACGTCATTTTGTGCATCACAAGGCTTATTCTAATCACTTTTCGTACTTAAGGAATGTAGTTTATCCAATAGTGCATTTGTGTCATTGGATGAACATTTACTTCATTTTGTGCATCCCAAGGCTTAGTCTAATCACTTTTTGTACGTAAGGAATTTAGTTTATCCAATAAGAGCTATTGTGTCATTAATTTAACATTTACATCATTTTGTGCATCCCAAGGCTTATTCTAATCACTTTTCGTACTTAAGCGCGTTTGTGTCATTGGATGAATATTTACGTCATTTTGTGCATCCCAAGGCTTATGCTAATCACTTTTCGTACTTAAGGAATGTAGTTCATCCAATAAGAGCGTTTGTGTCATTAATTTAACATTTACGTCATTTTGTGCATTCAAAGGCTTATTCTAATCACTTTTCGTACATAAGGATTGTAGTTCATCCAATAAGTGCATTTGTGTCATTGGATAAACATTTACGTCATTTTGTGCATCCCAAGGTTTATTCTAATCACTTTTCGTACTTAAGGAATGTAGTTCATCCAATAAGTGCATTTGTGTCATTGGATGAACATTTACGTCATTTTGTGCATCCCAAGGCTTATTCTAATCACTTTTCGTACATAAGGAATGTAGTTGATCCAATAAGTGCATTTGTGTCATTGGATGAACATTTACGTAATTTTGTGCATCCCAAGGCTTATTCTAATCACTTTTCGTACTTAAGGAATGTAGTTTATCCAATAGTGCATTTGTGTCATTGGATGAACATTTACTTCATTTTGTGCATCCCAAGGCTTAGTCTAATCACTTTTTGTACGTAAGGAATTTAGTTTATCCAATAAGAGCTATTGTGTCATTAATTTAACATTTACATCATTTTGTGCATCCCAAGGCTTATTCTAATCACTTTTCGTACTTAAGGAATGTAGTTTATCCAATAGTGCATTTGTGTCATTGGATAAACATTTACGTCATTTTGTGCATCCCAAGGCTTATTCTAATCACTTTTCGTACTTAAGCGTGTTGGTGTCATTGGATGAATATTTACGTCATTTTGCGCATCCCAAGGCTTATTCTAACCACTTTTCGTACTTAAGGAATGTAGTTCATCCAATAAGAGCGTTTGTGTCATTAATTTAACATTTTTGTCATTTTATGCATTCCAATGCTTATTCTAATCACTGTTCATACATAAGGAATGTAGGTCATCGAATAAGTGCATTTGTGTCATTGGATGAACATTTACGTCAATTTTGTGCATCCCAAGGCTTATTCTAACCACTTTTCGTACTTAAGGAATGTAGTTCATCCAATAAGAGCGTTTGTGTCATTAATTTAACATTTTCGTCATTTTATGCATTCCAATGCTTATTCTAATCACTGTTCATACATAAGGAATGTAGGTCATTGAATAAGTGCATTTGTGTCATTGGATGAACATTTACGTCAATTTTGTGCATCCCAAGGCTTATTCTAATCACTTTTCGTACTTAAGGAATGTAGTTCATTCAATAAGAGCGTTGTGTCATTAATTTAACATTTACGTAATTTTGTGCATTCCAAGGCTTATTCTAATCACTTTTCGTACATAAGGATTGTAGTTCATCCAATAAGTGCATTTGTGTCATTGGATGAACATTTACGTCATTTTGTGCATCCCAAGGCTTATTCTAATCACTTTTCGTACTTAAGGAATGTAGTTCATCCAATAAGTGCATTTGTATCATTGGACGAACATTTACGTCATTTTGTGCATCCCAAGGTTTATTCTAATCACTTTTCGTACTTAAGGAATGTACTTCATCCAATAAATGCATTTGTGTCAGTGGATGAACATTTACGTCATTTTGTGCATTCCAAGGCTTATTCTAATCACTTTTCGTACTTTAGGAATGTAGTTCATCCAATAAGTGCATTTGTGTCATTGGATGAACATTTACGTCATTTTGTGCATCCCATGGCTTATTCTAATCACTTTTTGTACTTAAGCAATGTAGTTCATCCAATAAGTGCATTTGTGTCATTGGATGAACATTTACGTCATTTTTGTGCATCCCAAAGTTTATTCTAATCACTTTTCGTACTTAAGGAATGTAATTCATCGAATAAGCACGTTTGTGTCATTAATTTAACATTTACGTCATTTTATGCATTCCAATGCTTATTCTAATCACTTTTCATACATAAGGAATGTAGGTCATCCAATAAGTGCATTTATGTCATTGGATGAACATTTACGTCATTTTGTGCATCCCATGGCTTATTCTAATCACTTTTTGTACTTAAGCAATGTAGTTCATCCAATAAGTGCATTTGTGTCATTGGATGAACATTTACGTCAATTTTGTGCATCCCAAGGCTTATTCTAATCACTTTTCGTACTTAAGGAATGTAGTTCATTCAATAAGAGCGTTGTGTCATTAATTTAACATTTACGTAATTTTGTGCATTCCAAGGCTTATTCTAATCACTTTTCGTACATAAGGATTGTAGTTCATCCAATAAGTGCATTTGTGTCATTGGATGAACATTTACGTCATTTTTGTGCATCCCAAGGTTTATTCTAATCACTTTTCGTACTTAAGGAATGTAGTTCATCCAATAAGAGCGTTTGTGTCATTAATTTAACATTTACGTCATTTTGTGCATTCCAAGGCTTATTCTAATCACTTTTCGTACATAAGGATTGTAGTTCATCCAATAAGTGCATTTGTGTCATTGGATGAACATTTACGTCATTTTTGTGCATCCCAAGGTTTATTCTAATCACTTTTCATACTTAAGGAATGTAATTCATCGAATAAGCACGTTTGTGTCATTAATTTAACATTTACGTCATTTTGTGCATTCCAAGGCTTATTCTAATCACCTTTCGTACATAAGGATTGTAGTTCATCCAATAAGTGCATTTGTGTCATTGGATGAACATTTACGTCATTTTTGTGCATCCCAAGGTTTATTCTAATCACTTTTCGTACTTAAGGAATGTAGTTCATCCAATAAGAGCGTTTGTGTCATTAATTTAACATTTACGTCATTTTGTGCATTCCAAGGCTTATTCTAATCACTTTTCGTACATAAGGATTGTAGTTCATCCAATAAGTGCATTTGTGTCATTGGATGAACATTTACGTCATTTTGTGCATCCCAAGGCTTATTCTAATCACTTTTCGTACTTAAGGAATGTAGTTCATCCAATAAGTGCATTTGTATCATTGGACGAACATTTACGTCATTTTGTGCATCCCAAGGTTTATTCTAATCACTTTTCGTACTTAAGGAATGTACTTCATCCAATAAATGCATTTGTGTCAGTGGATGAACATTTACGTCATTTTGTGCATTCCAAGGCTTATTCTAATCACTTTTCGTACTTTAGGAATGTAGTTCATCCAATAAGTGCATTTGTGTCATTGGATGAACATTTACGTCATTTTGTGCATCCCATGGCTTATTCTAATCACTTTTTGTACTTAAGCAATGTAGTTCATCCAATAAGTGCATTTGTGTCATTGGATGAACATTTACGTCATTTTTGTGCATCCCAAAGTTTATTCTAATCACTTTTCGTACTTAAGGAATGTAATTCATCGAATAAGCACGTTTGTGTCATTAATTTAACATTTACGTCATTTTATGCATTCCAATGCTTATTCTAATCACTTTTCATACATAAGGAATGTAGGTCATCCAATAAGTGCATTTATGTCATTGGATGAACATTTACGTCATTTTGTGCATCCCATGGCTTATTCTAATCACTTTTTGTACTTAAGCAATGTAGTTCATCCAATAAGTGCATTTGTGTCATTGGATGAACATTTACGTCAATTTTGTGCATCCCAAGGCTTATTCTAATCACTTTTCGTACTTAAGGAATGTAGTTCATTCAATAAGAGCGTTGTGTCATTAATTTAACATTTACGTAATTTTGTGCATTCCAAGGCTTATTCTAATCACTTTTCGTACATAAGGATTGTAGTTCATCCAATAAGTGCATTTGTGTCATTGGATGAACATTTACGTCATTTTTGTGCATCCCAAGGTTTATTCTAATCACTTTTCGTACTTAAGGAATGTAGTTCATCCAATAAGAGCGTTTGTGTCATTAATTTAACATTTACGTCATTTTGTGCATTCCAAGGCTTATTCTAATCACTTTTCGTACATAAGGAATGTAGTTCATCCAATAAGTGCATTTGTGTCATTGGATGAACATTTACGTCATTTTGTGCATCCCAAGGCTTATTCTAATCACTTTTCGTACTTAAGGAATGTAGTTCATCCAATAAGTGCATTTGTGTCATTGGATTAACATTTACGTCATTTTGTGCATCCCAAGGCTTATTCTAATCACTTTTCGTACTTAAGGAATGTAGTTCATCCAATAAGTGCATTTGTGTCATTGGATGAACATTTACGTCATTTTGTGCATCCCAAGGCTTATTCTAATCACTTTTTGTACGTAAGGAATTTAGTTTATCCAATAAGAGCTATTGTGTCATTAATTTAACATTTACGTCATTTTATGCATTCCAATGCTTATTCTAATCACTTTTTGTACTTAAGCAATGTAGTTCATCCAATAAGTGCATTTGTGTCATTGGATGAACATTTACGTCATTTTTGTGCATTCCAAGGCTTATTCTAATCACTTTTCGTACATAAGGATTGTAGTTCATCCAATAAGTGCATTTGTGTCATTGGATAAACATTTACGTCATTTTGTGCATCCCAAGGCTTATTCTAATCACTTTTCGTACTTAAGCGCGTTTGTGTCATTGGATGAATATTTACGTCATTTTGTGCATCCCAAGGCTTATGCTAATCACTTTTCGTACTTAAGGAATGTAGTTCATCCAATAAGAGCGTTTGTGTCATTAATTTAACATTTACGTCATTTTGTGCATTCCAAGGCTTATTCTAATCACTTTTCGTACATAAGGATTGTAGTTCATCTAATAAGTGCATTTGTGTCATTGGAGAAACATTTACGTCATTTTGTGCATCCCAAGGCTTATTCTAATCACTTTTCGTACTTAAGGAATGTAGTTCATCCAATAAGTGCATTTGTGTCATTGGATGAACATTTACGTCATTTTGTGCATCCCAAGGCTTATTCATATCACTTTTCGTACATAAGGAATGTAGTTGATCCAATAAGTGCATTTGTGTCATTGGATGAACATTTACGTCATTTTGTGCATCCCAAGGCTTATTCTAATCACTTTTCGTACTTAAGGAATGTAGTTTATCCAATAGTGCATTTGTGTCATTGGATGAACATTTACTTCATTTTGTGCATCCCAAGGCTTAGTCTAATCACTTTTTGTACGTAAGGAATTTAGTTTATCCAATAAGAGCTATTGTGTCATTAATTTAACATTTACATCATTTTGTGCATCCCAAGGCTTATTCTAATCACTTTTCGTACTTAAGCGCGTTTGTGTCATTGGATGAATATTTACGTCATTTTGTGCATCCCAAGGCTTATTCTAATCACTTTTCGTACTTAAGGAATGTAGTTCATCCAATAAGAGCGTTTGTGTCATTAATTTAACATTTACGTCATTTTGTGCATTCCAAGGCTTATTCTAATCACTTTTCGTACATAAGGATTGTAGTTCATCCAATAAGTGCATTTGTGTCATTGGATAAACATTTACGTCATTTTGTGCATCCCAAGGCTTATTCTAATCACTTTTCGTACTTAAGGAATGTAGTTCATCCAATAAGTGCATTTGTGTCATTGGATGAACATTTACGTCATTTTGTGCATCCCAAGGTTTATTTTAATCACTTTTCGTAATTAAGGAATGTAATTCATCCAATAAATGCATTTGTGTCAGTGGATGAACATTTACGTCATTTTGTGCATCCCAAGGCTTATTCTAATCACTTTTCGAACTTAAGGAATGTAGTTCATCCAAAAGTGCATTTGTGTCATTGGATGAACATTTACGTCATTTTTTGCATCCCAGGGCTTATTCTAATCACTTTTTGTACTTAAGCAATGTAGTTCATCCAATAAGTGCATTTGTGTCATTGGATGAACATTTACGTCATTTTGTGCATCCCAAGGTTTATTCTAATCACTTTTCGTACTTAAGGAATGTAGTTCATCCAATAAGAGCGTTTGTGTCATTAATTTAACATTTACGTCATTTTGTGCATTCCAAGGCTTATTCTAATCACTTTTCGTACATAAGGATTGTAGTTCATCCAATAAGTGCATTTGTGTCATTGGATGAACATTTACGTCATTTTGTGCATCCCAAGGCTTATTCTAATCACTTTTCGTACTTAAGGAATGTAGTTCATCCAATAAGTGCATTTGTGTCATTGGATGAACATTTACGTCATTTTGCGCATCCCAAGGCTTATTCTAATCACTTTTCGTACTTAAGGAATGTAGTTCATCCAATAAGTGCATTTGTGTCATTGGATGAACATTTACGTCATTTTGTGCATCCCAAGGCTTATTCTAATCACTTTTCGTACATAAGGAATGTAGTTGATCCAATAAGTGCATTTGTGTCATTGGATGAACATTTACGTCATTTTGTGCATCCCAAGGCTTATTCTAATCACTTTTCGTACTTAAGCGCGTTTGTGTCATTGGATGAATATTTACGTCATTTTGTGCATCCCAAGGCTTATGCTAATCACTTTTCGTACTTAAGGAATGTAGTTCATCCAATAAGAGCGTTTGTGTCATTAATTTAACATTTACGTCATTTTGTGCATTCCAAGGCTTATTCTAATCACTTTTCGTACATAAGGATTGTAGTTCATCTAATAAGTGCATTTGTGTCATTGGAGAAACATTTACGTCATTTTGTGCATCCCAAGGCTTATTCTAATCACTTTTCGTACTTAAGGAATGTAGTTCATCCAATAAGTGCATTTGTGTCATTGGATGAACATTTACGTCATTTTGTGCATCCCAAGGCTTATTCATATCACTTTTCGTACATAAGGAATGTAGTTGATCCAATAAGTGCATTTGTGTCATTGGATGAACATTTACGTCATTTTGTGCATCCCAAGGCTTATTCTAATCACTTTTCGTACTTAAGGAATGTAGTTTATCCAATAGTGCATTTGTGTCATTGGATGAACATTTACTTCATTTTGTGCATCCCAAGGCTTAGTCTAATCACTTTTTGTACGTAAGGAATTTAGTTTATCCAATAAGAGCTATTGTGTCATTAATTTAACATTTACATCATTTTGTGCATCCCAAGGCTTATTCTAATCACTTTTCGTACTTAAGCGCGTTTGTGTCATTGGATGAATATTTACGTCATTTTGTGCATCCCAAGGCTTATGCTAATCACTTTTCGTACTTAAGGAATGTAGTTCATCCAATAAGTGCATTTGTGTCATTGGATGAACATTTACGTCATTTTGTGCATCCCAAGGCTTATTCTAATCACTTTTCGTACATAAGGAATGTAGTTGATCCAATAAGTGCATTTGTGTCATTGGATGAACATTTACGTCATTTTGTGCATCCCAAGGCTTATTCTAATCACTTTTCGTACTTAAGGAATGTAGTTCATCCAATAAGTGCATTTGTGTCATCGGATGAACATTTACGTCATTTTTGTGCATCCCAGGGCTTATTCTAATCACTTTTTGTACTTAAGGAATGTAATTCATCCAATAAGTGCATTTGTGTCATTGGATGAACATTTACGTCATTTTTGTGCATCCCAAGGTTTATTCTAATCACTTTTCGTACTTAAGGAATGTAGTTTATCCAATAAGAGCGTTTGTGTCATTAATTTAACATTTACGTCATTTTGTGCATTCCAAGGCTTATTCTAATCACTTTTCGTACATAAGGATTGTAGTTCATCCAATAAGTGCATTTGTGTCATTGGATGAACATTTACGTCATTTTTGTGCATCCCAAGGTTTATTCTAATCACTTTTCGTACTTAAGGAATGTAGTTCATCCAATAAGAGCGTTTGTGTCATTAATTTAACATTTACGTCATTTTGTGCATTCCAAGGCTTATTCTAATCACTTTTCGTACATAAGGATTGTAGTTTATCCAATAAGTGCATTTGTGTCATTGGATGAACATTTACGTCATTTTTGTGCATCCCAAGGTTTATTCTAATCACTTTTCGTACTTAAGGAATGTAGTTCATCCAATAAGAGCGTTTGTGTCATTAATTTAACATTTACGTCATTTTGTGCATTCCAAGGCTTATTCTAATCACTTTTCGTACATAAGGATTGTAGTTCATCCAATAAGTGCATTTGTGTCATTGGATGAACATTTACGTCATTATGTGCATCCCAAGGCTTATTCTAATCACTTTTCGTACTTAAGGAATGTAGTTCATCCAATGAGTGCATTTGTGTCATTAGATGAACATTTACGTCATTTTGTGCATCCCAGGGCTTATTCTAATCACTTTTTGTACTTAAGCAATGTAGTTCATCCAATAAGTGCATTTGTGTCATTGGATGAACATTTACGTCATTTTTGTGCATCCCAAGGTTTATTCTAATCACTTTTCGTACTTAAGGAATGTAGTTCATCCAATAAGAGCGTTTGTGTCATTAATTTAACATTTACGTCATTTTGTGCATTCCAAGGCTTATTCTAATCACTTTTCGTACATAAGGAATGTAGTTCATCCAATAAGTGCATTTGTGTCATTGGATGAACATTTACGTCATTTTGTGCATCCCAAGGCTTATTCTAATCACTTTTCGTACTTAAGGAATGTAGTTCATCCAATAAGTGCATTTGTGTCATCGGATGATCATTTACGTCATTTTTGTGCATCCCAAGGTTTATTCTAATCACTTTTCGTACTTAAGGAATGTAATTCATCCAATAAATGCATTTGTGTCAGTGGATGAACATTTACGTCATTTTGTGCATTCCAAGGCTTATTCTAATCACTTTTCGTACTTAAGGAATGTAGTTCATCCAATAAGTGCATTTGTGTCATTGGATGAACATTTACGTCAGTTTGTGCATCCCAGGGCTTATTCTAATCACTTTTTGTACTTAAGCAATGTAGTTCATCCAATAAGTGCATTTGTGTCATTGGATGAACATTTACGTCATTTTTGTGCATCCCTAGGTTTATTCTAATCACTTTTCGTACTTAAGGAATGTAGTTCATCCAATAAGAGCGTTTGTGTCATTAATTTAACATTTACGTCATTTTGTGCATTCCAAGGCTTATTCTATTCACTTTTCGTACATAAGGATTGTAGTTCATCCAATAAGTGCATTTGTGTCATTGGATGAACATTTACGTCATTTTGTGCATCCCAAGGCTTATTCTAATCACTTTTCGTACTTAAGGAATGTAGTTCATCCAATAAGTGCATTTGTGTCATTGGATGAACATTTACGTCATTTTGTGCATCCCAAGGTTTATTCTAATCACTTTTCGTACTTAAGGAATGTAGTTCATCCAATAAATGCATTTGTGTCAGTGGATGAACATTTACGTCATTTTGTGCATCCCAAGGCTTATTCTAATCACTTTTCGTACTTAAGGAATGTAGTTTATCCAGTAGTGCATTTGTGTCATTGGATGAACATTTACTTCATTTTGTGCATCCCAAGGCTTAGTCTAATCACTTTTTGTACGTAGGGAATTTAATTTATCCAATAAGAGCTATTGTGTCATTAATTTAACATTTACATAATTTTGTCCATCCCAAGGCTTATTGTAATCACTTTTCGTACTTAAGCGCGTTGGTGTCATTGGATGAATATTTACGTCATTTTGCACATCCCAAGGCTTATTCTAACCAATTTTCGTACTTAAGGAATGTAGTTCATCCAATAAGAGCGTTTGTGTCATTAATTTAACATTTACGTCATTTTATGCATTCCAATGCTTATTCTAATCACTGTTCGTACATAAGGAATGTAGGTCATCTAATAAGTGCATTTGTGTCATTGGATGAACATTTACGTCATTTTGTGCATCCCAAGGCTTATTCTAATCACTTTTTGTACGTAAGGAATTTAGTTTATCCAATAAGAGCTATCGTGTCATTAATTTAACATTTACGTCATTTTATGCATTCCAATGCTTATTCTAATCACTTTTTGTACTTAAGCAATGTAGTTCATCCAATAAGTGCATTTGTGTCATTGGATGAACATTTACGTCATTTTTGTGCATTCCAAGGCTTATTCTAATCACTTTTCGTACATAAGGATTGTAGTTCATCCAATAAGTGCATTTGTGTCATTGGATAAACATTTACATCATTTTGTGCATCCCAATGCTTATTCTAATCACTTTTCGTACTTAAGGAATGTATTTCATGCAATAAGTGCATTTGTGTCATTAGATGAACATTTACGTCATTTTGTGCATCCCAAGGCTTATTCTAATCACTTTTCATACTTAAGGAATGTAGTTCATCCAATAAGTGCATTTGTGTCATTGGATGAACATTTACGTCATTTTGTGCATCCCAAGGCTTATTCTAATCACTTTTCGTACATAAGGAATGTAGTTGATCCAATAAGTGCATTTGTGTCATTGGATGAACATTTACGTCATTTTGTGCATCCCAAGGCTTATTCTAATCACTTTTCGTACTTAAGGAATGTAGTTTATCCAGTAGTGCATTTGTGTCATTGGATGAACATTTACTTCATTTTGTGCATCCCAAGGCTTAGTCTAATCACTTTTTGTACGTAAGGAATTTAGTTTATCCAATAAGAGCTATTGTGTCATTAATTTAACATTTACATCATTTTGTGCATCCCAAGGCTTATTCTAATCACTTTTCGTACTTAAGCGCGTTTGTGTCATTGGATGAATATTTACGTCATTTTGTGCATCCCAAGGCTTATGCTAATCACTTTTCGTACTTAAGGAATGTAGTTCATCCAATAAGTGCATTTGTGTCATTGGATGAACATTTACGTCATTTTGTGCATCCCAAGGCTTATTCTAATCACTTTTCGTACATAAGGAATGTAGTTGATCCAATAAGTGCATTTGTGTCATTGGATGAACATTTACGTCATTTTGTGCATCCCAAGGCTTATTCTAATCACTTTTCGTACTTAAGGAATGTAGTTCATCCAATAAGAGCGTTTGTGTCATTAATTTAACATTTACGTCATTTTGTGCATTCCAAGGCTTATTCTAATCACTTTTCGTACATAAGGATTGTAGTTCATCCAATAAGTGCATTTGTGTCATTGGATGAACATTTACGTCATTTTGTGCATCCCAAGGCTTATTCTAATCACTTTACATACTTAAGGAATGTAGTTCATCCAATAAGTGCATTTGTGTCATTGGATGAACATTTACGTCATTTTGTGCATCCCAAGGTTTATTCTAATCACTTTACATACTTAAGGAATGTAGTTCATCCAATAAGTGCATTTGTGTCATTGGATGAACATTTACGTCATTTTGTGCATCCCAAGGTTTATTCTAATCACTTTTCGTACTTAAGGAATGTAATTCATCCAATAAATGCATTTGTGTCAGTGGATGAACATTTACGTCATTTTGTGCATCCCAAGGCTTATTCTAATCACTTTTCGAACTTAAGGAATGTAGTTCATCCAAAAGTGCATTTGTGTCATTGGATGAACATTTACGTCATTTTTTGCATCCCAGGGCTTATTCTAATCACTTTTTGTACTTAAGCAATGTAGTTCATCCAATAAGTGCATTTGTGTCATTGGATGAACATTTACGTCATTTTTGTGCATCCCAAGGTTTATTCTAATCACTTTTCGTACTTAAGGAATGTAGTTCATCCAATAAGAGCGTTTGTGTCATTAATTTAACATTTACGTCATTTTGTGCATTCCAAGGCTTATTCTAATCACTTTTCGTACATAAGGATTGTAGTTCATCCAATAAGTGCATTTGTGTCATTGGACGAACATTTACGTCATTTTGTGCATCCCAAGGTTTATTCTAATCACTTTTCGTACTTAAGGAATGTAATTCATCCAATAAATGCATTTGTGTCAGTGGATGAACATTTACGTCATTTTGTGCATTCCAAGGCTTATTCTAATCACTTTTCGTACTTAAGGAATGTAGTTCATCCAATAAGTGCATTTGTGTCATTGGATGAACATTTACGTCATTTTGTGCATCCCAGGGCTTATTCTAATCACTTTTTGTACTTAAGCAATGTAGTTCATCCAATAAGTGCATTTGTGTCATTGGATGAACATTTACGTCATTTTTGTGCATCCCTAGGTTTATTCTAATCACTTTTCGTACATAAGGATTGTAGTTCATCCAATAAGTGCATTTGTGTCATTGGATGAACATTTACGTCATTTTGTGCATCCCAAGGCTTATTCTAATCACTTTTCGTACTTAAGGAATGTAGTTCATCCAATAAGTGCATTTGTGTCATTGGATGAACATTTACGTCATTTTGTGCATCCCAAGGTTTATTCTAATCACTTTTCGTACTTAAGGAATGTAATTCATCCAATAAATGCATTTGTGTCAGTGGATGAACATTTACGTCATTTTGTGCATTCCAAGGCTTATTCTAATCACTTTTCGTACTTAAGGAATGTAGTTCATCCAATAAGTGCATTTGTGTCATTGGACGAACATTTACGTCATTTTGTGCATCCCAAGGTTTATTCTAATCACTTTTCGTACTTAAGGAATGTAATTCATCCAATAAATGCATTTGTGTCAGTGGATGAACATTTACGTCATTTTGTGCATTCGAAGGCTTATTCTAATCACTTTTCATACTTAAGGAATGTAGTTCATCCAATAAGTGCATTTGTGTCATTGGATGAACATTTACGTCATTTTGTGCATCCCAGGGCTTATTCTAATCACTTTTTGTACTTAAGCAGTGTAGTTCATCCAATAAGTGCATTTGTGTCATTGGATGAACATTTACGTCATTTTTGTGCATCCCTAGGTTTATTCTAATCACTTTTCGTACTTAAGGAATGTAGTTCATCCAATAAGTGCATTTGTGTCATCGGATGAACATTTACGTCATTTTTGTGCATCCCAAGGTTTATTCTAATCACTTTTCGTACTGAAGGAATGTAATTCATCCAATAAGCACGTTTGTGTCATTAATTTAACATTTACGTCATTTTGTGCATCCCAAGGCTTATTATAATCACTTTTCGTACTTAAGGAATATATTTCATCCAATAAGTGCATTTGTGTCATTGGATGAACATTTACGTCATTTTGTGCATCCCAAGGCTTATTCTAATCACTTTTCGTACTTAAGGAAAGTAGTTCATTCAATAACTGCATTTGTGTCATTAGATGAACATTTACGTCATTTTGTGCATTCCAAGGCTTATTCTAATCACTTTTCGTACATAAGGATTGTAGTTCATCCAATAAGTGCATTTGTGTCATTGGATGAACATTTACGTCATTTTGTGCATCCCAAGGCTTATTCTAATCACTTTTCGTACTTAAGGAATGTAGTTTATCCAATAGTGCATTTGTGTCATTGGATGAACATTTACGTCATTTTGTGCATCCCAAGGCTTATTCTAATCAGTTTTCGTACTTAAGGAATGTAGTTCATCCAATAAGTGCATTTGTGTCATTGGATGAACATTTACGTCATTATGTGCATCCCAAGGCTTATTCTAATCACTTTTCGAACTTAAGGAATGTAGTTCATCCAAAAGTGCATTTGTGTCATTGGATGAACATTTACGTCATTTTTTGCATCCCAGGGCTTATTCTAATCACTTTTTGTACTTAAGCAATGTAGTTCATCCAATAAGTGCATTTGTGTCATTGGATGAACATTTACGTCATTTTTGTGCATCCCAAGGTTTATTCTAATCACTTTTCGTACTTAAGGAATGTAGTTCATCCAATAAGAGCGTTTGTGTCATTAATTTAACATTTACGTCATTTTGTGTATTCCAAGGCTTATTCTAATCACTTTTCGTACATAAGGATTGTAGTTCATCCAATAAGTGCATTTGTGTCATTGGACGAACATTTACGTCATTTTGTGCATCCCAAGGTTTATTCTAATCACTTTTCGTACTTAAGGAATGTAATTCATCCAATAAATGCATTTGTGTCAGTGGATGAACATTTACGTCATTTTGTGCATTCCAAGGCTTATTCTAATCACTTTTCGTACTTAAGGAATGTAGTTCATCCAATAAGTGCATTTGTGTCATTGGATGAACATTTACGTCATTTTGTGCATCCCAGGGCTTATTCTAATCACTTTTTGTACTTAAGCAGTGTAGTTCATCCAATAAGTGCATTTGTGTCATTGGATGAACATTTACGTCATTTTTGTGCATCCCTAGGTTTATTCTAATCACTTTTCGTACTTAAGGAATGTAGTTCATCCAATAAGTGCATTTGTGTCATCGGATGAACATTTACGTCATTTTTGTGCATCCCAAGGTTTATTCTAATCACTTTTCGTACTGAAGGAATGTAATTCATCCAATAAGCACGTTTGTGTCATTAATTTAACATTTACGTCATTTTGTGCATCCCAAGGCTTATTATAATCACTTTTCGTACTTAAGGAATATATTTCATCCAATAAGTGCATTTGTGTCATTGGATGAACATTTACGTCATTTTGTGCATCCCAGGGCTTATTCTAATCACTTTTTGTACTTAAGCAGTGTAGTTCATCCAATAAGTGCATTTGTGTCATTGGATGAACATTTACGTCATTTTTGTGCATCCCTAGGTTTATTCTAATCACTTTTCGTACTTAAGGAATGTAGTTCATCCAATAAGTGCATTTGTGTCATCGGATGAACATTTACGTCATTTTTGTGCATCCCAAGGTTTATTCTAATCACTTTTCGTACTGAAGGAATGTAATTCATCCAATAAGCACGTTTGTGTCATTAATTTAACATTTACGTCATTTTGTGCATCCCAAGGCTTATTATAATCACTTTTCGTACTTAAGGAATATATTTCATCCAATAAGTGCATTTGTGTCATTGGATGAACATTTACGTCATTTTGTGCATCCCAAGGCTTATTCTAATCACTTTTCGTACATAAGGAATGTAGTTGATCCAATAAGTGCATTTGTGTTATTTGATGAACATTTACGTCATTTTGTGCATCCCAAGGCTTATTCTAATCACTTTTCGTACTTAAGGAATGTAGTTTATCCAATAGTGCATTTGTGTCATTGGATGAACATTTACGTCATTTTGTGCATCCCAAGGCTTATTCTAATCAGTTTTCGTACTTAAGGAATGTAGTTCATCCAATAAGTGCATTTGTGTCATTGGATGAACATTTACGTCATTATGTGCATCCCAAGGCTTATTCTAATCACTTTTCGAACTTAAGGAATGTAGTTCATCCAAAAGTGCATTTGTGTCATTGGATGAACATTTACGTCATTTTTTGCATCCCAGGGCTTATTCTAATCACTTTTTGTACTTAAGCAATGTAGTTCATCCAATAAGTGCATTTGTGTCATTGGATGAACATTTACGTCATTTTTGTGCATCCCAAGGTTTATTCTAATCACTTTTCGTACTTAAGGAATGTAGTTCATCCAATAAGAGCGTTTGTGTCATTAATTTAACATTTACGTCATTTTGTGCATTCCAAGGCTTATTCTAATCACTTTTCGTACATAAGGATTGTAGTTCATCCAATAAGTGCATTTGTGTCATTGGATAGACATTTACGTCATTTTGTGCATCCCAAGGCTTATTCTAATCACTTTTCGTACTTAAGGAATGTAGTTCATCCAATAAGTGCATTTGTGTCATTGGACGAACATTTACGTCATTTTGTGCATCCCAAGGTTTATTCTAATCACTTTTCGTACTTAAGGAATGTAATTCATCCAATAAATGCATTTGTGTCAGTGGATGAACATTTACGTCATTTTGTGCATTCCAAGGCTTATTCTAATCACTTTTCGTACTTAAGGAATGTAGTTCATCCAATAAGTGCATTTGTGTCATTGGATGAACATTTACGTCATTTTGTGCATCCCAGGGCTTATTCTAATCACTTTTTGTACTTAAGCAATGTAGTTCATCCAATAAGTCCATTTGTGTCATTGGATGAACATTTACGTCATTTTTGTGCATCCCTAGGTTTATTCTAATCACTTTTCGTACTTAAGGAATGTAGTTCATCCAATAAGAGCGTTTGTGTCATTAATTTAACATTTACGTTATTTTGTGCATTCCAAGGCTTATTCTAATCACTTTTCGTACATAAGGATTGTAGTTCATCCAATAAGTGCATTTGTGTCATTGGATGAACATTTACGTCATTTTGTGCATCCTAAGGCTTATTCTATTCACTTTTCATACTTAAGGAATGTAGTTCATCCAATAAGTGCATTTGTGTCATTGGATGAACATTTACGTCATTTTGTGCATCCCAGGGCTTATTCTAATCACTTTTTGTACTTAAGCAATGTAGTTCATCCAATAAGTGCATTTGTGTCATTGGATGAACATTTACGTCATTTTTGTGCATCCCAAGGTTTATTCTAATCACTTTTCGTACTTAAGGAATGTAGTTCATCCAATAAGAGCGTTTGTGTCATTAATTTAACATTTACGTCATTTTGTGCATTCCAAGGCTTATTCTAATCACTTTTCGTACATAAGGAATGTAGTTCATCCAATAAGTGCATTTGTGTCATTGGATGAACATTTACGTCATTTTGTGCATCCCAAGGCTTATTCTAATCACTTTTCGTACTTAAGGAATGTAGTTCATCCAATAAGTGCATTTGTGTCATTGGATGAACATTTACGTCATTTTGTGCATCCCAAGGTTTATTCTAATCACTTTTCGTACTTAAGGAATGTAATTCATCCAATAAATGCATTTGTGTCAGTGGATGAACATTTACGTCATTTTGTGCATTCCAAGGCTTATTCTAATCACTTTTCGTACTTAAGGAATGTAGTTCATCCAATAAGTGCATTTGTGTCATTGGACGAACATTTACGTCATTTTGTGCATCCCAAGGTTTATTCTAATCAC
Source organism: Cicer cuneatum (assembly GCA_037974295.1). Classification (NCBI taxonomy): domain Eukaryota; kingdom Viridiplantae; phylum Streptophyta; class Magnoliopsida; order Fabales; family Fabaceae; genus Cicer; species Cicer cuneatum. Next base: position 51,435,668 of record JBBPBO010000005.1, on the reverse strand, counting down.
TTTTCGTACTTAAGGAATGTAATTCATCCAATAAATGCATTTGTGTCAGTGGATGAACATTTACGTCATTTTGTGCATTCGAAGGCTTATTCTAATCACTTTTCATACTTAAGGAATGTAGTTCATCCAATAAGTGCATTTGTGTCATTGGATGAACATTTACGTCATTTTGTGCATCCCAGGGCTTATTCTAATCACTTTTTGTACTTAAGCAGTGTAGTTCATCCAATAAGTGCATTTGTGTCATTGGATGAACATTTACGTCATTTTTGTGCATCCCTAGGTTTATTCTAATCACTTTTCGTACTTAAGGAATGTAGTTCATCCAATAAGTGCATTTGTGTCATCGGATGAACATTTACGTCATTTTTGTGCATCCCAAGGTTTATTCTAATCACTTTTCGTACTGAAGGAATGTAATTCATCCAATAAGCACGTTTGTGTCATTAATTTAACATTTACGTCATTTTGTGCATCCCAAGGCTTATTATAATCACTTTTCGTACTTAAGGAATATATTTCATCCAATAAGTGCATTTGTGTCATTGGATGAACATTTACGTCATTTTGTGCATCCCAAGGCTTATTCTAATCACTTTTCGTACTTAAGGAAAGTAGTTCATTCAATAACTGCATTTGTGTCATTAGATGAACATTTACGTCATTTTGTGCATTCCAAGGCTTATTCTAATCACTTTTCGTACATAAGGATTGTAGTTCATCCAATAAGTGCATTTGTGTCATTGGATGAACATTTACGTCATTTTGTGCATCCCAAGGCTTATTCTAATCACTTTTCGTACTTAAGGAATGTAGTTTATCCAATAGTGCATTTGTGTCATTGGATGAACATTTACTTCATTTTGTGCATCCCAAGGCTTAGTCTAATCACTTTTTGTACGTAAGGAATTTAGTTTATCCAATAAGAGCTATTGTGTCATTAATTTAACATTTACATCATTTTGTGCATCCCAAGGCTTATTCTAATCACTTTTCGTACTTAAGCGCGTTTGTGTCATTGGATGAATATTTACGTCATTTTGTGCATCCCAAGGCTTATTCTAATCACTTTTCGTACTTAAGGAATGTAGTTCATCCAATAAGAGCGTTTGTGTCATTAATTTAACATTTACGTCATTTTGTGCATTCCAAGGCTTATTCTAATCACTTTTCGTACATAAGGATTGTAGTTCATCCAATAAGTGCATTTGTGTCATTGGATAAACATTTACGTCATTTTGTGCATCCCAAGGCTTATTCTAATCACTTTTCGTACTTAAGGAATGTAGTTCATCCAATAAGTGCATTTGTGTCATTGGATGAACATTTACGTCATTTTGTGCATCCCAAGGTTTATTTTAATCACTTTTCGTAATTAAGGAATGTAATTCATCCAATAAATGCATTTGTGTCAGTGGATGAACATTTACGTCATTTTGTGCATCCCAAGGCTTATTCTAATCACTTTTCGAACTTAAGGAATGTAGTTCATCCAAAAGTGCATTTGTGTCATTGGATGAACATTTACGTCATTTTTTGCATCCCAGGGCTTATTCTAATCACTTTTTGTACTTAAGCAATGTAGTTCATCCAATAAGTGCATTTGTGTCATTGGATGAACATTTACGTCATTTTGTGCATCCCAAGGCTTATTCTAATCACTTTTCGTACATAAGGAATGTAGTTGATCCAATAAGTGCATTTGTGTCATTGGATGAACATTTACGTCATTTTGTGCATCCCAAGGCTTATTCTAATCACTTTTCGTACTTAAGGAATGTAGTTTATCCAATAGTGCATTTGTGTCATTGGATGAACATTTACTTCATTTTGTGCATCCCAAGGCTTAGTCTAATCACTTTTTGTACGTAAGGAATTTAGTTTATCCAATAAGAGCTATTGTGTCATTAATTTAACATTTACATCATTTTGTGCATCCCAAGGCTTATTCTAATCACTTTTCGAACTTAAGCGCGTTTGTGTCATTGGATGAATATTTACGTCATTTTGTGCATCCCAAGGCTTATGCTAATCACTTTTCGTACTTAAGGAATGTAGTTCATCCAATAAGAGCGTTTGTGTCATTAATTTAACATTTACGTCATTTTGTGCATTCCAAGGCTTATTCTAATCACTTTTCGTACATAAGGATTGTAGTTCATCCAATAAGTGCATTTGTGTCATTGGATGAACATTTACGTAATTTTGTGCATCCCAAGGCTTATTCTAATCACTTTTCGTACTTAAGGAATGTAGTTCATCCAATAAGTGCATTTGTGTCATTGGACGAACATTTACGTCATTTTGTGCATCCCAAGGTTTATGCTAATCACTTTTCGTACTTAAGGAATGTAATTCATCCAATAAGTGCATTTGTGTCAGTGGATGAACATTTACGTCATTTTGTGCATCCCAAGGCTTATTCTAATCACATTTTCTACTTAAGCAATGTAGTTCATCCAATAAGTGCATTTGTGTCATTGGATGAATATTTACGTCATTTTTGTGCATCCCAGGGTTTATTCTAATCACTTTTCGTACTAAAGGAATGTAGTTCATCCAATAAGAGCGATTGTGTCATTAATTTAACATTTACGTCATTTTGTGCATTCCAAGGCTTATTCTAATCACTTTTCGTACATAAGGATTGTAGTTCATCCAATAAGTGCATTTGTGTCATTGGATGAACATTTACGTCATTTTGTGCATCCCAAGGCTTATTCTAATCACTTTTCGTACTTAAGGAATGTAGTTCATCCAATAAGTGCATTTGTGTCATTGGATGAACATTTACGTCATTTTGTGCATCCTAAGGTTTATTCTAATCACTTTTCGTACTTAAGGAATGTAATTCATCCAATAAATGCATTTGTGTCAGTGGATGAACATTTACGTCATTTTGTGCATTCCAAGGCTTATTCTAATCACTTTTCGTACTTAAGGAATGTAGTTCATCCAATAAGTGCATTTGTGTCATTGGATGAACATTTACGTCATTTTGTGCATCCCAGGGCTTATTCTAATCACTTTTTGTACTTAAGCAATGTAGTTCATCCAATAAGTGCATTTGTGTCATTGGATGAACATTTACGTCATTTTTGTGCATCCCTAGGTTTATTCTAATCACTTTTCGTACATAAGGATTGTAGTTCATCCAATAAGTGCATTTGTGTCATTGGATGAACATTTACGTCATTTTGTGCATCCCAAGGCTTATTCTAATCACTTTTCGTACTTAAGGAATGTAGTTCATCCAATAAGTGCATTTGTGTCATTGGATGAACATTTACGTCATTTTGTGCATCCCAAGGTTTATTCTAATCACTTTTCGTACTTAAGGAATGTAATTCATCCAATAAATGCATTTGTGTCAGTGGATGAACATTTACGTCATTTTGTGCATCCCAAGGCTTATTCTAATCACTTTTCGTACTTAAGGAATGTAGTTCATCCAATAAGTGCATTTGTGTCATTGGATGAACATTTACGTCATTTTGTGCATCCCAAGGTTTATTCTAATCACTTTTCGTAATTAAGGAATGTAATTCATCCAATAAATGCATTTGTGTCAGTGGATGAACATTTACGTCATTTTGTGCATCCCAAGGCTTATTCTAATCACTTTTCATACTTAAGGAATGTAGTTTATCCAATAGTGCATTTGTGTCATTGGATGAACATTTACTTCATTTTGTGCATCCCAAGGCTTAGTCTAATCACTTTTTGTACGTAAGGAATTTAGTTTATCCAATAAGAGCTATTGTGTCATTAATTTAACATTTACATCATTTTGTGCATCCCAAGGCTTATTCTAATCACTTTTCGTACTTAAGCGCGTTTGTGTCATTGGATGAATATTTACGTCATTTTGTGCATCCCAAGGCTTATTCTAATCACTTTTCGTACTTAAGGAATGTAGTTCATCCAATAAGAGCGTTTGTGTCATTAATTTAACATTTACGTCATTTTGTGCATTCCAAGGCTTATTCTAATCACTTTTCGTACATAAGGATTGTAGTTCATCCAATAAGTGCATTTGTGTCATTGGATAAACATTTACGTCATTTTGTGCATCCCAAGGCTTATTCTAATCACTTTTCGTACTTAAGGAATGTAGTTCATCCAATAAGTGCATTTGTGTCATTGGATGAACATTTACGTCATTTTGTGCATCCCAAGGTTTATTTTAATCACTTTTCGTAATTAAGGAATGTAATTCATCCAATAAATGCATTTGTGTCAGTGGATGAACATTTACGTCATTTTGTGCATCCCAAGGCTTATTCTAATCACTTTTCGAACTTAAGGAATGTAGTTCATCCAAAAGTGCATTTGTGTCATTGGATGAACATTTACGTCATTTTTTGCATCCCAGGGCTTATTCTAATCACTTTTTGTACTTAAGCAATGTAGTTCATCCAATAAGTGCATTTGTGTCATTGGATGAACATTTACGTCATTTTGTGCATCCCAAGGTTTATTCTAATCACTTTTCGTACTTAAGGAATGTAGTTCATCCAATAAGAGCGTTTGTGTCATTAATTTAACATTTACGTCATTTTGTGCATTCCAAGGCTTATTCTAATCACTTTTCGTACATAAGGATTGTAGTTCATCCAATAAGTGCATTTGTGTCATTGGATGAACATTTACGTCATTTTGTGCATCCCAAGGCTTATTCTAATCACTTTTCGTACTTAAGGAATGTAGTTCATCCAATAAGTGCATTTGTGTCATCGGATGAACATTTACGTCATTTTGTGCATCCTAAAGCTTATTCTAATCACTTTTCGTACTGAAGGAATGTAATTCATCCAATAAGCACGTTTGTGTCATTAATTTAACATTTACGTCATTTTGTGCATCCCAAGGCTTATTATAATCACTTTTCGTACTTAAGGAATATATTTCATCCAATAAGTGCATTTGTGTCATTGGATGAACATTTACGTCATTTTGTGCATCCCAAGGCTTATTCTAATCACTTTTCGTACATAAGGAATGTAGTTGATCCAATAAGTGCATTTGTGTTATTTGATGAACATTTACGTCATTTTGTGCATCCCAAGGCTTATTCTAATCACTTTTCGTACTTAAGGAATGTAGTTTATCCAATAGTGCATTTGTGTCATTGGATGAACATTTACGTCATTTTGTGCATCCCAAGGCTTATTCTAATCAGTTTTCGTACTTAAGGAATGTAGTTCATTCAATAACTGCATTTGTGTCATTAGATGAACATTTACGTCATTTTGTGCATTCCAAGGCTTATTCTAATCACTTTTCGTACATAAGGATTGTAGTTCATCCAATAAGTGCATTTGTGTCATTGGATGAACATTTACGTCATTTTGTGCATCCCAAGGCTTATTCTAATCACTTTACATACTTAAGGAATGTAGTTCATCCAATAAGTGCATTTGTGTCATTAGATGAACATTTACGTCATTTTGTGCATCCCAAGGTTTATTCTAATCACTTTTCGAACTTAAGGAATGTAGTTCATCCAAAAGTGCATTTGTGTCATTGGATGAACATTTACGTCATTTTTTGCATCCCACGGCTTATTCTAATCACTTTTTGTACTTAAGCAATGTAGTTCATCCAATAAGTGCATTTGTGTCATTAGATGAACATTTACGTCATTTTTGTGCATCCCAAGGTTTATTCTAATCACTTTTCGTACTTAAGGAATGTAGTTCATCCAATAAGAACGTTTGTGTCATTAATTTAACATTTACGTCATTTTGTGCATTCCAAGGCTTATTCTAATCACTTTTCGTACATAAGGAATGTAGGTCATCTAATAAGTGCATTTGTGTCATTGGATAAACATTTACGTCATTTTGTGCATCCTAAAGCTTATTCTAATCACTTTTCGTACATAAGGATTGTAGTTCATCCAATAAGTGCATTTGTGTCATTGGATGAACATTTACGTCATTTTGTGCATCCTAAAGCTTATTCTAATCACTTTTCGTACATAAGGATTGTAGTTCATCCAATAAGTGCATTTGTGTCATTGGATGAACATTTACGTCATTTTGTGCATCCCAAGGCTTATTCTAATCACTTTTCGTACTTAAGGAATGTAGTTCATCCAATAAGTGCATTTGTGTCATTGGACGAACATTTACGTCATTTTGTGCATCCCAAGGTTTATTCTAATCACTTTTCGTACATAAGGAATGTAGTTCATCCAATAAGTGCATTTGTGTCATTGGATGAACATTTACGTCATTTTGTGCATCCCAAGACTTATTCTAATCTCTTTTTGTACGTAAGGAATTTAGTTTATCCAATAAGAGCTATTGTGTCATTAATTTAACATTTACATAATTTTGTGCATCCCAAGGCTTATTCTAATCACTTTTCGTACTTAAGCGTGTTGGTGTCATTGGATGAATATTTACGTCATTTTGCGCATCCCAAGGCTTATTCTAACCACTTTTCGTACTTAAGGAATGTAGTTCATCCAATAAGAGCGTTTGTGTCATTAATTTAACATTTTCGTCATTTTATGCATTCCAATGCTTATTCTAATCACTGTTCATACATAAGGAATGTAGGTCATCTAATAAGTGCATTTGTGTCATTGGATGAACATTTACGTCATTTTGTGCATCCCAAGGCTTATTCTAATCACTTTTCGTACTTAAGGAATGTAGTTCATCCAATAAGTGCATTTGTGTCATTGGATAAACATTTACGTCATTTTGTGCATCCTAAAGCTTATTCTAATCACTTTTCGTACTTAAGGAATGTAGTTCATCCAAAAGTGCATTTGTGTCATTGGATGAACATTTACGTCATTTTGTGCATCCCAGGGCTTATTCTAATCACTTTTTGTACTTAAGCAATGTAGTTCATCCAATAAGTGCATTTGTGTCATTGGATGAACATTTACATCATTTTTGTGCATCCCAAGGTTTATTCTAATCACTTTTCGTACTTAAGGAATGTAGTTCATCCAATAAGAGCGTTTGTGTCATTAATTTAACATTTACGTCATTTTGTGCATTCCAAGGCTTATTCTAATCACTTTTCTTACATATGGATTGTAGTTCACCCAATAAGTGCATTTGTGTCATTGGATAAACATTTACGTCATTTTGTGCATCCCAAGGCTTATTCTAATCACTTTTCGTACATAAGGAATGTAGTTCATCCAATAAGTGCATTTGTGTCATTGGATGAACATTTACGTCATTTTGTGCATCCCAAGGCTTATTCTAATCACTTTTCGTACATAAGGAATGTAGTTCATCCAATAAGTGCATTTGTGTCATTGGATGAACATTTACGTCATTTTGTGCATCCCAAGGCTTTTTCTAATCACTTTTCGTACTTAAGAATTGTAGTTTATCCAATAGTGCATTTGTGTCATTGGATGAACATTTACTTCATTTTGTGCATCCCAAGGCTTAGTCTAATCACTTTTTGTACGTAAGGAATTTAGTTTATCCAATAAGAGCTATTGTGTCATTAATTTAACATTTACATCATTTTGTGCATCCCAAGGCTTATTCTAATCACTTTTCGTACTTAAGCGCGTTTGTGTCATTGGATGAATATTTACGTCATTTTGTGCATCCCAAGGCTTATGCTAATCACTTTTCGTACTTAAGGAATGTAGTTCATCCAATAAGAGCGTTTGTGTCATTAATTTAACATTTACGTCATTTTGTGCATTCCAAGGCTTATTCTAATCACTTTTCGTACATAAGGATTGTAGTTCATCCAATAAGTGCATTTGTGTCATTGGATAAACATTTACGTCATTTTGTGCATCCCAAGGCTTAGTCTAATCACTTTTTGTACGTAAGGAATTTAGTTTATCAAATAAGAGCTATTGTGTCATTAATTTAACATTTACATAATTTTGTGCATCCCAAGGCTTATTCTAATCACTTTTGGTACTTAAGCGCGTTGGTGTCATTGGATGAATATTTACGTCATTTTGCGCATCCCAAGGCATATTCTAACCACTTTTCGTACTTAAGGAATGTAGTTCATACAATAAGATCGTTTGTGTCATTAATTTAACATTTACGTCATTTTATGCATTCCAATGCTTATTCTAATCACTTTTCATACATAAGGAATGTAGGTCGTCTAATAAGTGCATTTGTGTCATTGGATGAACATTTACGTCATTTTGTGCATCCCAAGACTTATTCTAATCACTTTTCGTACTTAAGGAATGTAGTTCGTCCAATAAGTGCATTTGTGTCATCGGATGAACATTTACGTCATTTTTGTGCATCCCAAGGTTTATTCTAATCACTTTTCGTACTGAAGGAATGTAATTCATCCAATAAGCACGTTTGTGTCATTAATTTAACATTTAAGTCATTTTGTGCATCCCAAGGCTTATTATAATCACTTTTCGTACTTAAGGAATATATTTCATCCAATAAGTGCATTTGTGTCATTGGATGAACATTTACGTCATTTTGTGCATCCCAAGGCTTATTCTAATCACTTTTCGTACATAAGGAATGTAGTTGATCCAATAAGTGCATTTGTGTCATTTGATGAACATTTACGTCATTTTGTGCATCCCAAGGCTTATTCTAAACACTTTTCGTACTTAAGGAATGTAGTTTATCAAATAGTGCATTTGTGTCATTGGATGAACATTTACGTCATTTTGTGCATCCCAAGGCTTATTCTAATCACTTTTCGTACTTAAGGAATGTAGTTCATTCAATAACTGCATTTGTGTCATTAGATGAACATTTACGTCATTTTGTGCATTCCAAGGCTTATTCTAATCACTTTTCGTACATAAGGATTGTAGTTCATCTAATAAGTGCATTTGTGTCATTGGATGAACATTTACGTCATTTTGTGCATCCCAAGGCTTATTCTAATCACTTTACATACTTAAGGAATGTAGTTCATCCAATAAGTGCATTTGTGTCATTGGATGAACATTTACGTCATTTTGTGCATCCCAAGGTTTATTCTAATCACTTTTCGTACTTAAGGAATGTAATTCATCCAATAAATGCATTTGTGTCAGTGGATGAACATTTACGTCATTTTGTGCATCCCAAGGCTTATTCTAATCTCTTTTCGTACTTAAGGAATGTATTTTATCCAATAGTGCATTTGTGTCATTGGATGAACATGTACTTCATTTTGTGCATCCCAAGGCTTATTCTAATCACTTTTCGAACTTAACGAATGTAGTTCATCCAAAAGTGCATTTGTGTCATTAATTTAACATTTACGTCATTTTGTGCATCCCAAGGCTTATTCTAATCACGTTTCGTACTTAAGGAATGTAGTTCATCCAATAAGCGCGTTTGTGTCATTATATTAACATTTACGTCATTTTGTGCATCCCATAGCTTATTCTAATCACTTTTCGTACTTAAGGAAGGTTGTTTATCCAATAAGCGCGTTTGTGTCATTAATTTAACATTTACGTCATTGTGTGCCTCCCAAGGCTTATACTAATCAGTTTTCGTACTTAAGGAATGTATTTCATCCAATAAGTGCATTTGTGTCATTTGATGAACATTGGTGTCATTTTGTGAATCCCAAGGCTTATTTTAATCATTATTCGTACTTAAAGAATTTAGTTCATCCAATAAGTGCATTTATGTCATTGGATGAATATTTACGTCATTTTGTGCATCCCAAGGCTTATTCTAATCACTTTTCGTACTTAAGGAATGTAGTTCATCCAATAAGTGCATTTGAGTCATTGGACGAACATTTACGTCATTTTGTGCATCCCAAGGTTTATTCTAATCACTTTTCGTACATAAGGAATGTAGTTCATCCAATAAGTGCATTTGTGTCATTGGATGAACATTTACGTCATTTTGTGCATCCCAAGGCTTATTCTAATCTCTTTTTGTACGTAAGGAATTTAGTTTATCCGATAAGAGCTATTGTGTCATTAATTTAACATTTACATAATTTTGTGCATCCCAAGGCTTATTCTAATCACTTTTGGTACTTAAGCGCGTTATGTCATTGGATGAATATTTACGTCATTTTGCGCATCCCAAGGCTTATTCTAACCACTTTTCGTACTTAAGGAATGTAGTTCATACAATAAGATCGTTTGTGTCATTAATTTAACATTTACGTCATTTTATGCATTCCAATGCTTATTCTAATCACTTTTCATACATAAGGAATGTAGGTCGTCTAATAAGTGCATTTGTGTCATTGGATGAACATTTACGTCATTTTGTGCATCCCAAGACTTATTCTAATCACTTTTCGTACTTAAGGAATGTAGTTCATCCAATAAGTGCATTTGTGTCATCGGATGAACATTTACGTCATTTTTGTGCATCCCAAGGTTTATTCTAATGACTTTTCGTACTGAAGGAATGTAATTCATCCAATAAGCACGTTTGTGTCATAATTTAACATTTATGTCATTTTGTGCATCCCAAGGCTTATTATAATCACTTTTCGTACTTAAGGAATATATTTCATCCAATAAGTGCATTTGTGTCATTGGATGAACATTTACGTCATTTTGTGCATCCCAAGGCTTATTCTAATCACTTTTCGTACATAAGGAATGTAGTTGATCCAATAAGTGCATTTGTGTCATTTGATGAACATTTACGTCATTTTGTGCATCCCAAGGCTTATTCTAATCACTTTTCGTACTTAAGGAATGTAGTTTATCCAATAGTGCATTTGTGTCATTGGATGAACATTTACGTCATTTTGTGCATCCCAAGGCTTATTCTAATCACTTTTCGTACTTAAGGAATGTAGTTCATTCAATAACTGCATTTGTGTCATTAGATGAACATTTACGTCATTTTGTGCATTCCAAGGCTTATTCTAATCACTTTTCGTACATAAGGAATGTAATTCATCCAATAAATGCATTTGTGTCAGTGGATGAACATTTACGTCATTTTGTGCATCCCAAGGCTTATTCTAATCACTTTTCGAACTTAAGGAATGTAGTTCATCCAAAAGTGCATTTGTGTCATTGGATGAACATTTACGTCATTTTTTGCATCCCAAGGCTTATTCTAATCACTTTTTGTACTTAAGCAATGTAGTTCATCCAATAAGTGCATTTGTGTCATTGGATGAACATTTACGTCATTTTGTGCATCCCAAGGCTTAGTCTAATCACTTTTTGTACGTAAGGAATTTAGTTTATCCAATAAGAGCTATTGTGTCATTAATTTAACATTTACATCGTTTTGTGCATCCCAAGGCTTATGCTAATCACTTTTCGTACTTAAGGAATGTAGTTCATCCAATAAGAGCGTTTGTGTCATTAATTTAACATTTATGTCATTTTGTGCATTCCAAGGCTTATTCTAATCACTTTTCGTACATAAGGATTGTAGTTCATCCAATAAGTGCATTTGTGTCATTGGATGAACATTTACGTCATTTTGTGCATCCCAAGGCTTATTCTAATCACTTTACATACTTAAGGAATGTAGTTCATCCAATAAGGGCATTTGTGTCATTGGATGAACATTTACGTCATTTTGTGCATCCCAAGGTTTATTCTAATCACTTTTCGTACTTAAGGAATGTAATTCATCCAATAAATGCATTTGTGTCAGTGGATGAACATTTACGTCATTTTGTGCATCCCAAGGCTTATTCTAATCACTTTTCGAACTTAAGGAATGTAGTTCATCCAAAAGTGCATTTGTGTCATTGGATGAACATTTACGTCATTTTTTGCATCCCAGGGCTTATTCTAATCACTTTTTGTACTTAAGCAATGTAGTTCATCCAATAAGTGCATTTGTGTCATTGGATGAACATTTACGTCATTTTTGTGCATCCCAAGGTTTATTCTAATCACTTTTCGTACTTAAGGAATGTAATTCATCCAATAATGCATTTGTGTCAGTGGATGAACATTTACGTCATTTTGTGTATCCCAAGGCTTATTCTAATCACTTTTCGAACTTAAGGAATGTAGTTCATCCAAAAGTGCATTTGTGTCATTGGATGAACATTTACGTCATTTTTTGCATCCCAGGGCTTATTCTAATCACTTTTTGTACTTAAGCAATGTAGTTCATCCAATAAGTGCATTTGTGTCATTGGATGAACATTTACGTCATTTTTGTGCATCCCAAGGTTTATTCTAATCACTTTTCGTACATAAGGAATGTAGTTCATCCAATAAGAGCGTTTGTGTCATTAATTTAACATTTACGTCATTTTGTGCATTCCAAGGCTTATTCTAATCACTTTTCGTACATAAGGATTGTAGTTCATCCAATAAGTGCGTTCGTGTCATTAAATTAATATTTACGTCATTTTGTGCATCCCAAAGCTTATTCAAATCACTTTTCGTACTTAAGGAATGTAGTTCATCCAATAAGTGGATTTGTGTCATTGGATGAACATTTACGTCATTTTGTGCATCCCAGGGATTATTCTAATCACTTTTTGTACTTAAGCAATGTAGTTTATCCAATAAGTGCATTTGTGTCATTGGATGAACATTTACGTCATTTTTGTGCATCCCAAGGTTTATTCTAATCACTTTTCATACTTAAGGAATGTAGTTCATCCAATAAGAGCGTTTGTGTCATTAATTTAACATTTACGTCATTTTGTGCATTCCAAGGCTTATTCTAATCACTTTTCGTACATAAGGATTGTAGTTCATCCAATATGTGCATTTGTGTTATTGGATGAACATTTACGTCATTTTGTGCATCCCAAGGTTTATTCAAATCACTTTTCGTACTTAAGGAATGTAGTTCATCTAATAAGTGCATTTGTGTCATTGGATGAACATTTACGTCATATTGTGCATCCCAAGGCTTATTCTAATCACTTTTCGTACATAAGGAATGTAGTTGATCCAATAAGTGCATTTGTGTCATTGGATGAACATTTACGTCATTTTGTGCATCCCAAGGCTTATTCTAATCACTTTTCGTACTTAAGGAATGTAGTTTATCCAATAGTGCATTTGTGTCATCGGATGAACATTTACGTCATTTTTGTGCATCCCAAGGTTTATTGTAATCACTTTTCGTACTTAAGGAATCTAATTCATCCAATAAGCACGTTTGTGTCATTAATTTAACATTTACGTCATTTTGTGCATCCCAAGGCTTATTATAATCACTTTTCGTACTTAAGGAATATATTTCATCCAATAAGTGCATTTGTGTCATTGGATGAACATTTACGTCATTTTGTGCATCCCAAGGCTTATTATAATCACTTTTCGTACTTAAGGAATATATTTCATCCAATAAGTGCATTTGTGTCATTGGATGAACATTTACGTCATTTTGTGCATCCCAAGCATTATTCTAATCACTTTTCGTAACTTAAGGAATGTAGTTCATCCAATGAGCGCGTTTGTGTCATTAATTTAACATTTACATCATTTTGTGCATGCCAAGGCTTATTCTAATCACTTTTCGTACTTAAGGAATGTAGTTCAACCAATAAGTGCGTTCGTGTCATTAAATTAATATTTACGTCATTTTGTGCATCCCAAAGCTTATTCAAATCACTTTTCGTACTTAAGGAATGTAGTTCATCCAATAAGTGGATTTGTGTCATTGGACGAACATTTACGTCATTTTGTGCATCCCAAGGCTTATTCTAATCACTTTTCGTACTTAAGGAATGTATTTCATCCAATAATTTCATTTGTGTCATTGGATGAACATTTACGTCATTTTGTGCATTCCAAGGCTTATTCTAATCACTTTTCGTACTTAAGGAATGTAGTTCATCCAATAAGTGCGTTTGTGTCATTGGATGAACATTTACGTCATTTTGTGCATCCATAGGTTTATTCTAATCACTTTTCGTACTTAAGGAATGTAGTTCATCCAATAAGCGCGTTTGTGTCATTGGATGAACATTTACATCATTTTGTGCATCCCAATGCTTATTCTAATCACTTTTCGTACTTAAGGAATGTAGTTCATCCTATAAGTGCATTTGTGTCATTGGATGAACATTTACGTCATTTTGTGCATTCCAAGGCTTATTCTAATCACTTTTCGTACTTAAGGAATGTAGTTCATCCTATAAGAGCATTTGTGTCATTGGATGAACATTTATGTCATTTTGTGCATTCCAAGGCTTATTCTAATCACTTTTCGTACTTAAGCAATGTAGTTAATCCAATAAGCGCGTTTGTGTCATTAATTGAACATTTACGTCATTTTGTGCATCCCAAGGCTTATTCTAATCACTTTTCGTACTTAAGGAATATAGTTCATCTAATAAGTGCGTTCGTGTCATTAAATTAATATTTACGTCATTTTGTGCATCCCAAAGTTTATTCAAATCACTTTTCGTACTTAAGGAATGTAGTTCATCCAATAAGTGGATTTGTGTCATTGGATGAACATTTACGTCATTTCGTGCATCCCAAGGCTTATTCTAATCACTTTTCGTACTTAAGGAATGTAGTTCATCCAATAAGCGCGTTTGTGTCATTAATTTAACATTTACGTAATTTTGTGCATCCCAAGTCTTATTCTTATCACTTATCGTACTTAAGGAATGTAGTTCATCCAATAAGTGCATTTGTGTCATTGGATGAACATTTACGTCATTTTGTGCATCCCAAGGCTTATTCTGATCACTTTTCGTACTTAAGGAATGTAGTTCATCCAATAAGTGCGTTCGTGTCATTAAATTAATATTTACATCATTTTGTGCATCCCAAAGCTTATTCAAATCCCTTTTCGTACTTAAGGAATGTAGTTCATCCAATAAGTGGATTTGTGTCATTGGATGAACATTTACGTCCTTTTGTGCATCCCAAGGCTTATTCTAATCACTTTTTGTACTTAAGGGATGTAGTTCATCCAATAAGCGCGTTTGTGTCATTGGATGAACATTTACGTCATTTTGTGCATCCATAGGTTTATTCTAATCACTTTTCGTACTTAAGGAATGTAATTCATCCAATTAGCGCGTTTGTGTCATTAAATTAATATTTACGTCATTTTGTGCATCCCAAGGCTTATTCTAATCACTTTTCGTACTTAAGGAATGTAGTTCAACCAATAAGTGCGTTCGTGTCATTAAATTAATATTTACGTCATTTTGTGCATCCCAAGGCTTATTCTAATCACTTTTCGTACTTAAGGAATGTAGTTCATCCAATAAGTGGATTTGTGTCATTGGATGAACATTTACGTCATTTTGTGCATCCCAAGGCTTGTTCTAATCATTTTTCGTTCTTAAGGAATGTAGTTCATCCAATAAGTGCATTTATGTCATTGGATGAACATTTACGTCATTTTGTGCATCCATAGGTTTATTCTAATCGCTTTTCGTACTTAAGCAATGTAGTTCATCCAATTAGCGCGTTTGTGTCATTAAATTAATATTTACGTCATTTTGTGCATCCCAAGTCTTATTCTTATCACTTTTCGTACTTAAGGAATGTAGTTCATCCAATAAGTGCATTTTTGTCATTGGACGAACATTTACTTCATTTTGTGCATCCCAATGCTTATTCTAATCACTTTTTGTACTTAAGGAATGTAGTTCATCCTATAAGTGCATTTGTGTCATTGGATGAACATTTACGTCATTTTGTGCATTCTAAGGCTTATTCTAATCACTTTTCGTACTTAAGGAATGTAGTTCCTCCTATAAGTGCATTTTTGTCATTGGATGAACATTTACGTCATTTTGTGCATTCCAAGGCTTATTCTAAGCACTTTTCATACTTCAAGAATGTAGTTCATCCAATAAGTGCATTTTTGTCATTGGATGAACATTTACGTCATTTTATGCATCCAAAGGCTTATTGTAATCACTTTTCGTACTTAAGGAATGTAGTTCATCCTATAAGTGCATTTGTGTCATTAGATGAACATTTACGTCATTTTGTGCCTTCTAAGGCTTATTCTAATCACTTTTCGTACTTAAGGAATGTAGTTCATCCAATAAGTGGATTTGTGTCATTGGATGAACATTTACGTCATTTTGTACATCCCAAGGCTTATTCTAATCACTTTTCATACTTAAGGAATGTAGTTCATCCAATAAGCGCGTTTGTGTCATTGGATGAACATTTACGTCATTTTGTGCATCCATAGGCTTATTCTAATCACTATTCGTACTTAAGGAATGTAGTTCATCCAATAAGTGCATTTGTGTCATTGGATGAACATTTACGTCATTTTGTGCATTCTAAGGCTTATTCTAATCACTTTTCGTACTTAAGGAATGTAGTTCATCTATTAAGTGCATTTGTGTCATTGGATGAACATTTACGTCATTCTGTGCATTCCAAGGCTTATTCTAATCACTTTTCGTACTTCAAGAATGTTGTTTATCCAATAAGTGCATTTGTGTCATTGGATGACCATTTACGTCATTTTGTGCATCCATAGGTTTATTCTAATCACTTTTCGTACTTAAGGAATGTAGTTCATCCAATAAGCGCGTTTGTGTTATTGGATGAACATTTATGTCATTTTGTGCATCCCAAGGCTTATTCTAATCAGTTTTCCTACTTAAGGAATGTAGTTCATCCAATAAGTGGATTTGTGTCATTGGATGAACATTTACGTCATTTTGTGCATCCATAGGCTTATTCTAATCACTTTACATACTTAAGGAATGTAGTTCATCCAATAAGCGCGTTTGTGTCATTAATTGAACATTTACGTCATTTTATGCATCCAAAGGCTTATTCTAATCACTTTTTGTACTTAAGGAATGTAGTTCTTCCAATAAGTGCATTTGTGTCATTTGATGAACATTTACGTCATTTTATTCATCCCAAGGCTTATTCTAATCACTTTTCGTACTTAAGGAATGTAGTTCATCCAATAAGTGCATTTGTGTCATTGGATGAACTTTTACGTCATTTTGTGCATTCGAAGGCTTATTCTAATCACTTTTCGTACTTAAGGAATGTAGTTCATCTATTAAGTGCATTTGTGTCATTGGATGAATATTTACGTCATTTTGTGCATCCCAATGCTTATTCTAATCACTTTTCGTACTTAAGGAATGTAGTTCATCCTATAAGTGCATTTGTGTAATTGGATGAACATTTACGTCATTTTGTGCATTCCAAGGCTTATTCTAATCACTTTTCGTACTTAAGTAATGTAGTTCATCCTATAAGTGCATTTGTGTCATTGGATGAACATTTACGTCATTCTAATAAGGGCGTTTATGTCATTAATTTAACATGTCAATCATTTTGTGCTTCCCAAGGCTTATTATAATCACTTTTCGTTCATAAGGAATGTAGTTCATCCTATAAGTGCATTTGTGTCATTGGACGAACATTTACGTCATTTTGTGCATCCATAGGCTTATTCTTATCACTTTACATACTTAAGGAATGTAGTTCATCCAATAAGCGCGTTTGTGTCATTAATTGAACATTTACGTCATTTTATGCATCCCAAGGCTTATTCTAATCACTTTTTGTACTTAAGGAATGTAGTTCATCCAATAAGTGCATTTGTGTCATTGGATGAACATTTACGTCATTTTGTGCATCCATAGGCTTATTCTAATCACTATTCGTACTTAAGGAATGTAGTTCATCCAATAAGTGCGTTTGTGTCATTGGATGAACATTTACGTCATTTTGTGCATCCGAAGGCTTATTCTAATCAGTTTTCGTACTTAAGGAATGTAGTTCATCCAATAAGTGCATTTGTGTCATTGGATGAACATTTACGTCATTTCATTCATCCCAAGGCTTATTCTAATCACTTTTCGTACTTAAGGAATGTAGTTAATCCAATAAGTGCGTTCGTGTCATTGGATGAACATAGACGTCATTTTGTGCATCCATAGGCTTATTCTAATCACTATTCGTACTTAAGGAATGTAGTTCATCCAATAAGTGCGTTTGTGTCATTGGATGAACATTTACGTCATTTTGTGCATCCTAAGGCTTATTCTAATCAGTTTTCGTACTTAAGGAATGTAGTTCATCCAATAAGTGCATTTGTGTCATTGGATGAACATTTACGTCATTTTGTGCATTCGAAGGCTTATTCTAATCACTTTTCGTACTTAAGGAATGTAGTTCATCTATTAAGTGCATTTGTGTCATTGGATGAACATTTATGTCATTCTGTGCATTCCAAGGCTTATTCTAATCACTTTTCGTACTTCAAGAATGTAGTTCATCCAATAAGTGCATTTGTGTCATTGGATGAACATTTACGTCATTTTGTGCCTCCCAAGGCTTATTTTAATCAGTTTTCATACTTAAGCAATGTAGTTAATCCAATAATCGCGTTTGTGTCATTAATTGAACATTTACGTCATTTTGTGCATCCCAAGACTTATTCTAATCACTTTTCGTACTTAAGGAATGTAGTTCATCCAATAAGTGGATTTGTGTCGTTGGATGAACATTTTACGTCATTTTGTGCATCCCAAGGCTTATTCTAATCACTTTTCGTACTTAAGGAATGTAGTTCATCCAATAAGCGCGTTTGTGTCATTGGATGAACATTTACGTCATTTTGTGCATCCATAGGTTTATTCTAATCACTTTTCGTACTTAAGGAATGTAGTTCATCCCATAAGCACCGTTTGTGTCATTAATTTAACATTTACGTCATTTTGTGCATCGCAAGTCTTAATTTTATCACTTTTCGTACTTAAGGAATGTAGTTCATCCAATAAGTCCATTTGTGTCATTGGATGAACATTTACGTCCTTTTGTGCATCCCAAGGCTTAATCTAATCACTTTTCGTAGTTAAGGAATGTAGTTCATACAATAAGTGCATTTGTGTTATTCGATGAACATTTATGTCATTTTGTGCATCCCAAGACTTATTCAAATCACTTTTCATACTTAAGGAATGTAGTTCATCCAATAAGTTCATTTGTGTCATTGTATGAACATTTACGTCATTTTGTGCATCGCAAGACTTATTCTAATCACGTTTTGTACTTAAGGAATGTAGTTCATCCAATAACTGAATTTGTGTCATTGGATGAACATTTACGTCATTTTGTGCATCCATAGGTTTATTCTAATCATTTTACGGACTTCAAGAATGTTGTTCATCAAATAAGTGCATTTGTGTTATTGGATGAACATTTACGTCATTTTGTGCATCCCAAGGCTTATTCTAACTACTTTTCGTACTTAAGGAATGTAGTACATGCAATAAGTGCATTTGTGTCATTGGATGAAGATTTACTTCATTTTTTGCATCCCAAGGCATATTCCAATCACTTTTCGTACTTAAGGAATATAGTTCATCCAATAAGTGCATTTGTGTCATTGGATGAACATTTACGTCGTTTTGTGCATCCAAAGGTTTATTCTAATCACATTTCGTACTTAAGGAATGTAGTTCATCCAATAAGTGCATTTGTGTCATTGGATGAACATTTACGTCATTTTGTGCATCCCAAAGCTTATTCTAATCACTTTTCGTACTTAAGGAATGTAGTTCATCCAATAAGAGCGTTTGTGTCATTAATTTAACATTTACGTCATTTTGTGTATTCCAAGTCTTATTCTAATCATTTTCGTACGTAAGGAATGTAGTTCATCCAATAAGTGCATTTTTGTCATTGGATAAACATTTACTTCATTTTGTGCATCCCAATGCTTATTCTAATCACTTTTTGTACTAAAGGAATGTAGTTCATCCTATAAGTGCATTTGTGTCATTGGATGAACATTTACGTCATTTTGTGCATTCTAAGGCTTATTCTAATCACTTTTCGTACTTAAGGAATGTAGTTCATCCTATAAGTGCATTTGTGTCATTGGATGAACATTTACGTCATTTTGTGCATTCCAAGGCTTATTCTAATCACTTTTCCTACTTCAAGAATGTAGTTCATCCAATAAGTGCATTTTTGTCATTGGATGAACATTTACGTCATTTTGTGCATCCGAAGGCTTATTGTAATCAGTTTTCGTACTTAAGCAATGTAGTTAATCCAATAAGCGCGTTTGTGTCATTAATTGAACATTTACGTCATTTTGTGCATCCCAAGGCTTATTCTAATCACTTTTCGTACTTAAGGAATGTAGTTCATCCAATAAGTGGATTTGTATCGTTGGATGAACATTTTACGTCATTTTGTGCATCCCAAGGCTTATTCTAATCACTTTTCGTACTTAAGGAATGTAGTTCATCCAATAAGCGCGTTTGTGTCATTGGATGAACATTTACGTCATTTTGTGCATCCGAAGGCTTATTGTAATCAGTTTTCGTACTTAAGCAATGTAGTTAATCCAATAAGCGCGTTTGTGTCATTAATTGAACATTTACGTCATTTTGTGCATCCCAAGGCTTATTCTAATCACTTTTCGTACTTAAGGAATGTAGTTCATACAATAACTGCATTTGTGTTATTCGATGAACATTTATGTCATTTTGTGCATCCCAAGACTTATTCTAATCACTTTTCATACTTAAGGAATGTAGTTCATCCAATAAGTTCATTTGTGTCATTGTATGAACATTTACGTCATTCTGTGCATTCCAAGGCTTATTCTAATCACTTTTCGTACTTCAAGAATGTTGTTTATCCAATAAGTGCATTTGTGTCATTGGATGACCATTTACGTCATTTTGTGCATCCATAGGTTTATTCTAATCACTTTTCGTACTTAAGGAATGTAGTTCATCCAATAAGCGCGTTTGTGTTATTGGATGAACATTTATGTCATTTTGTGCATCCCAAGGCTTATTCTAATCAGTTTTC
>JBBPBO010000005.1:51388353-51412381 GCA_037974295.1 Cicer cuneatum | reverse complement strand
CTTATTCTAATCACTTTTCGTACTTAAGGAATGTAGTTCATCCAATAAGTGGATTTGTGTCGTTGGATGAACATTTTACGTCATTTTGTGCATCCCAAGGCTTATTCTAATCACTTTTCGTACTTAAGGAATGTAGTTCATCCAATAAGCGCGTTTGTGTCATTGGATGAACATTTACGTCATTTTGTGCATCCATAGGTTTATTCTAATCACTTTTCGTACTTAAGGAATGTAGTTCATCCCATAAGCACCGTTTGTGTCATTAATTTAACATTTACGTCATTTTGTGCATCGCAAGTCTTAATTTTATCACTTTTCGTACTTAAGGAATGTAGTTCATCCAATAAGTCCATTTGTGTCATTGGATGAACATTTACGTCCTTTTGTGCATCCCAAGGCTTAATCTAATCACTTTTCGTAGTTAAGGAATGTAGTTCATACAATAAGTGCATTTGTGTTATTCGATGAACATTTATGTCATTTTGTGCATCCCAAGACTTATTCAAATCACTTTTCATACTTAAGGAATGTAGTTCATCCAATAAGTTCATTTGTGTCATTGTATGAACATTTACGTCATTTTGTGCATCGCAAGACTTATTCTAATCACGTTTTGTACTTAAGGAATGTAGTTCATCCAATAACTGAATTTGTGTCATTGGATGAACATTTACGTCATTTTGTGCATCCATAGGTTTATTCTAATCATTTTACGGACTTCAAGAATGTTGTTCATCAAATAAGTGCATTTGTGTTATTGGATGAACATTTACGTCATTTTGTGCATCCCAAGGCTTATTCTAACTACTTTTCGTACTTAAGGAATGTAGTACATGCAATAAGTGCATTTGTGTCATTGGATGAAGATTTACTTCATTTTTTGCATCCCAAGGCATATTCCAATCACTTTTCGTACTTAAGGAATATAGTTCATCCAATAAGTGCATTTGTGTCATTGGATGAACATTTACGTCGTTTTGTGCATCCAAAGGTTTATTCTAATCACATTTCGTACTTAAGGAATGTAGTTCATCCAATAAGTGCATTTGTGTCATTGGATGAACATTTACGTCATTTTGTGCATCCCAAAGCTTATTCTAATCACTTTTCGTACTTAAGGAATGTAGTTCATCCAATAAGAGCGTTTGTGTCATTAATTTAACATTTACGTCATTTTGTGTATTCCAAGTCTTATTCTAATCATTTTCGTACGTAAGGAATGTAGTTCATCCAATAAGTGCATTTTTGTCATTGGATAAACATTTACTTCATTTTGTGCATCCCAATGCTTATTCTAATCACTTTTTGTACTAAAGGAATGTAGTTCATCCTATAAGTGCATTTGTGTCATTGGATGAACATTTACGTCATTTTGTGCATTCTAAGGCTTATTCTAATCACTTTTCGTACTTAAGGAATGTAGTTCATCCTATAAGTGCATTTGTGTCATTGGATGAACATTTACGTCATTTTGTGCATTCCAAGGCTTATTCTAATCACTTTTCCTACTTCAAGAATGTAGTTCATCCAATAAGTGCATTTTTGTCATTGGATGAACATTTACGTCATTTTGTGCATCCGAAGGCTTATTGTAATCAGTTTTCGTACTTAAGCAATGTAGTTAATCCAATAAGCGCGTTTGTGTCATTAATTGAACATTTACGTCATTTTGTGCATCCCAAGGCTTATTCTAATCACTTTTCGTACTTAAGGAATGTAGTTCATCCAATAAGTGGATTTGTATCGTTGGATGAACATTTTACGTCATTTTGTGCATCCCAAGGCTTATTCTAATCACTTTTCGTACTTAAGGAATGTAGTTCATCCAATAAGCGCGTTTGTGTCATTGGATGAACATTTACGTCATTTTGTGCATCCATAGGTTTATTCTAATCACTTTTCGTACTTAAGGAATGTAGTTCATCCCATAAGCACCGTTTGTGTCATTAATTTAACATTTACGTCATTTTGTGCATCGCAAGTCTTATTCTTATCACTTTTCGTACTTAAGGAATGTAGTTCATCCAATAAGTCCATTTGTGTCATTGGATGAACATTTACGTTCTTTTGTGCATCCCAAGGCTTAATCTAATCACTTTTCGTACTTAAGGAATGTAGTTCATACAATAACTGCATTTGTGTTATTCGATGAACATTTATGTCATTTTGTGCATCCCAAGACTTATTCTAATCACTTTTCATACTTAAGGAATGTAGTTCATCCAATAAGTTCATTTGTGTCATTGTATGAACATTTACGTCATTTTGTGCATCCCAAGGCTTATTCTAATCACTTTTCGTACATAAGGAATGTAGTTCATCCAATAAGAGCGTTTGTGTCATTAATTTAACATTTACGTCATTTTGTGTATTCCAAGTCTTATTCTAATCACTTTTCTTACGTAAGGAATGTAGTTCATCCAATAAGTGCATTTTTGTCATTGGATAAACATTTACTTCATTTTGTGCATCCCAATGCTTATTCTAATCACTTTTTGTACGAAAGGAATGTAGTTCATCCTATAAGTGCATTTGTGTCATTGGATGAACATTTACGTCATTTTGTGCATTCTAAGGCTTATTCTAATCACTTTTCGTACTTAAGGAATGTAGTTCATCCTATAAGTGCATTTGTGTCATTGGATGAACATTTACGTCATTTTGTGCATTCCAAGGCTTATTCTAATCACTTTTCGTACTTCAAGAATGTAGTTCATCCAATAAGTGCATTTGTGTCATTGGATGACCATTTACGTCATTTTGTGCATCCATAGGTTTATTCTAATCACTTTTCGTACTTAAGGAATGTGGTTCATCTATTAAGTGCATTTGTTTCATTGGATGAACATTTATGTCATTCTGTGCATTCCAAGGCTTATTCTAATCACTTTTCGTACTTCAAGAATGTAGTTCATCCAATAAGTGCATTTGTGTCATTGGATGAACATTTACGTCATTTTGTGCATCCCAAGGCTTATGTTAATCAGTTTTCGTACTTAAGCAATGTAGTTAATCCAATAATCGCGTTTGTGTCATTAATTGAACATTTACGTCATTTTGTGCATCCCAAGGCTTATTCTAATCACTTTTCGTACTTAAGGAATGTAGTTCATCCAATAAGTGGATTTGTGTCGTTGGATGAACATTTTACGTCATTTTGTGCATCCCAAGGCTTATTCTAATCACTTTTCGTACTTAAGGAATGTAGTTCATCCAATAAGCGCGTTTGTGTCATTGGATGAACATTTACGTCATTTTGTGCATCCATAGGTTTATTCTAATCACTTTTCGTACTTAAGGAATGTAGTTCATCCCATAAGCACCGTTTGTGTCATTAATTTAACATTTACGTCATTTTGTGCATCGCAAGTCTTAATTTTATCACTTTTCGTACTTAAGGAATGTAGTTCATCCAATAAGTCCATTTGTGTCATTGGATGAACATTTACGTCCTTTTGTGCATCCCAAGGCTTAATCTAATCACTTTTCGTAGTTAAGGAATGTAGTTCATACAATAAGTGCATTTGTGTTATTCGATGAACATTTATGTCATTTTGTGCATCCCAAGACTTATTCAAATCACTTTTCATACTTAAGGAATGTAGTTCATCCAATAAGTTCATTTGTGTCATTGTATGAACATTTACGTCATTTTGTGCATCGCAAGGCTTATTCTAATCACGTTTTGTACTTAAGGAATGTAGTTCATCCAATAACTGAATTTGTGTCATTGGATGAACATTTACGTCATTTTGTGCATCCATAGGTTTATTCTAATCATTTTACGGACTTCAAGAATGTTGTTCATCAAATAAGTGCATTTGTGTTATTGGATGAACATTTACGTTATTTTGTGCATCCCAAGGCTTATTCTAACTACTTTTCGTACTTAAGGAATGTAGTACATGCAATAAGTGCATTTGTGTCATTGGATGAAGATTTACTTCATTTTTTGCATCCCAAGGCATATTCCAATCACTTTTCGTACTTAAGGAATATAGTTCATCCAATAAGTGCATTTGTGTCATTGGATGAACATTTACGTCGTTTTGTGCATCCAAAGGTTTATTCTAATCACATTTCGTACTTAAGGAATGTAGTTCATCCAATAAGTGCATTTGTGTCATTGGATGAACATTTACGTCATTTTGTGCATCCCAAAGCTTATTCTAATCACTTTTCGTACTTAAGGAATGTAGTTCATCCAATAAGTGCATTTGTGTCATTGGATGAACATTTTCGTCATTTTGTGCATCCCAAGGTTTATTCTAATCACTTTTCGTACTTAAGGAATGTAGTTCATCCAATAAGTGCATTTGTGTCATTGGATGAACTTTTACGTCATTTTGTGCATTCGAAGGCTTATTCTAATCACTTTTCGTACTTAAGGAATGTAGTTCATCTATTAAGTGCATTTGTGTCATTGGATGAATATTTACGTCATTTTGTGCATCCCAAGGCTTATTGTAATCACTTTTCGTACTTAAGGAATGTAGTTCATCCTATAAGTGCATTTGTGTCATTGGATGAACATTTACGTCATTTTATGCATCCATAGGCTTATTCTAATCAGTTTACGTACTTAAGGAATGTAGTTCATCTAATAAGGGCGTTACTGTCATTAATTTAACATGTCAATCATTTTGTGCTTCCCAAGGCTTATTATAATCACTTTTCGTTCATAAGGAATGTAGTTCATCCTATAAGTGCATTTGTGTCATTGGACGAACATTTACGTCATTTTGTGCATCCATAGGCTTATTCTAATCACTTTACATACTTAAGGAATGTAGTTCATCCAATAAGCGCGTTTGTGTCATTAATTGAACATTTACGTCATTTTATGCATCCCAAGGCTTATTCTAATCACTTTTCGTACTTAAGGAATGTAGTTCATCCAATAAGTGCATTTGTGTCATTGGATGAACATTTACGTCATTTTATTCATCCCAAGGCTTATTGTAATCACTTTTCGTACTTAAGGAATGTAGTTAATCCAATAAGTGCGTTCGTGTCATTGGATCAACATAGACGTCATTTTGTGCATCCATAGGCTTATTCTAATCACTATTCGTACTTAAGGAATGTAGTTCATCCAATAAGTGCGTTTGTGTCATTGGATGAACATTTACGTCATTTTGTGCATCCAAAGGCTTATTCTAATCAGTTTTCGTACTTAAGGAATGTAGTTCATCCAATAAGTGCATTTGTGTCATTGGATGAACTTTTACGTCATTTTGTGCATTCGAAGGCTTATTCTAATCACTTTTCGTACTTAAGGAATGTAGTTCATCTATTAAGTGCATTTGTGTCATTGGATGAATATTTACGTCATTTTGTGCATCCCAAGGCTTATTGTAATCACTTTTCGTACTTAAGGAATGTAGTTCATCCTATAAGTGCATTTGTGTCATTGGATGAACATTTACGTCATTTTATGCATCCATAGGCTTATTCTAATCAGTTTACGTACTTAAGGAATGTAGTTCATCCAATAAGCACGTTTGTGTTATTGGATGAACATTTACGTCATTTTGTGCAACCATAGGTTTATTCTAATCATTTTACGTACTTCAAGAATGTTGTTCATCCAATAAGTGCATTTGTGTCATTGGATGAACATTTACGTCATTTTGTGCATCCCAAGGCTTATTCTAATCACTTTTCGTACTTAAGGAATGTAGTTCATCCAATAAGCGCGTTTGTGTCATTGGATGAACATTTACGTCATTTTGTGCATCCATAGGTTTATTCTAATCACTTTTCGTACTTAACGAATGTAGTTCATCCAATAAGCGCGTTTGTGTCATTAATTTAACATTTACGTCATTTTGTGCATCCCAAGTCTTATTCTTATCACAATTCATACTTAAGGAATTTTGTTCCTCCAATAAGTGCATTTGTGTCATTTGATGAACATTTACGTCATTTTGTGCATCCCAAGGTTTATTCTAATCACTTTTGGTACTTAAGGAATGTAGTTCATCCAATAAGAGTGTTTGAGTCATTAATTTTACATTTACGTCATTTTGTGTATTCCAAGTCTTATTCTAATCACTTTTCGTACGTAAGGAATGTAGTTCATCCAATAAGTGCATTTTTGTCATTGGATAAATATTTACTTCATTTTGTGCATCCCAATGCTATTCTAATCACTTTTTGTACTTAAGGAATGTAGTTCATCCTATAAGTGCATTTGTGTCATTGGATGAACATTTACGTCATTTTGTGCATTCTAAGGCTTATTCTAATCACTTTTCGTACTTAAGGAATGTAGTTCATCCTATAAGTGCATTTGTGTCATTGGATGAACATTTACGTCATTTTTTGCATTCCAAGGCTTATTCTAAGCACTTTTCATACTTCAAGAATGTAGTTCATCCAATAAGTGCATTTTTGTCATTGGATGAACATTTACGTCATTTTATGCATCAAAAGGCTTATTGTAATCACTTTTCGTACTTAAGGAATGTAGTTCATCCTATAAGTGCATTTGTGTCATTGGATGAACATTTACGTCATTTTATGCATCCAAAGGCTTATTCTAATCACTTTTCGTACTTAAGGAATGTAGTTCATCCTATAAGTGCATTTGTGTCATTGGATGAACATTTACGTCATTTTGTGCCTTCTAAGGCTTATTCTAATCACTATTCGTACTTAAGGAATGTAGTTCATCCAATAAGTGCATTTGTGTCATTGGATGAACATTTACGTCATTTTGTGCATTCTAAGGCTTATTCTAATCACTTTTCGTACTTAAGGAATGTAGTTCATCTATTAAGTGCATTTGTGTCCTTGGATGAACATTTACGTCATTCTGTGCATTCCAAGGCTTATTCTAATCACTTTTCGTACTTCAAGAATGTTGTTTATCCAATAAGTGCATTTGTGTAATTGGATGACCATTTACGTCATTTTGTGCATCCATAGGTTTATTCTAATCACTTTTCGTACTTAAGGAATGTAGTTCATCCAATAAGTGGATTTGTGTCATTGGATGAACATTTACGTCATCTTGTGCATCCATAGGCTTATTCTAATCACTTTACATACTTAAGGAATGTAGTTCATCCAATAAGCGCGTTTGTGTCATTAATTGAACATTTACGTCATTTTATGCATCCAAAGGCTTATTCTAATCACTTTTTGTACTTAAGGAATGTAGTTCTTCCAATAAGTGCATTTGTGTCATTTGATGAACATTTACGTCATTTTATTCATCCCAAGGCTTATTCTAATCACTTTTCGTACTTAAGGAATGTAGTTAATCCAATAAGTGTGTTCGTGTCATTGGATGAACATAGACGTCATTTTGTGCATCCATAGGCTTATTCTAATCACTATTCGTACTTAAGGAATGTAGTTCATCCAATAAGTGCGTTTGTGTCATTGGATGAACATTTACGTCATTTTGTGCATTCGAAGGCTTATTCTAATCAGTTTTTGTACTTAACGAATGTAGTTCATCCAATAAGTGCATTTGTGTCATTGCATGAAAATTTACGTCATTTTGTGCATTCGAAGGCTTATTCTAATCACTTTTCGTACTTAAGGAATGTAGTTCATCTATTAAGTGCATTTGTGTCATTGGATGAACATTTACATCATTTTGTGCATCCCAAGGCTTATTGTAATCACTTTTCGTACTTAAGGAATGTAGTTCATCCTATAAGTGCATTTGTGTCATTGGATGAACATTTAGGTCATTTTATGCATCCATACGCTTATTCTAATCAGTCTACGTACTTAAGGAATGTAGTTCATCCAATAAGCACGTTTGTGTTATTGGATGAACATTTACGTCATTTTGTGCATCCATAGGTTTATTCTAATCATTTTACGTACTTCAAGAATGTTGTTCATCCAATAAGTGCATTTGTGTCATTGGATGAACATTTACGTCATTTTGTGCATCCCAAGGCTTATTCTAATCACTTTTCGTACTTAAGGAATGTAGTTCATCCAATAAGCGCGTTTCTGTCATTGGATGAACATTTACGTCATTTTGTGCATCCATAGGTTTATTCTAATCACTTTTCGTACTTAAGGAATGTAGTTCATCCAATAAGCGCGTTTGTGTCATTAATTTAACATTTACGTCATTGTGTGCATCCCAATTCTTATTGTTATCACTTTTCGTACTTAAGGAATTTTGTTCCTCCAATAAGTGCATTTGTGTCATTGGATGAACATTTACGTCATTTTGTGCATTCCAAGGCTTATTCTAATCACTTTTCGTACTTAAGTAATCTAGTTCATCCAATGAGCGAATTTCTGTCATTAATATAACATTTACGTCATTTTGTGCATTCCAAGGCTTATTCTAATCACTTATTGTACATAAGGAATGTAGTACATCCAACAAGTGCATTTGTGTCATTGGATGAACATTTACGTCATTTTGTGCATCCCAAGGCTTATTCTAATAACTTTTCATACTTAACGAATGAAGTTCATCCAATAAGTGCATTTGTGTCATTGGATGAACATTTACGTCATTTTGTGCATCCGAAGGCTAATTCTAATCACTTGTCGTACTTAAGGAATGTAGTTCATCCAATAAGCGCGTTTGTGTCATTGGATGAACATTTACGTCATTTTCTGCATCTTAAGGCTTATTCTAATCACTTTTCAGACCTAAGGAATGAAGTTCATCCAATAAGTGCATTTGTGTCATTGGATAAACATTTACGTCATTGTGTGCATCCCAAGGCTTATTCTAATCACTTTTCGTACTTAAGGAATGTAGTTCATCCAATAAGTGCATTTGTGTCATTGGATGAACATTTACGTCATTTTTGTGCATCCCAAGGCTAATTCTAATCACATATCGTACTAAAGGAATGTAGTTTATTCAATAAGCGTGTTTGTGTAATTGGATGAACATTTACGTCATTTTGTGCATCCCAAGGCTTATTCTAATCACTTTTCGTACTTAAGAAATGTAGTTCATCCTATAAGTGCATTTGTGTCATTGGATGAACATTTACGTCATTTTATGCATCCAAAGGCTTATTCTAATCACTTTTCGTACTTAACCAATATAGTACATCCAACGAGTGCATTTGTGTCATTGGATGAACATTTACGTCATTTTGTGCATCCCAAGGCTTATTCTAATCACTTTTCGTACTTAAGGAATGTAGTTCATCAAATAAGCGCGTTTGTGTCATTGGATAAACATTTACATCATTTTGTGCATCCCAAAACTTATTCTAATCACTTTTCGTACTGAAGGAATGTAGTACATCCAATAAGTGCATTTGGTTCATTGGATGAACAGCTACGTCATTTTGTGCATCCCAAGGATTATTCTAATCACTTTTCGTACTTAAGAAATATAGTACGTCCAACAAGTGGATTTGTGTCATTGGATGAACATTTACGTCATTTTGTGCATCCCAAGGCTTATTCTAATCACTTTTCGTAGTTAAGCAGTATAGTTCATCCAATAAGTGCGTTTGTGTCATTAATTTAATATTTACGACATTTTGTGCATCCCAAAGCTTATTGTAATCACTTTTCGTACTTAAGAAATGTAGTTCATCCAACAAGTGCATTTGTGTCATTGGATGTAAATTTACGTAATTTTGTGCATCCCAATGCTTATTCTAATCACTTTTCGTACTTAGGGAATGTAGTTCATCCAATAAGCGTGTTTGTGTCCTTAATTTAACATTTAGGTCATTTTGTGCATCCCAAGGCTTATTCCAATCACTTTGCGTACTTAAGAAATGTAGTTCATCCAATAAGTGCATTTGTGTCGTTAATTTAACATTTAGGTCATTTTGTGCATCCCAAGGCTTATTCTAATCACTTTTCGTACATAAGTAATGTAGTTCATCCAATGAGCGCATTTGTGTCATTGGATGAACATTTACATCATTTTGTGCATTCCAAGGCTCATTCTAATCACTTTTCGTACTTAAGGAATGTAGTTCATCTAATAAGTGCATTTCTATCATTGGATGAACATTTACGTCTTTTTGTGCATCCCAAGGTTTATTTTAATTACTTTTCTTACTTAACGAATGTAGTTCATCCAATAAAAGCGTTGGTGTCAGTAATATAACATTTACGTCATTTTGTGCATTCCAAGGCTTATTCTAATCACTTATTGTACATAAGGAATGTAGTACATCCAACAAGTGCATTTGTGTCATTGGATGAACATTTATGTCATTTTGTGCATCCCAATGCTTATTCTAATAACTTTTCATACTTAACGAATGTAGTTCATCCAATAATAGTGTTTGTGTCATTAATTTAACATTTACGTCATTTTGTGCATTCCAAGGCTTATTCTAATCACTTTTCGTACTTAACGAATATAGTACATCCAACAAGTGCATTTGTGTCATTGGATGAACATTTACGTCATTTTGCGCATCCCAAGGGTTATTCTAGTCACTTTTCGTACTTAAGGAATGTAGTTCATCAAATAAGCGCCTTTGTGTCATTAGATACACATTTACGTCATTTTGTGCATCCCAAAACTTATTCTAATCACTTTTCGTACTGAAGGAATGTAGTTCATCCAATAATTGCATTTGGTTCATTGGATGAATAGCTACGTCATTTTGTGCATCCCAAGGCTTATTCTAATCACTTTTCGTACTTAAGGAATGTAGTTCATCCAATAAGTGCATGGGTCATTGGATGAACATTTACGTCATTTTGTGCATCCCAAGGCTTATTCTAATCAGTTTTCGTATTTAAGCAATGTAGTTCATCCAATAAGAGCGTTTGTGTCATTAATTTAACATTTACGACATTTTGTGCATTCCAAAACTTATTCTAATCACTTTTCGTACTTAAGTAATGTAATTCATCCAATGAGCGAATTTTTGTCATTAATATAACATTTACGTCATTTTGTGCATTCCAAGGCTTATTCTAATCACTTATCGTACATAAGGAATGTAGTACATCCAACAAGTGCATTTGTGTCATTGGATGAACATTTACGTCATTTTGTGCATCCCAAGGCTTATTCTAATAACTTTTCATACTTAACGAAAATAGTTTATCCTATAAGCGCGTTTGTGTCATTGGATAAACATTTACGTCATTTTGTGCATCCCAAAACTTATTCTAATCAATTTTCATACTGAAGGAATGTAATTCATCCAATAAGTGCATGTGTGTCATTGGATGAAGAGTTACGTCATTTTGTGCATCCCAAGGCTTCTTCAAATCACTTTTCGTACTAAAGGAATGTAGTTCATCTGATAAGTGCATTTCTATCATTGGATGAACATTTACGTCATTTTTTGCATTCCAAGGCTTATTCTAATCACTTTTCGTACTTAACGAATGTAAATCATCCAATAACAGCGTTTGTGTCATTAATTTAACATTTACGTCATTTTGTGCATTCCAAGGCTTATTCTAATCACTTTTCGTAATATAGTACATCCAACAAGTGCATTTGTGTCATTGGATGAACATTTACGTCATTTTGTGCATCCCAAGGCTTATTCTAATCACTTTTCGTAATTAAGGAATGTAGTTCATCAAATAAGCGCATTTGTGTCATTGGATAAACATTTACGTCATTTTGTGCATCCAAAAACTTATTCTAATCACTTTTCGTACTGAAGGAATGTAGTTCATCCAATAAGTGCATTTGGTTCATTGGATGAACAGCTACGTCGTTTTGTGCATCCCAAGTCTTATTCTAATCACTTTTCGTACTTAAGTAATGTAGTTCATCCAACAAGTGTATTTGTGTCATTGGATGAAAATTTACGTAATTTTGTGCATCCCAATGCTTATTCTAATCACTTTTCTTACTTAAGGAATGTAGTTCATCCAATAAGCGTGTTTGTGTCATTAATTTAACATTTAGGTCATTTTGTGCATCCCAAGGCTTATTCCAATCACTTTGCGTACTTAAGGAATGTAGTTCATCCAATAAGTGCATTTGTGTCATTAATTTAACATTTAGGTCATTTTGTGCATCCCAAGGCTTATTCTAATCACTTTTCGTACATAAGTAATGTAGTTCATCCAATGAGCGCATTTGTGTCATTGGATGAACATCTACATCATTCTGTGTATCCCAAGGCTTATTCTAATCACTTTTCGTACTTAAGGAATGTATTTCATCCAATAAGTGCATTTCTGTCATTGGATGAACATTTACATCATTTTGTGCATCCCAAGGATTATTCTAATCACTTTTCGTACTTAAGGAATCTAGTTCATCCAATAAGCGCGTTTGAGTCATTGGATGAACATTTACGTCATTTTCTGCATCTTAAGGCTTATTCTAATTACTTTTCGTACTTAAGGAATATAGTTTATCCAATAAGCGCGTTTGTGTCATTGGATGAAAATTTACGTCATTTTGTGCATCCCAAGGCTTATTCTAATCACTTTTTGTACTTTACGAATTTACTTCATCCAATAAGCGCGTTTGTGTCAGTAGATGAACATTTACATGATTTTGTGCATCCCAAGGCTTATTATAATCACTTTTCGTACTTAACGAATGTAGTTCATCCAATAACAGCGTTTGTGTCATTAATTTAACATCTACGTCATTTTGTGCATTCCAAGGCTTATTCTAATCACTTTTCCTACTTAAGGAATGTATTTCATCCAATAAGTGCATTTGTGTCATTGGATGACCATTTACGTCATTTTGTGCATCCCAAGGTTTATTCTAATCACTTTACGTACTTAAGGAATGTAGTTCATCCAATAAGCGCGTTTGTGTCATTAATTTAATATTTAGGTCATTTTGTGCATCCCAAAGCTTATTCTAATCACTTTTCGTACTTAAGTAATGTAGTTAATCCAATGAGCGCATTTGTGTCATTAATATAACATTTACGTCATTTTGTGCATCCCAAGGCTTATTCTAATCACTTTTCGTACTTAAGGAATGTAGTTCATCCAATAAGTGCATTTGTGTAATTGGAAGAACGTTTATATCATTTTGTGCATCCCAAGGCTTATTCTAATTACTTTTCGTACTTAAGGAATATAGTTCATCCAATAAGCGCATTTGTGTCATTAATTTTACATTTACGTCATTTTGTGCATTCCAAGGCTTATTACAATCACTTTGCGTACTTATGGAATATAGTTCATCCAATAAGTGCATTTGTGTCATTGGATGAACATTTACGTCATTTTGTGCATCCCAAGGCTTTATCTAATCCCTTTTCGTACTTAAGGAATGTAGTTTATCCAATAAGTGCATTGGTGTCATCGGATGAACATTTACGTCATTTTGTGCATCCCAAGTCTTATTTCAATCAGTTTTCGTACATAAGGAATGTACTTCATCCAAGAAGTGCATTTGTGTCATTGGATGAACATTCACTTCATTTTTTGCATCCCAAGGCTTATTAAAATCACATTTCGTACATAAGGAATGTTGTTCATCCAATAAGCGCATTTTTGTCATTAATTTAACATTTACGTCATTTTGTGCATCCCAAGGCTTATTCCAATCACTTTTGCGTACTTAAGGAATGTAGTTCATCCAATAAGTGCATTTATGACATTGGATGAACATGTACGTCAATTTGTGCATCCCAAGGCTTATTCTAATCACTTTTCGTACTTAAGGAATGTAGTTCATCCAATAAGTGCATTTGTGTCATTGGATGAACATTTACATCAGTTTGTGCATCCCAAGGATTATTCTAATCACATTTCGTAGTTAAGGAATGTAGTTCATCCAATAAGCGCGTTTGTGTCATTAATTTAACATTTACGTTAGTTTGTGCATCCCAAGGCTTATTCTAATCACTTTTCGTTGTTAAGCAATGTAGTTCATCCAATAAGTGTGTTTGTGTCATTAATTTAACATTTACGACATTTCGTGCATCCCAAAGCTTTTATTTAATCACTTTTCGTACTTAAGTAATGTAGTTCATCCATGAGCCAATTTTTGTCATTAATATAACATTTACGTCATTTTGTGCATCCCAAGGCTTATTCTAATAACTTTTCGTACTTAAGGAATGTAGTTTATTCAATAAGTGCATATGTGTCATTGGATGAACATTTACGTCATTTTGTGCATCCCAAGGCTTATTCTAATCACTTTTCGTATATAAGGAATGTAGTTTTTCCGTTAAATGCATTGGTGTCATTGGATAAACATTTACATCATTTTGTGCATCCCAAGGGTTATTCTAATCACTTTTCTTACTTACGGAATGTAGTTCATCCAATAAGTGCATTTGTGTCATTGAATAAACATTTACGTCATTTTGTGCATCCCAAGGCTTTTTCTAATCACTTTTCGTACTAAAGGAATGTAGTTCATCCAATAAGTGCATTTGTGTCATTGGATGAACATTTACTTCATTTTGTGCATCCAAAGGTTTATTGTAATCACTTTTCGTTCTTAAGAAATGTAGTTCATCCAATAAGTGTGTTTGTGTCATTAATTGAACATTTACGTCATTTTCTGCATCCCAAGGTTCTAATCACTTTTCGTACTTAAGGAATGTAGTTTATCCAATAAGTGCTTTGTGTCATCGAATGAACATTTACGTCATTTTGTGCATCCCAAGGCTTATTTTAATCACTTTTCGTACTTAACGAATGTATTTCATCCAAAAAGTGCATTTGTGTCATTGAATGAACATTGACGTAATTTTGGACATCCCAAGGCTAATTCTAATCATTTTTCCTACTTACGGAATGTAGTTCATCCAATAAGCGTGTTTGTCTTATTAATTTAACATTTATGTCATTTTGTGCATCCCAAGGCTTATTCTAATCACTTTTCGTATATAAGGAATGTAGTTCATCCGATAAGTGCATTTGTGTCATTGGATAAACATTTATGTCATATTTTGCATCCCGAGGCTTATTCTAATCACTTTTCGTACTTAAGGAATGTAGTTCATCCAATAAGTGCATTGGTGTAATTGGATGAACATTTACGTCATTTTGTGCATCCCAAGGTTTATTCTAATCACTTTTCCTACTTAAGGAATGTAGTTCATCCAATAAGCGCGTTTGTGTCATTAATTTATCATTTAGGTCATTTTGTGCATCCCAAGGCTTATTCTAATCACTTTTCGTACTTAAGGAATGTAGTTCATCCAATAAGTGCATTTGTGTCATTGGATTAACATTTACGTCATTTTGTGCATCCCAAAGTTTATTCTAATCACTTTTCGTACTTAACGAATTTAGTTCATCCAATAAGTGCATTTGTGTCATTGGATGAACATTTACGTCATTTTGTGCATCCCAAGGCTTATTCTAATCACTTTTCGTACTTAAGGAATGTAGTTCATGAAATAAGCGCGTTTGTGTCATTAATTTAACATTTAGGTCATTTTGTGCATCCCAAGGCTTATTCTAATCACTTTTCGTACTAAAGTTATGTAGTTCATCCAATGAGCGCATTTGTGTCATTAATATAACATTTACGTCATTTTGTGCATCCCAAGGCTTATTCTAAGGAATGTAGTTCATGCAATAAGTGCATTTGTGTCATTGGAAGAATATTTACGTCATTTTGTGCATCCCAAGGCTAATTCTAATCAATTTTCAAACTTAAGGAATGTAGTTCATCCAATAAGTGCGTTTGTGTCATTGGATGAATATTTACGTCATTTTCTACATCTTAAGGCTTATTCTAATCACTTTTCGTACTTAAGGAATATAGTTCATCCAATAAGCGCGTTTGTGTCATTGGATGTAAATTTACGTAATTTTGTGCATCCCAATGCTTATTTTAATCACTTTTCGTACTTAAGGAATGTAGTTCATCCAATAAGCGTGTTTGTGTCCTTAATTTAACATTGAGGTCATTTTGTGCATCCCAAGGCTTATTTCAATCACTTTGCGTACTTAAGGAATGTAGTTCATCCAATAACTGCATTTGTGGCATTGGATGAACATTTACATCATTTTGTGCATCCCATGGCTTATTCTAATCACTTTTCGTACTTAAGGATGTAGTTAATCCAACAAGTGCATTTGTGTCATTGGATAAACATTTACATCATTTTGTGCATCCCAAGACTTATTCTAATCACTTTTCGTACTTACGGAATGTAGTGCATCCAATAAGTGCATTTGTGTCATTGTATGAACATTTACGTCATTTTGTGCATCCCAAGGCTTATTCTAATCACCTTTCGTACCTAAGGAATGTAGTTCATCCAATAAGTTCATTTGTGTCATTGGATAAACATTTACGTCATTTTGTGCATCCCAAGGCTTTTTCTAATCACTTTTCGTAGTTAAGGAATGTAGTTCATTGAATAAGCGCGTTTGTGTCATTAATTTAACACTTACGACATTTTGTGCATCCAAAGGCTTATTGTAATCACTTTTCGTTCTTAAGAAATGTAGTTCATCCAATAAGTGTGTTTGTGTCATTAATTGAACATTTACGTCATTTTCTGCATCCCAAGGTTTATTCTAATCACTTTTCGTACTAAAGGAATGTAGTTCATCCAATAAGCGAGTTTGTCTCATTAATTTAACATTTTGGTCATTTTGTGCATCCCAAGGCTTATTCTATTCATTTTTCGTACTTAAGGAATTTAGTTCATCCAATAAGTGCATTTGTGTCATTGGATGAACATTTACGTCATTTAATGCATCCCAAGGCTTATACTAATCACATTTCGTACTTAAGGAATGTATTTCATCCAATAAGTGCATTTGTGTCATTGGATGAAAATTATGTAATTTTGTGCATCCAAATGCTTATTCTAATCATTTTTCGTACTTAAGGAATGTAGTTCATCCAATAAGCGCGTTTGTGTCATTGGATGAACATTGACGTAATTTTGGGCATCCCAAGGCTTATTCTAATCATTTTTCGTACTTACGGAAAGTAGTTCATCCAATAAGCACGTTAGTCTCATTAATTTAACATTTACGTCATTTTGTGCTTCCCAAGGCTTATTCTAATCACTTTTCGTATATAAGGAATGTAGTTCATCCGATAAGTTTATTTGCGTCATTGGAT
The DNA here is from genome assembly GCA_037974295.1 of Cicer cuneatum. NCBI lineage: Eukaryota > Viridiplantae > Streptophyta > Magnoliopsida > Fabales > Fabaceae > Cicer > Cicer cuneatum. The sequence goes on along the minus strand of JBBPBO010000005.1, from coordinate 51,395,412 downwards.
AAACATTTACGTCATATTTTGCATCCCGAGGTTTATTCTAATCACTTTTCGTACATAAGGAATGTAGTTCATCCAATAAGTGCATTTGTGTCATTGGACGAACATTTACCTCATTTTTTGCATCCCAAGGCTTATTAAAATCACATTTCGTACATAAGGAATGTAGTTCATCCAAAAAGCGCATTTTTGTCATTAATTTAACATTTACGTCATTTTGTGCATCCCAAGGCTTATTCCAATCACTTTGCGTACTTAAGGAATGGAGTTCATGCAATAAGTGCATTTGTGTCATTGGATGAACATTTACGTCATTTTGTGCATCCCAAGGCTTATTCTAATCACTTTTCCTACTTAAGGAATGTAGTTCATCCAATAATTGCATTGGTGTCATTGGATGAAGATTTACGTCATTTTGTGCATCCCAAGGCTTATTTCAATCACTTTTCGTACATAAGGCATGTAGTTCATCCAATAAGTGCATTTGTGTCATTGGATGAACATTTACGTCATTTTGTGGATCCCAAGGCTTATACTCATCACTTTTCGTACTTAAAGAATGTAGTTTATTCAATAAGTGCATATGTGTCATTGGATGAACATTTACTACATTTTGTGCATCTCAAGCCTTATTGTAATCACTTTTCGTTCCTAAGGAATGTAGTTCATCCAATACGCGCGTTTGTCTCAATAATTTAACATTTACGTCATTTTGTCCATCCCAAGGCTTATTCTAATCACTTTTCGTACTTAATGAATGTAGTTTATCCAATAAGTGCATTTGTGTCATTAATTTAACATTTACGTCATTTTGTGCATCCCAAGGCTTATTCTAATCACTTTTCGTACTTAAGGAATGTAGTTCATCCAATAAGCGCGTTTGTGTCATTAATTTAACATTTAGGTCATTTTGTGCATCCCAAGGCTGATTGTAATCACTTTTAGTACTTAAGGAATGTAGTTCATCCAATAAGTGCATTTGTGTCATTGGATGACCATTTACGTCATTTTGTGCATCCCAAGGTTTATTCTAATCACTTTACGTACTTAAGGAATGTAGTTCATCCAATAAGCGCGTTTGTTTCATTAATTTAATATTTAGGTCATTTTGTGCTCCCCAAAGCTTATTCTAATCACTTTTCGTACTTAAGTAATGTAGTTCATCCAATGAGCGCATTTGTGTCGTTAATATAACATTTACGTCATTTTGTGCATCCCAAGACTTATTCTAATCACTTTTCGTACTTAAGGAATGTAGTTCATCCAATAAGTGCATTTGTGTCATTGGAAGAACGTTTACATCATTTTGTGCATCCCAAGGCTTATTCTAAATACTTTTCGTACTTAAGGAATATAGTTCATCCAATAAGCGCGTTTGTGTCATTAATTTAACATTTACGTCATTGTGTGCATTCCAAGGCTTATTCCAATCACTTAAGGAATATAGTTCATCCAATAAGTGCATTTGTGTCATTGGATGAAGATTTACGTCATTTTGTGCATCCCAAGGCTTATTGTAATCACTTTTCGTACTTAAGGAATGTAGTTCATCCAATAAGTGCATTTGTGTCATTGAATGAACATTTACGTCATTTTGTGCATCCCAAGGCTTGTTCTAATCACTTTTCGTACTTAAGAATGTAGTTCATCCAATAAGTGCGTTCGTGTCATTGGTTGAACATTTACGTCATTTTGTGCATCCATAGGCTGATTCTAATAACTATTCGTACTTAAGGTATGTAGTTCATCCAATGAGCGCATTTGTGTCATTAATATAACATTTACGTCATTTTGTGCATCCCAAGACTTATTCTAATCACTTTTTGTACTTAAGGAATGTAGTTCATCCAATAAGTGCATTTGTGTCATTGGATGAACATTTACGTCATTTTGTGCATTCCAAGGCTTATTCCAATCACTTTCCGTACTTAAGGAATATATTTCATCCAATAAATGCTTTTGTGTCATTAAATTAATATTTACGTAATTTTGTGAATCCCAAGGCTTATTCTAATCACATTTCGTACTTAAGAAATGTAGTTCATCCAATAAGCGCGTTTGTGTCATTAATTTAACATTTAGGTCATTTTGTGCGTCCCAAGGCTGATTGTAATCACTTTTAGTACTTAAGGAATGTAGTTCATCCAATAAGTGCATTTGTGTCATTGGATGACCATTTACGTCATTTTGTGCATCCCAAGGTTTATTCTAATCACTTTACGTACTTAAGGAATGTAGTTCATCCAATAAGCGCGTTTGTTTCATTAATTTAATATTTAGGTCATTTTGTGCATCCCAAAGCTTATTCTAATCACTTTTCGTACTTAAGTAATGTAGTTCATCCAATGAGCGCATTTGTGTCGTTAATATAACATTTACGTCATTTTGTGCATCCCAAGACTTATTCTAATCACTTTTCGTACTTAAGGAATGTAGTTCATCCAATAAGTGCATTTGTGTCATTGGAAGAACGTTTACATCATTTTGTGCATCCCAAGGCTTATTCTAATTACTTTTCGTACTTAAGGAATATAGTTCATCCAATAAGCGCGTTTGTGTCATTAATTTAACATTTACGTCATTGTGTGCATTCCAAGGCTTATTCCAATCACTTAAGGAATATAGTTCATCCAATAAGTGCATTTGAGTCATTGGATGAAGATTTACGTCATTTTGTGCATCCCAAGGCTTATTGTAATCACTTTTCGTACTTAAGGAATGTAGTTCATCCAATAAGTGCATTTGTGTCATTGAATGAACATTTACGTCATTTTGTGCATCCCAAGGCTGATTCTAATCACTTTGCGTACTTAAGGAATGTAGTTCATCCAATAAGTGCATTTGTGTCATTGGATGAACATTTACTACATTTTGTGCATCTCAAGGCTTATTGTAATCACTTTTCGTTCCTAAGGAATGTAGTTCAACCAATAAACGCGTTGTCTCAATAATTTAACATTTACGTCATTTTGTGCATCCCAAGGCTTATTCTAATCACTTTTTGTACTTAAGGAATGTAGTTCTCCAATAAGTGCATTTGTGTCATTAGATGAACATTTACGTCATTTTGTGAATTCCAAGGCTTATTGTAATAACTTCTCGTACTTAAGGAATGTAGTTAATCCAATAAGTGCATTTGTGTCATTGGATGAACATTTACGTCATTTTGTGCATCCCAAGGCTTATTCTTATCACTTTTCGTACTTAAGGAATATAGTTCATTGAATAAATGCATTTGTGTCATTGGATGAACATTTACTACATTTTTTGCATCCCAAGGCTTATTCGAATGACTTTTCGTACATAAGGAATGTAGTTCATTGAATAAGCGTGTTTGTGTCATTAATTTAACACTTACGTCATTTTGTGCATCCCAAGGCTTATTCTAATCATTTTTGGTACTTAAGGAATGTATTTTATCCAATAAGTGCATTTCTGTCTTTAATTTAACATTTACGTCATTTTGTGCATCCCAAGGCTTATTCCAATCACTTTTCGTTCTTAAGGCATGTAGTTCATCCAATAAATGCATTTGTGTCATTGGATGAACATTTACGTCATTTTCTGCATCCCAAGGTTTATTCTAATCACTTTTTCGTACTTAAGGAATGTAGTTCATCCAATAAGCGCGTTTGTGTCATTAATTTAACATTTAGGATATTTTGTGCATCCCAAGGCTTATTCTAATCACTTTTCGTACATAAGGAATGTAGTTCATCCAATAAGTGCATTTGTGTAATTGGATGAACATTTACGTCATTTTGTGCATCCCAAGGCTTATTTCAATCACTTTTCGTACATAAGGAATGTAGTTCATCCAATAAGTGCATTTGTGTCATTGGACGAACATTTACCTCATTTTTTGCATCCCAAGGCTTATTAAAATCACATTTCGTACATAAGGAATGTAGTTCATCCAAAAAGCGCATTTTTGTCATTAATTTAACATTTACGTCATTTTGTGCATCCCAAGGCTTATTCCAATCACTTTGCGTACTTAAGGAATGGAGTTCATGCAATAAGTGCATTTGTGTCATTGGATGAACATTTACGTCATTTTGTGCATCCCAAGGCTTATTCTAATCACTTTTCCTACTTAAGGAATGTAGTTCATCAAATAAGCGCGTTTGTGTCATTAATTTAACATTTACGTCATTTTGTGCATCCCAAGGCTGATTCTAATCACTTTTAGTACTTAAGGAATGTAGTTCGTCCAATAAGTGCATTTGTGTAATTGGATGACCATTTACGTCATTTTGTGCATCCCAAGGTTTATTCTAATCACTTTACGTACTTAAGGAATGTAGTTCATCCAATAAGCGCGTTTGTTTCATTAATTTAATATTTAGGTCATTTGTGCATCCCAAGGCTTATTCTAATCACTTTTCGTACTTAAGTAATGTAGTTCATCCAATAAGCGCGTTTGTGTCATTCGATGAACATTTACGTCATTTTCTGCATCTTAAGGCTTATTCTAATCACTTTTCGTACTTAAGGAATATAGTTCATCCAATAAGCGAGTTTGTGTCATTCGATGAAAATTTACGTAATTTTGTGCATCCCAATGCTTATTCTAATCACGTTTCGTACTTAAGGAATGTAGTTCATCCAATAACTGCATTTGTGTCATTGGATGAACATTTACATCATTTTGAGCATCCTATGACTTGTTCTAATCACTTTTCGTACTTAAGGAATGTAGTTCATCCAACAAGTGCATTTGTGTCGTTGGATAAACATTTACGTCATTTTGTGCATCCCATGGCTTTTTCTAATCACTTTTCGTACTGTAGGAGTGTAGTTCATCCAATAAGTGCATTTTTGTCATTAGATGAACATTTACGTCATTTTGTGCATCCCAAGGCTTATTCTAATCACTTTTTCGTACTTAAGGAATATAGTTCATCCAATAAGCGCGTTTGTGTCATTGGATGAAAATTTACGTAATTTTGTGCATCCCAATGCTTATTCTAATCACTTTTCGTACTTAAGGAATGTAGTTCATCCAATAAGTGTGTTTGTGTCCTTAATTTAACATTTAGGTCATTTTGTGCATCCCAAGGCTTATTCCAATCACTTTGCGTACTTAAGAATGTAGTTCATCCAATAACTGCATTTGTGTCATTGGATGAACATTTACATCATTTTGTGCATCCCATGGCTTATTCTAATCACTTTTCGTACTTAAGAAATGTAGTTCATCCAATAAACGCGTTTGTGTCATTGGATGAACATTTACGTCATTTTGTGCATCCCAAGGCTTATTCTAATCACTTTTCGTACTTAAGAGATGTAGTTCATCCAATAAGCGCGTTTGTGTCACTGGATTAAGATTTACGTTATTCTGTGCATCCCAAAAATTATTCTAATCACTTTTTCGTACTTAAGGAATGTAGTTCATCCAATAAGCGCGTTTGTGTCATTAATTTAACATTTAGGATATTTTGTGCATCCCAAGGCTTATTCTAATCACTTTCCGTACTTAAGGATGTAGTTCATCCAATAAGTGCATTTGTGTCATTAGATGAACATTTACGTCATTTTCTGCATCCCAATGTTTATTCTAATCACTTTTCGTACTTAAGGAATGTAGTTCATCCAATAAGCGCGTTTGTGTCATTAATTTAACATTTAGGTCATTTTGTGCATCCCAAGGCTTATTCTAATCACTTTTCGTACATAAGGAATGTAGTTCATCCAATAAGTGCATTTGTGTAATTGGATGAACATTTACGTCATTTTGTGCATCCCAAGGCTTATTAAAATCACATTTCGTACATAAGGAATGTAGTTCATCCAAAAAGCGCATTTTTGTCATTAATTTAACATTTACGTCATTTTGTGCATCCCAAGGCTTATTCCAATCACTTTGCGTACTTAAGGAATGGAGTTCATGCAATAAGTGCATTTGTGTCATTGGATGAACATTTACGTCATTTTGTGCATCCCAAGGCTTATTCTAATCACTTTTCCTACTTAAGGAATGTAGTTCATCAAATAAGCGCGTTTGTGTCATTAATTTAACATTTACGTCATTTTGTGCATCCCAAGGCTGATTCTAATCACTTTTAGTACTTAAGGAATGTAGTTCATCCAATAAGTGCATTTGTGTAATTGGATGACCATTTACGTCATTTTGTGCATCCCAAGGTTTATTCTAATCACTTTACGTACTTAAGGAATGTAGTTCATCCAATAAGCGCGTTTGTGTCACTGGATTAAGATTTACGTTATTCTGTGCATCCCAAAAATTATTCTAATCACTTTTCGTACTCAAGGAATGTAGTTCATCCAATAAGTGCATATGTGTCATTGGATGAACATTTACTTCATTTTGTGCATCCCAAGGCTTATTCTAATCACTTTTCGTACTTAAGTAATATAGTTCATCCAATAAGCGTGTTTGTGTCATTAATTTAACATTTAGGTCATTTTGTGCATTCCATGGCTTATTCTAATCACTTTTGGTACTTAAGGAATGTAGTACATCCAACAAGTGCATTTGTGTCATTGGATGACCATTTACGTCATTTTGTGCATCCCAAGGCTTATTCTAATCACTTTTCGAACTTAAGGAATGTAGTTCATCCAAAAGTGCATTTGTGTCATTGGATGAACATTTACGTCATTTTTTGCATCCCAGGGCTTATTCTAATCACTTTTTGTACTTAAGCAATGTAGTTCATCCAATAAGTGCATTTGTGTCATTGGATAAACATTTACGTCATTTTGTGCATCCCATGGCTTTTTCTAATCACTTTTCGTACTGTAGGAGTGTAGTTCATCCAATAAGTGCATTTTTGTCATTAGATGAACATTTACGTCATTTTGTGCATCCCAAGGCTTATTCTAATCACTTTTCGTACTTAAGGAATATAGTTCATCCAATAAGCGCGTTTGTGTCATTGGATGAAAATTTACGTAATTTTGTGCATCCCAATGCTTATTCTAATCACTTTTCGTACTTAAGGAATGTAGTTCATCCAATAAGTGTGTTTGTGTCCTTAATTTAACATTTAGGTCATTTTGTGCATCCCAAGGCTTATTCCAATCACTTTGCGT
>JBBPBO010000005.1:51372653-51382790 GCA_037974295.1 Cicer cuneatum | reverse complement strand
CATTTGTGTCATTGGATGAACATTTACGTCATTTTGTGCATCCCAAGGCTTATTCTTATCACTTGTCGTACTTAAGGAATATAGTTCATTGAATAAGTGCATTTGTGTCATTGGATGAACATTTACTACATTTTTTGCATCCCAAGGCTTATTCGAATGACTTTTCGTACATAAGGAATGTAGTTCATTGAATAAGCGTGTTTGTGTCATTAATTTAACACTTACGTCATTTTGTGCATCCCAAGGCTTATTCTAATCATTTTTGGTACTTAAGGAATGTAGTTTATCCAATAAGTGCATTTCTGTCTTTAATTTAACATTTACGTCATTTTGTGCATCCCAAGGTTTATTCTAATCACTTTTCGTAATTAAGGAATGTAGTTCATCCAATAAGTGCATTTGTGTCATTGGATGAACATTTACGTCATTTTGTGCATCCCAAGGCTTATTCTAATCACTTTTCGTACTTAAGGAATGTAGTTCATCAAATAAGCGCGTTTGTGTCATTAATTTAACATTTAGTTCATTTTGTGCATCCCAAGGCTGATTCTAATCACTTTTAGTACTTAAGGAATGTAGTTCATCCAATAAGTGCATTTGTGTCATTGGATGAACATTTACGTCATTTTGTGCATCCCAAGGCTTATTCTAATCACTTTTCGTACTTAAGTAATGTAGTTCATCCAATGAGCGCATTTGTGTCATTAATATAACATTTACGTCATTTTGTGCATCCCAAGGCTTATTCTTATCACTTTTCGTACTTAAGGATTGTAGTTCATCCAATAAGTGCATTTGTGTCATTGGAAGAACATTTACGTCATTTTGTGCATCCGAAAGCTAATTCGAATGACTTTTCGTACATAAGGAATGTAGTTCATTGAATAAGCGTGTTTGTGTCATTAATTTAACACTTACGTCATTTTGTGCATCCCAAGGCTTATTCTAATCATTTTTGGTACTTAAGGAATGTAGTTTATCCAATAAGTGCATTTCTGTCTTTAATTTAACATTTACGTCATTTTGTGCATCCCAAGGCTTATTCCAATCACTTTTCGTTCTTAAGGCATGTAGTTCATCCAATAAATGCATTTGTGTCATTGGATGAACATTTACGTCATTTTCTGCATCCCAAGGTTTATTCTAATCACTTTTTCGTACTTAAGGAATGTAGTTCATCCAATAAGCGCGTTTGTGTCATTAATTTAACATTTAGGATATTTTGTGCATGCCAAGGCTTATTCTAATCACTTTTCGTACTTAAGGATGTAGTTCATCCAATAAGTGCATTTGTGTCATTAGATGAACATTTACGTCATTTTGTGCATCCCAAGGTTTATTCTAATCACTTTTCGTACTTAAGGAATGTAGTTCATCCAATAAGCGCGTTTGTGTCATTAATTTAACATTTAGGTCATTTTGTGCATCCCAAGGCTTATTCTAATCACTTTTCGTACTTAAGGAATGTAGTTCATCCAATAAGTGCATTTGTGTCATTGGATGAACATTTAAGTCATTTTGTGCATCCCAAGGTTTATTCTAATCACTTTTCGTAATTAAGGAATGTAGTTCATCCAATAAGTGCATTTGTGTCATTGGATGAACATTTACGTCATTTTGTGCATCCCAAGGCTTATTCTAATCACTTTTCGTACTTAAGGAATGTAGTTCATCAAATAAGCGCGTTTGTGTCATTAATTTAACATTTAGTTCATTTTGTGCATCCCAAGGCTGATTCTAATCACTTTTAGTACTTAAGGAATGTAGTTCATCCAATAAGCGCGTTTGTGTCATTGGATGAACATTTACGTCATTTTGTGCATCCCAAGGCTTATTCTAATCACTTTTCGTACTTAAGTAATGTAGTTCATCCAATGAGCGCATTTGTGTCATTAATATAACATTTACGTCATTTTGTGCATCCCAAGGCTTATTCTTATCACTTTTCGTACTTAAGGATTGTAGTTCATCCAATAAGTGCATTTGTGTCATTGGAAGAACATTTACGTCATTTTGTGCATCCGAAAGCTAATTCTAATCACTTTTCGTACTTAAGGAATGTAGTTCATCCAATAAGATCGTTTGTGTCATTGGAAGAACATTTACGTCATTTTGTGCATCCGAAAGCTAATTCTAATCACATTTCGTACTTAAGGATGTAGTTCATCCAATAAGTGCATTTGTGTCATTGGATGAACATTTACGCCATTTTGTGCATCACAAGGTTTATTCTAATCACTTTAAGTACTTAAGGAATGTAGTTCATCCAATAAGATCGTTTGTGTCATTAATTTAACATTTAGGTCATTTTGTGCATCCCAAGGCTTATTCTAATCAGTTTACGTACTTAAGGAATGTAGTTCATCCAATAAGTGCATTTGTGGCATTAGATGAACATTTATGTCATTTTGTACATCCCAAGGCTTATTCTAATCACTTTTCGTACTTAAGGAATGTAGTTCATCCAATAAGCGCGTTTGTGTCATTGAATAAACATTTACGTCATTTTGTGCATCCCAAAACTTATTCTAATCACTTTTCGTATTGAAGGAATGTAGTTCATCCAATAAGTGCATTTGTGTCATTGGATGAACATTTACGTCATTTTGTGCATCCCAAGGCTAATTCTAATCACTTTTCGTACTTAAGGAATATAGTTCATCCAATAAGCGTGTTTGTGTCATTAATTTAACATTTAGGTCATTTTATGCATCCCAAGGCTTATTCTAATTACTTTTCATACTTAAGGAACGTAGTTCATCTAATGAGCGCATTTGTGTCATTAATTTATCATTTACGACATTTTGTGCATCCCAAGACTTATTCTAATCCCTTTTTGTACATAAGGAATTTACTTCATCCAATAAGCGAGTTTGTGTCATTAATATAACATTTACGTCATTTTGTGCATCCCAAGGTTTATTCTAATCACTTTTCGTACTTAAGGAATGTAGTTCATCCAATAAGTGCATTTGTGTCTTTAGATGAACATTTACGTCATTTTGTGCATCCCAAGGGTTATTCTAATCACTTTTCGTACTTTAGGAATGTAGTTCATCCAATAAGCGTGTTTGTGTCATTGGATGAACATTTACGTCATTTTGTGCATCCCAAGGCTTATTCTAATCACTGTTCGTACTTAAGGAATATAGTTCATCCAATAAGCGCGTTTGTGTCATTGGATGAACATTTACGTCAATTTGTGCATCCCAAAGCTTAATGTAATCACTTTTCGTACTTAAGGAATGTCGTTCATCCAATAAGCGCGTTTGTGTCAATGGATGAACATTTACGTCATTTTTTGCATCCCAAGGCTTATTCTAATCATTTTTGGTACATAAGGAATGTAGTTGATCCAATAAGTGCATTTGTGTCATTGGATGAACAGTTACGTCATATTGTGCATCCCAAGGCTTATTCTAATAACTTTTCGTACTTAAGGAATGTAGTTCATCCAATAAGTGCATTTGTGTCATTAATTTAACATTTAGGTTATTTTGTGCATTCCAAGACTTTTTCTAATCACTTTACGTACTTAAGGATGTAGTTCATCCAATAAGTGCATTTGTGTCATTGGATGAATATTTACGTCATTTTGGGCATCCCAAGGCTTATTCTAATCACTTTTCGTACTTAACGAATGTAGTTCATCCAATAAGAGCGTTTGTGTCATTAATTTAACATTTACGTCATTTTGTGCATTCCAAGGCTTATTGTAATCACTTTTCGTACTTAAGGAATGTAGTTCATCAAATAACCGCGTTTGTGTCATTGGATAAACATTTACATCATTTTGTGCATCCCAAAACTTATTCTAATCACTTTTCGTACTAAAGGAATGTAGTTCATCCAATAAGTGCGTTTGTGTCATTGGATGAACATTTACGTCATTTTGTGCATCCCAAGGCTTATACTAATCATTTTTCGTACTTAAAGAATATAGTTCATTCAATAAGCGTGTTTGTGTCATTAATTTAACATTTAGGTCATTTTGTGCATCCCAAGGCTTATTCTAATCACTTTTCGTACTTAAGGAATGTAGTTCATCCAATGAGCGCGTTTGTGTCATTAATTTATCATTTACGACATTTTGTGCATCCCACGACTTATTCTAATCACTTTTTGTACATAAGGACTTTACTTCATCGAATAAGCGAGTTTGTGTCATTAATATAACATTTACGTCATTTTGTGCATCCCAAGGTTTATTCTAATCACTTTTCGTACTTAAGGAATGTAGTTCATCCAATAAGTGCATTTGTGTCTTTAGATGAACATTTACGTCATTTTATGCATTCCAAGGCTTATTCTAATCACTTTTCGTACTTTAGGAATGTAGTTCATCCAATAAGCGCGTTTGTGTCATTGGATAAACATTTACGTCATTTTGTGGATCCCAAGGCTTATTCTAATCACTGTTTGTACTTAAGGAATATAAATCATCCAATACGCGCGTTTGTGTCATTAGATGAACATTTACGTCATTTTGTTCATCCCAAGGCTTATTCTAATCACTGTTCGTACTTAAGGAATATAGTTCATCCAATAAGCGCGTTTGTGTCATTGGATGAACATTTACGTCAATTTTTGCATCCCAAAGCTTAATGTAATCACTTTTCGTACTTAAGGAATGTAGTTCATCCAATAAGCGCGTTTCTGTCAATGGATGAACATTTACGTCAATTTGTGCATCCCAAAACTTATTCTTATCACTTTTCGTACTTAAGGAATGTAGTTCATCCAATAAGTGCGTTTGTGTCAATGGATGAACATTTACGTCATTTTTTGCATCCCAAGGCATATTCCAATCACTTTTGGTACTTAAGAAATGTAGTTCATCCAATAAGTGCATTTGTGTCATTCGATGAACAGTTAAGTCATTTTGTGCATCCCAAGGCTTATTCTAATAACTTTTCGTACTTAAGGAATGTAGTTCATCCAATAAGTGCATTTGTGTCATTGGATGAACATTTACGTCATTTTGTGCATCCGAAGGCTTATTCTAATCACTTTTCATACTTAAGGAATGTAGTTCATCCAATACGATCATTTGTGTCAATGGATGAACATTTACGTCATTTTGTGCATCCCAAGGCTTATTGTAATCACTTTTCGTACTTAAGGAATGTAGTTCATCCAATAAGCGCGTTTGTGTCATTGGATAAACATTTATGTCATTTTGTGCATCCCAAAACTTATTCTTATCACTTTTCGTACTAAAGGAATGTAGTTCATCCAATAAGCGCGTTTGTGTCATTAATTTAACATTTAAGTTATTTTGTGCAATCCAAGACTTTTTCTAATCACTTTACGTACTTAAGGATGTAGTTCATCCAATAAGTGCATTTGTGTCATTGGATGAATATTTACGTCATTTTGGGCATCCCAAGGCTTATTCTAATCACTTTTCGTACTTAACGAATGTAGTTCATCCAATAAGAGCGTTTGTGTCATTAATTTAACATTTACGTCATTTTGTGCATTCCAAGGCTTATTGTAATCACTTTTCGTACTTAAGGAATGTAGTTCATCCAATAAGTGCATTTGTGTCATTGGATGAACATTTACGTCATTTTGTGCATCCGAAGGCTTATTCTAATCACTTTTCATACTTAAGGAATGTAGTTCATCCAATACGTGCATTTGTGTCATTCGATGAACATTTACGTCATTTTGTGCATCCCAAGGCTTATACTAATCATTTTTCGTACTTAAAGAATATAGTTCATTCAATAAGCGTGTTTGTGTCATTAATTTAACATTTAGGTCATTTTGTGCATCCCAAGGCTTATTCTAATTACTTTTCATACTTAAGGAATGTAGTTCATCTAATGAGCGCGTTTGTGTCATTAATTTATCATTTACGACATTTTGTGCATCCCAAGACTTATTCTAATCACTTTTTGTACATAAGGAATTTACTTCATCGAATAAGCGAGTTTGTGTCATTAATATAACATTTACGTCATTTTGTGCATCCCAAGGTTTATTCTAATCACTTTTCGTACTTAAGGAATGTAGTTCATCCAATAAGTGCATTTGTGTCTTTAGATGAACATTTACGTCATTTTGTGCATTCCAAGGCTTATTCTAATCACTTTTCGTACTTTAGGAATGTAGTTCATCCAATAAGCCCGTTTGTGTCATTGGATAAACATTTACGTCATTTTGTGCATCCCAAGGCTTATTCTAATCACTGTTTGTACTTAACGAATGTAGTTCATCCAATAAGAGCGTTTGTGTCATTAATTTAACATTTACGTCATTTTGTGCATTCCAAGGCTTATTGTAATCACTCTTCGTACTTAAGGAATGTAATTCATCCAATAAGCGCGTTTGTGTCATTGGATAAACATTTACATCATTTTGTGCATCCCAAAACTTATTCTAATCACTTTTCGTACTGAAGGAATGTAGTTCATCCAATAAGTGCATTTGTGTCATTGGATGAACATTTACGTCATTTTGTGCATCCCAAGGCTTATTGTAATCATTTTTCGTACTTAAAGAATATAGTTCATTCAATAAGCGTGTTTGTGTCATTAATTTAACATTTAGGTCATTGTGTGCATCCCAAGGCTTATTCTAATTACTTTTCATACTTAAGGAATGTAGTTCATCTAATGGGCGCGTTTGTGTCATTAATTTATCATTTACGACATTTTGTGCATCCCAAGACTTATTCTAATCACTTTTTGTACATAAGGAATTTACTTCATCCAATAAGCGAGTTTGTGTCATTAATATAACATTTACGTCATTTTGTGCATCCCAAGGTTTATTCTAATCACTTTTCGTACTTAAGGAATGAAGTTCATCAAATAAGTGCATTTGTGTCTTTAGATGAACATTTACGTCATTTTGTGCATTCCAAGGCTTATTCTAATCACTTTTCGTACTTTAGGAATGTAGTTCATCCAATAAGCGCGTTTGTGTCATTGGATGAACATTTACGTCATTTTGTTCATCCCAAGGCTTATTCTAATCACTGTTCGTACTTAAGGAATATAGTTCATCCAATTAGCGCGTTTGTGTCATTGGATGAACATTTACGTCAATTTTTGCATCCCAAAGCTTAATGTAATCACTTTTCGTACATAAGGAATGTAGTTCATCCAATAAGCGAGTTTCTGTCAATGGATGAACATTTACGTCATTTTTTGCATCCCAAGGCTTATTCTAATCATTTTTGGTACTTAAGGAATGTAGTTGATCCAATAAGTGCATTTGTGTCATTGGATGAACATTTACGTCATTTTGTGCATCCCAAGGCTTATACTAATCATTTTTCGTACTTAAAGAATATAGTTCATTCAATAAGCGTGTTTGTGTCATTAATTTAACATTTAGGTCATTTTGTGCATCCCAATGCTTATTCTAATTACTTTTCATACTTAAGGAATGTAGTTCATCTAATGAGCGCGTTTGTGTCATTAATTTATCATTTACGACATTTTGTGCATTCCAAGACTTATTCTAATCACTTTTTGTACATAAGGAATTTACTTCATCGAATAAGCGAGTTTGTGTCATTAATATAACATTTACGTCATTTTGTGCATCCCAAGGTTTATTCTAATCACTTTTCGTACTTAAGGAATGTAGTTCGTCCAATAAGTGCATTTGTGTCTTTAGATGAACATTTACGTCATTTTGTGCATTCCAAGGCTTATTCTAATCACTTTTCGTACTTTAGGAATGTAGTTCATCCAATAAGCGCGTTTGTGTCATTGGATAAACATTTACGTCATTTTGTGCATCCCAAGGCTTATTCTAATAACTGTTTGTACTTAACGAATGTAGTTCATCCAATAAGAGCGTTTGTGTCATTAATTTAACATTTACGTCATTTTGTGCATTCCAAGGCTTATTGTAATCACTCTTCGTACTTAAGGAATGTAGTTCATTCAATAAGCGCGTTTGTGTCATTGGATAAACATTTACATCATTTTGTGCATCCCAAAACTTATTCTAATCACTTTTCGTACTGAAGGAATGTAGTTCATCCAATAAGTGCATTTGTGTCATTGGATGAACATTTACGTCATTTTGTGCATCCGAAGGCTTATTCTAATCACTTTTCATACTTAAGGAATGTAGTTCATCCAATACGTGCATTTGTGTCATTCGATGAACATTTACGTCATTTTGTGCATCCCAAGGCTTATTCTAATCACTTTTCGTACTTAAGGAATGTAGTTCATCCAATAAGCGCGTTTGTGCCATTGGATAAACATTTATGTCATTTTGTGCATCCCAAAACTTATTCTTATCACTTTACGTACTAAAGGAATGTAGTTCATCCAATAAGCGCGTTTGTGTCATTAATTTAACATTTAGGTCATTTTGTGCATCCCAATGCTTATTCTAATTACTTTTCATACTTAAGGAATGTAGTTCATCTAATGAGCGCGTTTGTGTCATTAATTTATCATTTACGACATTTTGTGCATTCCAAGACTTATTCTAATCACTTTTTGTACATAAGGAATTTACTTCATCGAATAAGCGAGTTTGTGTCATTAATATAACATTTACGTCATTTTGTGCATCCCAAGGTTTATTCTAATCACTTTTCGTACTTAAGGAATGTAGTTCGTCCAATAAGTGCATTTGTGTCTTTAGATGAACATTTAAGTCATTTTGTGCATTCCAAGGCTTATTCTAATCACTTTTCGTACTTTAGGAATATAGTTCATCCAATAAGCGCGTTTGTGTCATTGGATGAACATTTACGTCATTTTGTGCATCCCAAGGCTTATTCTAATCACTGTTCGTACTTAAGGAATATAGTTCATCCAATACACGCGTTTGTGTCATTGGATGAACATTTACGTCAATTTGTGCATCCCAAAACTTATTCTTATCAATTTTCGTACTTAAGGAATGTAGTTCATCCAATAAGTGCGTTTGTGTCAATGGATGAACATTTACGTCATTTTTTGCATCCCAAGGCTTATTCTAATCACTTTTGGTACTTAAGGAATGTAGTTCGTCCAATAAGTGCATTTGTGTCATTCGATGAACAGTTACGTCATTTTGTGCATCCCAAGGCTTATTGTAATAACTTTTCGTACTTAAGGAATGTAGTTCATCCAATAAGTACATTTGTGTCATTGGATGAACATTTACGTCATTTTGTGCATCCGAAGGCTTATTCTAATCACTTTTCATACTTAAGGAATGTAGTTCATCCAATACGTGCATTTGTGTCATTCGATGAACATTTACGTCATTTTGTGCATCCCAAGGCTTATTCTAATCACTTTTCGTACTTAAGGAATGTAGTTCATCCAATAAGCGCGTTTGTGTCATTGGATAAACATTTATGTCATTTTGTGCATCCGAAAACTTATTCTTATCACTTTTCGTACTAAAGGAATGTAGTTCATCCAATAAGCGCGTTTGTGTCATTAATTTAACATTTAGGTTATTTTGTGCATTCCAAGACTTTTTTTAATCACTTTACGTACTTAAGGATGTAGTTCATCCAATAAGTGCATTTGTGTCATTGGATGAATATTTACGTCATTTTGGGCAACCCAAGGCTTATTCTAATCACTTTTCGTACTTAACGAATGTAGTTCATCCAATAAGAGCGTTTGTGTCATTAATTTAACATTTACGTCATTATGTGCATTCCAAGGCTTATTGTAATCACTTTTCGTACTTAAGGAATGTAGTTCATCCAATAAGTGCATTTGTGGCATTAGATGAACATTTATGTCATTTTGTACATCTCAAGGCTTATTCTAATCACTTTTCGTACGTAAGGAATGTAGGTCATCCAATAAGCGCGTTTGTGTCATTGGATAAACATTTACGTCATTTTGTGTATCCCAAAACTTATTCTAATCACTTTTCGTACTTAAGGATGTAGTTCATCCAATAAGTGCATTTGTGTCATTGGATGAACATTTACGTCATTTTGTGCATCCCAAGGCTTATTCTAATAACTTTTCGTACTTAAGGAATGTAGTTCATCCAATAAGTACATTTGTGTCATTGGATGAACATTTACGTCATTTTGTGCATCCGAAGGCTTATTCTAATCACTTTTCATACTTAAGGAATGTAGTTCATCCAATACGTGCATTTGTGTCATTCGATGAACATTTACGTCATTTTGTGCATCCC
>JBBPBO010000005.1:51359494-51372453 GCA_037974295.1 Cicer cuneatum | reverse complement strand
TTACGTCATTTTGTGCATCCCAAGGCTTATTCTAATAACTTTTCGTACTTAAGGAATGTAGTTCATCCAATAAGTACATTTGTGTCATTGGATGAACATTTACGTCATTTTGTGCATCCGAAGGCTTATTCTAATCACTTTTCATACTTAAGGAATGTAGTTCATCCAATACGTGCATTTGTGTCATTCGATGAACATTTACGTCATTTTGTGCATCCCTAGGCTTATTCTAATCACTTTTCGTACTTAAGGAATGTAGTTCATCCAATAAGCGCGTTTGTGTGATTGGATAAACATTTATGTAATTTTGTGCATCCCAAAACTTATTCTTATCACTTTTCGTACTAAAGGAATGTAGTTCATCCAATAAGCGCGTTTGTGTCATTAATTTAACATTTAGGTTGTTTTGTGCATTCCAAGACTTTTTTTAATCACTTTACGTACATAAGGATGTAGTTCATCCAATAAGTGCATTTGTGTCATTGGATGAATATTTACGTCATTTTGGGCATCCCAAGGCTTATTCTAATCACTTTTCGTACTTAACGAATGTAGTTCATCCAATAAGAGCGTTTGTGTCATTAATTTAACATTTACGTCATTATGTGCATTCCAAGGCTTATTGTAATCACTTTTCGTACTTAAGGAATGTAGTTCATCCAATAAGTGCATTTGTGGCATTAGATGAACATTTATGTCATTTTGTACATCTCAAGGCTTATTCTAATCACTTTTCGTACTTAAGGAATGTAGGTCATCCAATAAGCGCGTTTGTGTCATTGGATAAACATTTACGTCATTTTGTGTATCCCAAAACTTATTCTAATCACTTTTCGTACTTAAGGATGTAGTTCATCCAATAAGTGCATTTGTGTCATTGGATGAACATTTACGTCATTTTGTGCATCCCAAGGCTTATTTTAATCATTTTTCGTACTTAAGGAATATAGTTCATCCAATAAGCGTGTTTGTGTCATTAATTTAACATTTAGGTCATTTTGTGCATCCCAAGGCTTATTCTAATTACTTTTCATACTTAAGGAATGTAGTTCATCTAATGAGCGCGTTTGTGTCATTAATTTATCATTTACGACATTGTGTGCATCCCAAGACTTATTCTAATCACTTTTTGTACATAAGGAATTTACTTCATCCAATAAGCGAGTTTGTGTCATTAATATAACATTTACGTCATTTTGTGCATCCCAAGGATTATTCTAATCACTTTTCGTACTTAAGCAATGTAGTTCATCCAATAAGTGCATTTGTGTCTTTAGATGAACATTTACGTCATTTTGTGCATCCCAAGGCTTATTCTAATCACTTTTCGTACTTTAGGAATGTAGTTCATCCAATAAGCGTGTTTGTGTCATTGGATGAACATTTACGTCATTTTGTGCATCCCAAGGCTTATTCTAATCACTGTTCGTACTTAAGGAATATAGTTCATCCAATTAGCGCGTTTGTGTCATTGGATGAACATTTACGTCAATTTTTGCATCCCAAAGCTTAATGTAATCACTTTTCGTACTTAAGGAATGTAGTTCATCCAATAAGCGCGTTTCTGTCAATGGATGAACATTTACGTCATTTTGTGCATCCCAAGGCTTATTCTAATCACTTTTCGTACTTAAGGTATGTAGTTCATCCAATAAGTGCATTTGTGTCATTGGATGAACAGTTACGTCATTTTGTGCATCCCAAGGCTTATTCTAATCACTTTTCATACTTAAGGAATGTAGTTCATCTAATAAGCGCGTTTGTGTCATTGGATAAACATTTACGACATTTTGTAAATCCCAAAACTTATTCTAATCACTTTTCGTACGGAAGGAATGTAGTTCATCCAATACGTGCATTTGTGTCATTGGATGAACATTTACGTCATTTTGTGCATCCCAAGGCTTATTCTAATCACTTTTCGTACTTAAGGTATGTAGTTCATCCAATACGTGCATTTGTGTCAGTGGATGAACATTTACGTCATTTTGTGCATCCCAAGGCTTATTCTAATCACTTTTCGTACTTAAGGTATGTAGTTCATCCAATACGTGCATTTGTGTCAGTGGATGAACATTTACGTCATTTTGTGCATCCCAAGGCTTATTCTAATCACTTTTCGTACTTAAGGAATGTAGTTCATCCAATAAGCGCGTTTGTGTCATAATTTAACATTTAGGTCACTTTGTGAATCCCAAGGCTTATTCTAATCACTTTTCATACTTGAGGAATGTAGTTCATCCAATGCGCGTGTTTGTGTCATTAATTTAACATTTACGATATTTTGTGCATCCCAAGGGTTATTCTAATCACTTTTTGTACTTAAAGAATTTAGTTCATCCAATAAGCGAGTTTGTATCATTAATTTAACATTTACGTTATTTTGTGCATCCCAAAGCTTATTCTAATCACTTTTCGTACATAAGGAATGTAGTTCATCCAATAAGTGCATTTGTGTCATTGGATGAACATTTACGTCAGTTTGTGCATCCCAAGGCTTATTCTAATCACTTTTCGTAGTTATGGAATGTATTTCATCCAATAAGTGCATTTGTGTCATTGGACGAACATTTACGTCATTTTGTGCATCAGAATGCTTATTCTAATCATCTTTCGTATATAAGGAATGTATATCATCCAATAAGTTTGTTTGCGTTATTAATTTAATATTTACGTAGTTTTGTGCATCCCAAGGCTTATTCTAATCACTTTTCGTACATAAGGAATGTAGTTCATCCTATAAGCGCGTTTGTGTCATTGGAGAAACATTTACGTCATTTTGTGCATCCCAAAACTTATTCTAATCACTTTTCGTACTGAAGGAATGTAGTTCATCCAATAAGTGGCATTTGTGTCATTGAATGAAAAATTACGTCATTTTGTGCATCCAAAGGCTTGTTCTAATCACTTTTCCTACTTAAGGAATGTAGTTCATCCAATATGCGCGTTTGTGTCATAATTTAACATTTAGGTCACTTTGTGAATCCCAAGGCTTATTCTAATCACTTTTCATACTTGAGGAATGCAGTTCATGCAATGCGCGTGTTTATGTCATTAATTTAACATTTACAACATTTTGTGCATCCCAAGGGTTATTCTAATCACTTTTTGTACTTAAATAATTTAGTTCATCCAATAAGCGCGTTTGTTTCGTTAATTTAACATTTACGTTATTTTGTGCATCCCAAGGCTTATTCTAATCACTTTTCGTACATAAGGAATGTAGTTCATCCAAGGCTTATTCTAATCACTTATTCTAATTTGTGTCTTTGGATGAACATTTATACCATTTTGTGCATCCCAAAGCTTATTCTAATCACTTTTTGTACTTGAGGAATGTAATTCATCCACTATGTGCGTTTGTGTCATAAATTTAACATTTACGTCATTTTGTGCATCCCAATGCTGATTCTAATCACTTTTCATACTTAAGGAATGTATTTCATCCAATAAGTGCGTTTGTGTCATTGGATGAACGTTTACGTCAATTTGTGCATCGCAAGGCTTATTCTAATCACTTGTCGTAGTTAAGAAATGTATTTCATCCAATACAAGCATTTGTGCCATTGGATGAACATTTACGTTATTTTGTGCATCACAATGCTTATTCCAATCACCTTTCGTACTTAAGGAATGTAATTCATCCAATAAGTCTGTTTATGTCATTAATTTAACATTTACGTCATTTTGTGCATCCTAAGTGTTATTCTAATCACTTTTCGTACTTAAGGAATGTAGTTCATGCAATAACTGCATTTGTAACAATGGATGAACATTTAGGTCATTTTGTGCATCACAACTCTTATTCTAATCACTTTTCAGACCTAAAGAATGAAGTTCATCCAATAAGTGCATTTGTGTCATTCGATGAGCATTTATGTCATTTTGTTCATCCCAAGGCTTATTCTAATCACTTTTTGTACTTAAGGAATGTAGTTCGTCCAATAAGTGCATTTGTGTCATTAATTTATCATTTACGTCATTTTGTGCATCCCAAGGCTTATTCTCACCATTTTTCGTACTAGAGGAATGTAGTTCATCCAATAAGTGCATTTGTGTCATTGGATGAACATTTACGTCATTTTGTGCATCCCAGGGCTTATTCTAATCACTTTTCAGACCTAAAGAATGAAGTTCATCCAATAAGTGCATTTGTGTCATTGGATGAACATTTACGTCATTTTGTGCTTCCCAATGCTTATTCTAATCACTTTTCTTACTTAAGGAATGTAGTTCATCCAATAAGTGCATTTGTGTCATTGGATGAACATTTACGTCATTTTGTGCATCCCATGGCTTATTCTAATCACTTTTCGTATTTAAGGAATGTAGTTCATCCAATAAGTGCAGTTGTGTCATTGGATGAACATTTACGTCATTTTGTGCATCCCAATGCTAATTCTAATCACTTATCATACTAAAGGAATGTAGTTTATTCAATAAGCGTGTTTGTGTCATTGGATGAACATTTACGTCATTTTGTGCATCCCAAGGCTTATTCTAATCACTTTTCGTACTTAAGAAATGTAGTTCATCCAGTAAGTGCATTTGTGTCATTGGATGAACATTTACGTCATTTTGTGCATCCCAAGGCTTATTCTAATCACTTTTCGTACTTAAGAAATGTAGTTCATCCAATAAGAGCGTATGTGTCATTAATTTATCATTTACGTCATTTTGTGCATCCCAAGGCTTATTCTAATAACTTTTCGAACATAAGGAATGTAGTTCGTCCAATAAGTGCATTTGTATCATTGGATGAACATTTACGTCATTTTGTACCCCAACGCTTATTCTAATCACTTTTCAGAACTAAGGAATAAAGTTCATCCAATAAGTGCATTTGTGTCATTGGATAAACATTTACGTCATTTTGTGCATCCCGAGGCTTATTCTAATCACTTTTCGTACTTAAGGAATGTAGTTCATCCAATAAGTGCATTGTGTCATTGGATGAACATTTACGTCATTTTGTGCATCCCAAGGCTTATTCTAATTACTTTTCAGACCTAAGGAATGAAGTTCATCCAATAAGTGCATTTGTGTCATTGGATGAACATTTACGTTATTTTGTGCATCCTAAGGCTTATTCTAATCACTTTTCGTACTTAAGGAATGTAGTTCGTCCAATAAGTGCATTTGTGTCATCGGATGAACATTCACGTCATTTTGTGCATCCCAAGGCTAATTCTAATCACTTATCGTACTAAAGGAATGTAGTTTATTCAATAAGCGTGTTTGTGTCATTGGATGAACATTTACATCATTTTGTGCATCCCAAGGCTTATTCTAATCACTTTTCGTACTTAAGAAATGTAGTTCATCCAATAAGTGCATTTGTGTCATTGGATGAACATTTACGTCATTTTGTGCATCCCAAGGCTTATTCTAATCACTTATCAGAGCTAAGGAATGAAGTTCATCCAATAAGTGCATTTGTGTCATTGGATGAACATTTACGTCATTTTGTGCTTCCCAAGGCTTATTCTAATCACTTTTCATACTAAAGGAATGTAGTTCATCCAATAAGTGCATTTGTGTAATTGGATGAACATTTACATCATTTTGTGCATTTCAAGGCTTATTCTAATCACCTTCGTACTTCAAGAATGTAATTCATTGAATGAGTGCATTTGTGTCATTGGATGAACATTTACGTCATTTTGTGCATCCCCAGGCTTAATCTAATAACATTTCGTACTTAAGGAATGTAGTTCATCCAATAAGTGCATTTGTGTCATTGGATGAACATTTACGTCATTTTGTGCATCCCAAGGCTTATTCTAATCACTTATCAGAGCTAAGGAATGAAGTTCATCCAATAAGTGCATTTGTGTCATTGGATGAACATTTACGTCATTTTGTGCTTCCCAAGGCTTATTCTAATCACTTTTCATACTAAAGGAATGTAGTTCATCCAATAAGTGCATTTGTGTAATTGGATGAACATTTACATCATTTTGTGCATTTCAAGGCTTATTCTAATCACCTTCGTACTTCAAGAATGTAATTCATTGAATGAGTGCATTTGTGTCATTGGATGAACATTTACGTCTATTTGTGCATCCCAATGCTTATTCTAATCACTTTTCTTACATAAGGAATGTAGTTCATCCAATAAGTGCATTTGTGTCATTGGTTGAACATTAACGTCATTTTGTGAATCCCAAGGCTTATTCTAATCACTTTTCGTACTTAAGGAATGTAGTTAATCCAATAAGTGCATTTGTGTCATTGGATGAACATTTACGTCGTTTTTGTGCATCCCAACGCTTATTCTAATCACATTTCGTACTTAATGATGTAGTTCATCCAATTAGTGCATTTGTCTCATTGGATGAACATTTACGTCATTTTGTGCATCCCAAGGCTTATTCTAATCACTTTTCGTATTTAAGGAATGTAGTTCATCCAATAAGTGCATTTGTGTCATTGGATGAACATTTACGTCATTTTGTGCAACCCAAGGCTAATTCTAATCACTTATTGTACTAAAGGATTGTAGTTTATTCAATAAGCATGTTTGTGTCATTGGATGAACATTTACGTCATTTTGTGCATCCCAAGGCTTATTCTAATCACTTTTCGTACTTAAGAAATGTAGTTCATCCAATAAGTGCATTTGTGTCATTGGTTGAACATTTACGTCATTTTGTGCATCCCAAGGCTTATTCTAATCACTATTCAGAGCTAAGGAATGAAGTTCATCCAATAAGTGCATTTGTGTCATTGGATGAACATTTACGTCATTTTGTGCATCCCAAGACTTATTCTAATCACGTTTCGTACTTAAGGAATGTAGTTCATCCAATAAGTGCATTTGTGTCATTGGAGGAACATTTACGTCATTTTTGTGCATCCCAACGCTTATTCTAATCACTTTTCAGAACTAAGGAATAAAGTTCATCCAATAAGTGCATTTGTGTCATTGGATAAACATTTACGTCATTTTGTGCATCCCAAGGCTTATTCTAATCACTTTTCGTACTTAAGGAATGTAGTTCATCCAATAAGTGCATTTGTGTCATTGGATGAACATTTACGTCATTTTGTGCATCCCAAGGTTTATTCTAATCACTTTTCGTAATTAAGGAATGTAATTCATCCAATAAATGCATTTGTGTCAGTGGATGAACATTTACGTCATTTTGTGCATCCCAAGGCTTATTCTAATCACTTTTCGAACTTAAGGAATGTAGTTCATCCAAAAGTGCATTTGTGTCATTGGATGAACATTTACGTCATTTTTTGCATCCCAGGGCTTATTCTAATCACTTTTTGTACTTAAGCAATGTAGTTCATCCAATAAGTGCATTTGTGTCATTGGATGAACATTTACGTCATTTTTGTGCATCCCAAGGTTTATTCTAATCACTTTTCGTACTTAAGGAATGTAGTTCATCCAATAAGAGCGTTTGTGTCATTAATTTAACATTTACGTCATTTTGTGCATTCCAAGGCTTATTCTAATCACTTTTCGTACATAAGGATTGTAGTTCATCTAATAAGTGCATTTGTGTCATTGGAGAAACATTTACGTCATTTTGTGCATCCCAAGGCTTATTCTAATCACTTTTCGTACTTAAGGAATGTAGTTCATCCAATAAGTGCATTTGTGTCATTGGATGAACATTTACGTCATTTTGTGCATCCCAAGGCTTATTCTAATCACTTTTCATACTAAAGGAATGTAGTTCATCCAATAAGTGCATTTGTGTAATTGGATGAACATTTACGTCATTTTGTGCATTTCAAGGCTTATTCTAATCACCTTCGTACTTCAAGAATGTAATTCATCGAATGAGTGCATTTGTGTCATTGGATGAACATTTACGTCATTTTGTGCATCCCAATGCTTATTCTAATCACTTTTCTTACATAAGGAATGTAGTTCATCCAATAAGTGCATTTGTGTCATTGGTTGAACATTTACGTCATTTTGTGAATCCCAAGGCTTATTCTAATCACTTATCGTACTTAAGGAATGTAGTTCATCCAATAGGTGCATTTGTGTCATTGGATGAACATTTACGTCATTTTTGTGCATCCCAACGCTTATTCTAATCACATTTCGTACTTAATGATGTAGTTCATCCAAAAAGTGCATTTGTGTCATTGGATGAACATTTACGTCATTTTGTGCATCCCAAGGCTTCTTCTAATCACTTTTCGTACTTAAGAAATGTAGTTCATCCAATAAGTGCATTTGTGTCATTAGATGAACATTTACGTCATTTTGTGCATCCCAAGGCTTATTCTAATCACTTTTCGTACTTAAGGAATGTAGTTCATCCAATATGTGCATTTGTGTCATTGGATGAACATTTACGTCATTTTTGTGCATCCCAACGCTTATTCTAATCACATTTCGTACTTAATGATGTTGTTCATCCAATAAGTGCATTTGTGTCATTGGATGAACATTTACGTCATTTTGTGCATCCCAACGCTTATTCTAATCACTTTTCAGAACTAAGGAATGAAGTTCATCCAATAAGTCCATTTGTGTCATTGGATAAACATTTACGTCATTTTGTGCATCCCAAGGCTTATTCTAATCACTTTTCGTACTTAAGGAATGTAGTTCATCCAATAAGTGCATTTGTGTCATTGGATGAACATTTACGTCATTTTGTGCATCCCAAGGCTTATTCTAATTACTTTTCAGACCTAAGGAATGAAGTTCATCCAATAAGTGCATTGGTGTCATTGGATGAACATTTACGTCATTTTGTGCATCCTAAGGCTTATTCTAATCACTTTTCGTACTTAAGGAATGTAGTTCATCCAATAAGTGCATTTGTGTCATTGGATGAACATTTACGTCATTTTTGTGCATCCCAATGCTTATTCTAATCACTTTTCTTACATAAGGAATGTAGTTCATCCAATAAGTGCATTTGTGTCATTGGTTGAACATTTACGTCATTTTGTGAATCCCAAGGCTTATTCTAATCACTTTTCGTACTTAAGGAATGTAGTTCATCCAATATGTGCATTTGTGTCATTGGATGAACATTTATGTCATTTTTGTGCATCCCAACGCTTATTCTAATCACATTTCGTACTTAATGATGTAGTTCATCCAATAAGTGCATTTGTGTCATTGGATGAACATTTACGTCATTTTGTGCATCCCAACGCTTATTCTAATCACTTTTCAGAACTAAGGAATGAAGTTCATCCAATAAGTCCATTTGTGTCATTGGATAAACATTTACGTCATTTTGTGCATCCCAAGGCTTATTCTAATCACTTTTCGTACTTAAGGAATGTAGTTCATCCAATAAGTGCATTTGTGTCATTGGATGAACATTTACGTCATTTTGTGCATCCCAAGGCATATTCTAATTACTTTTCAGACCTAAGGAATGAAGTTCATCCAATAAGTGCATTTGTGTCATTGGATGAACATTTACGTCATTTTGTGCATCCTAAGGCTTATTCTAATCACTTTTCGTACTTAAGGAATGTAGTTCATCCAATAAGTGCATTTGTGTCATTGGATGAACATTTACGTCATTTTTGTGCATCCCAACGCTTATTCTAATCACTTTTCGTACTTAAGGAATCTAGTTCATCCAATAAGTGCATTTGTGTCATTGGATAAACATTTACGTCATTTTGTGCATCCCAAGGCTTATTCTAATCACTTTTCGTACTTAAGGAATGTAGTTCATCCAATAAGTGCATTTGTGTCATTGGACGAACATTTACGTCATTTTGTGCATCCCAAGGCTAATTCTAATCACATATCGTACTAAAGGAATGTAGTTTATTCAATAAGCGTGTTTGTGTAATTGGATGAACATTTACGTCATTTTGTGCATCCCAAGGCTTATTCTAATCACTTTTCGTACTTAAGAAATGTATTTCATCCAATAAGTGCATTTGTGTCATTGGATGAGCATTTACGTCATTTTGTGCATCCCAATGCTTATTCTAATCACTTTTCAGACCTAAGGAATGAAGTTTATCCAATAAGTGCATTTGTGACATTGGATGAACATTTACATCATTTTGTGCATCCCAAGGCTTATTCTAATCACTTTTCGTACTTAAGGAATGTAGTTCATCCAATAAGTGCATTTGTGTCATTGGATGAACATTTACGTCATTTTTGTGCATCCCAACGCTTATTCTAATCACTTTTCGTACTTAAGGAATCTAGTTCATCCAATAAGTGCATTTGTGTCATCGGATGAACATTCACGTCATTTTGTGCATCCCAAGGCTAATTCTAATCACTTATCGTACTAAAGGAATGTAGTTTATTCAATAAGCGTGTTTGTGTCATTGGATGAACATTTACGTCATTTTGTGCATCCCAAGACTTATTCTAATCACTTTTCGTACTTAAGGAATGTAGTTCATCCAATAAGTGCATTTGTGTCATTGGATGAACATTTACGTCATTTTTGTGCATCCCAACGCTTATTCTAATCACTTTTCAGAACTAAGGAATGAAGTTCATCCAATAAGTCCATTTATGTCATTGGATAAACATTTACGTCATTTTGTGCATCCCAAGGCTTATTCTAATCACTTTTCGTACTTAAGAAATGTAGTTCATCCAAAAAGTGCATTTGTGTCATTGGATGAACATTTACGTCATTTTGTGCATCCCAAGGCTTATTCTAATCACTTTTCGTATTTAAGGAATGTAGTTCATCAAATAAGTGCATTTGTGTCATTTGATGAACATTTACGTCATTTTGTGCCCCCCAAGGCTAATTCTAATCACTTATCGTACTAAAGGAATGTAGTTTATTCAATAAGCATGTTTGTGTCATTGGATGAACATTTACGTCATTTTGTGCATCCCAAGGCTTATTCTAATCACTTTTCAGAGCTAAGGAATGAAGTTCATCAAATAAGTGCATTTGTGTCATTCGATGAACATTTACGTCATTTTGTGCATCCCAAGACTTATTCTAATCACTTTTCGTACTTAAGGAATGTAGTTCATCCAATAAGTGCATTTGTGTCATTGGATGAACATTTACGTCATTTTTGTGCATCCCAACGCTTATTCTAATCACTTTTCAGAACTAAGGAATGAAGTTCATCCAATAAGTCAATTTGTGTCATTGGATAAACATTTACGTCATTTTGTGCATCCCAAGGCTTATTCTAATCACTTTTCGTACTTAAAGAATGTAGTTCATCCAATAAGTGCATTTGTGTCATTGGATGAACATTTACGTCATTTTGTGCATCCCAAGGCTTATTCTAATCACTTTTCGTACTTAAGGAATGTAGTTCATCCAATAAGCGCGTTTGTGTCATTAATTTAACATTTCGGTCGTTTTGTGCATCCTAAGGCTTATTCTAATCACTTTTCGTACTTAAATACGTAGTTCATCCAATAAGTGCATTTGTGTCATTGGATGAACATTTACGTCATTTTGTGCATCCCAAGGCTTAATCTAATCACTTTTCGTACTTAAGGAATGTAGTTCATCCAATAAGCGCGTTTGTGTCATTAATTTAACATTTAGGTCATTTTGTGCATCCCAAGGCTTATTCTAATCACTTTTCGTACTTAAGGATGTAGTTCATCCAATAAGTGCATTTGTGTCTTTGGATGAACATTTACGTCATTTAGTGCATCCCAAGGCCTTTTTCTAATCTCTTTTCATACTTAAGGAATGTAGTTCATCCAATAAGTGCATTTGTGTCATTGGATAAACATTTACGTCATTTTGTGCATCCCAAGGGTTATTCTAATCACTTTTCGTACTTAAGGAATGTAGTTCATCCAATAAGCGCGTTTGTGTCATTTATTTAACATTTAGGTCATTTTGTGCATCCCAAGGCTTATTCTAATCACTTTTCGTACATAGGGATGTAGTTCATCCAATAAGTGCATTTGTGTCATTGGATGAACATTTACGTCATTTTGTGCATCCCAAGGCTGAATCTAATCACTTTTCGTACTTAAGGAATGTAGTTCATCCAATAAGTGCATTTGTATCATTGGATGAACATTTACGTCATTTTGTGCATCCCAAGACTTATTCTAATCACTTTTCGTACTTAAGGAATGTAGTTCATCCAATAAGTGCATTTGTGTCATTGGATGAACATTTACGTCATTTTGTGCATCCCAAGGTTTATTCTAATTACTTTTCAGACCTAAGGAATGAAGTTCATCCAATAAGTGCATTTGTGTCATTGGATGAACATTTACGTCATTTTGTGCATCCTAAGGCTTCTTCTAATCACTTTTCGTACTTAAGGAATGTAGTTCATCCAATAAGTGCATTTGTGTCATTGGATGAACATTTACGTCATTTTTGTGCATCCCAACGCTTATTCTAATCGCTTTTTGTACTTAAGGAATCTAGTTCATCCAATAAGTGCATTTGTGTCATCGGATGAACATTCACGTCATTTTGTGCATCCCAAGGCTAATTCTAATCACTTATCGTACTAAAGGAATGTAGTTTATTCAATAAGCGTGTTTGTGTCATTGGATGAACATTTACGTCATTTTGTGCATCCCAAGGCTTATTCTAATCACTTTTCGTACTTAAGAAATGTAGTTCATCCAATAAGTGCATTTGTGTCATTGGATGAACATTTACGTCATTTTGTGCATCCCAAGGCTTATTCTAATCACTTTTCAGAGCTAAGGAATGAAGTTCATCCCATAAGTGCATTTGTGTCATTGGATGAACATTTACGTCATTTTGTGCATCCCAAGACTTATTCTAATCACTTTTCGTACTTAAGGAATGTAGTTTATTCAATAAGTGCATTTGTGTCATTGGATGAACATTTACGTCATTTTTGTGCATCCCAAGGCTAATTCTAATCACTTATCGTACTAAAGGAATGTAGTTTATTCAATAAGCGTGTTTGTGTCATTGGATGAACATTTACGTCATTTTGTGCATCCCAAGGCTAATTCTAATCACTTATCGTACTAAAGGAATGTAGTTTATTCAATAAGC
>JBBPBO010000005.1:51310981-51323028 GCA_037974295.1 Cicer cuneatum | reverse complement strand
CCAACGCTTATTCTAATCACATTTCGTACTTAATGATGTAGTTCATCCAATAAGTGCATTTGTGTCATTGGATGAACATTTACGTCATTTTGTGCATCCCAAGGCTTATTCTTATCACTTTTCGTATTTAAGGAATGTAGTTCATCCAATAAGTGCATTTGTGTCATTGGATGAACATTTACGTCATTTTGTGCAACCCAAGGCTAATTCTAATCACTTATCGTACTAAAGGAATGTAGTTTATTCAATAAGCCTTTTTGTGTCATTGGATGAACATTTACGTCATTTTGTGCATCCCAAGGCTTATTCTAATCACTTTTCGTACTTAAGGAATGTAGTTAATCCAATAAGTGCATTTGTGTCATTGGATGAACATTTACGTCATTTTGTGCATCCCAAGGCTAATTCTAATCACATATCGTACTAAAGGAATGTAGTTTATTCAATAAGCGTGTTTGTGTAATTGGATGAACATTTACGTCATTTTGTGCATCCCAAGGCTTATTCTAATCACTTTTCGTACTTAAGAAATGTATTTCATCCAATAAGTGCATTTGTGTCATTGGATGAACATTTACGTCATTTTGTGCATCCCAATGCTTATTCTAATCACTTTTCGTACTTAAGGAATGTAGTTCATCCAATAAGTGCATTTGTGTCATTGGATGAACATTTACGTCATTTTGTGCATCCCAAGGCTTATTCTAATCACTTTTCAGAGCTAAGGAATGTAGTTCATCCAATAAGTGCATTTGTGTCATTGGATGAACATTTACGTCATTTTGTGCATCCCAAGGCTTATTCTTATCACTTTTCGTATTTAAGGAATGTAGTTCATCCAATAAGTGCATTTGTGTCATTGGATGAACATTTACGTCATTTTGTGCAACCCAAGGCTAATTCTAATCACTTATCGTACTAAAGGAATGTAGTTTATTCAATAAGCCTTTTTTGTGTCATTGGATGAACATTTACGTCATTTTGTGCATCCCAAGGCTTATTCTAATCACTTTTCGTACTTAAGGAATGTAGTTCATCCAATAAGTGCATTTGTGTCATTGGATGAACATTTACGTCATTTTGTGCATCCCAATGCTTATTCTAATCACTTTTCGTACTTAAGGAATGTAGTTCATCCAATAAGTGCATTTGTGTCATTGGATGAACATTTACGTCATTTTGTGCATCCCAAGGCTTATTCTAATCACTTTTCAGAGCTAAGGAATGAAGTTCATCCAATAAGTGCATTTGTGTCATTGGATGAACATTTACGTCATTTTGTGCATCCCAAGGCTTATTCTAATCACTTTTCAGACCTAAGGAATGAAGTTCATCCCATAAGTGCATTTGTGTCATTGGATGAACATTTACGTCATTTTGTGCATCCCAAGGCTTATTCTAATCACTTTTCGTATTTAAGTAATGTAGTTCATCCAATAAGTGCATTTGTGTCATTGGATGAACATTTACGTCATTTTGTGCATCCCAAGGCTTATTCTAATCACTTTTCAGAGCTAAGGAATGAAGTTCATCCAATAAGTGCATTTGTGTCATTGGATGAACATTTACGTCATTTTGTGCTTCCCAAGGCTTATTCTAATCACTTTTCATACTAAAGGAATGTAGTTCATCCAATAAGTGCTTTTGTGTAATTGGATGAACATTTACGTCATTTTGTGCATCCCAAGGCTAATTCTAATCACATATCGTACTAAAGGAATGTAGTTTATTCAATAAGCGTGTTTGTGTAATTGGATGAACATTTACGTCATTTTGTGCATCCCAAGGCTTATTCTAATCACTTTTCGTACTTAAGAAATGTATTTCATCCAATAAGTGCATTTGTGTCATTGGATGAACATTTACGTCATTTTGTGCATCCCAAGGCTTATTCTAATCACTTTTCGTACTTAAGGAATGTAGTTCATCCAATAAGTGCATTTGTGTCATTGGATGAACATTTACGTCATTTTTGTGCATCCCAACGCTTATTCTAATCACTTTTCGTACTTAAGGAATCTAGTTAATCCAATAAGTGCATTTGTGTCATCGGATGAACATTCACGTCATTTTGTGCATCCCAAGGCTAATTCTAATCACTTATCGTACTAAAGGAATGTAGTTTATTCAATAAGCGTGTTTGTGTCATTGGATGAACATTTAGGTCATTTTGTGCATCCCAAGGCTTATTCTAATCACTTTTCGTACTTAAGAAATGTAGTTCATCCAATAAGTGCATTTGTGTCATTGGATGAACATTTACGTCATTTTGTGCATCCCAAGGCTTATTCTAATTACTTTTCAGACCTAAGGAATGAAGTTCATCCAATAAGTGCATTTGTGTCATTGGATGAACATTTACGTCATTTTGTGCATCCTAAGGCTTATTCTAATCACTTTTCGTACTTAAGGAATGTAGTTCATCCAATAAGTGCATTTGTGTCATTAGATGAACATTTACGTCATTTTTGTGCATCCCAACGCTTATTCTAATCACTTTTCGTACTTAAGGAATCTAGTTCATCCAATAAGTGCATTTGTGTCATCGGATGAACATTCACGTCATTTTGTGCATCCCAAGGCTAATTCTAATCACTTATCGTACTAAAGGAATGTAGTTTATTCAATAAGCGTGTTTGTGTCATTGGATGAACATTTAGGTCATTTTGTGCATCCCAAGGCTTATTCTAATCACTTTTCGTACTTAAGAAATGTAGTTCATCCAATAAGTGCATTTGTGTCATTGGATGAACATTTACGTCATTTTGTGCATCCCAAGGCTTATTCTAATCACTTTTCGTACTTAAGAAATGTATTTCATCCAATAAGTGCATTTGTGTCATTGGATGAACATTTACGTCATTTTGTGCATCCCAATGCTTATTCTAATCACTTTTCAGACCTAAGGAATGAAGTTTATCCAATAAGTGCATTTGTGACATTGGATGAACATTTACATCATTTTGTGCATCCCAAGGCTTATTCTAATCACTTTTCGTACTTAAGGAATGTAGTTCATCCAATAAGTGCATTTGTGTCATTGGATGAACATTTACGTCATTTTTGTGCATCCCAACGCTTATTCTAATCACTTTTCGTACTTAAGGAATCTAGTTCATCCAATAAGTGCATTTGTGTCATCGGATGAACATTCACGTCATTTTGTGCATCCCAAGGCTAATTCTAATCACTTATCGTACTAAAGGAATTTAGTTTATTCAATAAGCGTGTTTGTGTCATTGGATGAACATTTAGGTCATTTGGTGCATCCCAAGGCTTATTCTAATCACTTTTCGTACTTAAGAAATGTAGTTCATCCAATAAGTGCATTTGTGTCATTGGATGAACATTTACGTCATTTTGTGCATCCCAAGGCTTATTCTAATCACTTTTCAGAGCTAAGGAATGAAGTTCATCCAATAAGTGCATTTGTGTCATTGGATGAACATTTACGTCATTTTGTGCTTCCCAAGGCTTATTCTAATCACTTTTCATACTAAAGGAATGTAGTTCATCCAATAAGTGCTTTTGTGTAATTGGATGAACATTTACATCATTTTGTGCATTTCAAGGTTTATTCTAATCACCTTCGTACTTCAAGAATGTAATTCATTGAATGAGTGCATTTGTGTCATTGGATGAAAATTTACGTCATTTTGTGCATCCCAATGCTTATTCTAATCACTTTTCTTACATAAGGAATGTAGTTCATCCAATAAGTGCATTTGTGTCATTGGTTGAACATTTACGTCATTTTGTGAATCCCAAGGCTTATTCTAATCACTTTTCGTACTTAAGGAATGTAGTTCATCCAATATGTGCATTTGTGTCATTGGATGAACATTTATGTCATTTTTGTGCATCCCAACGCTTATTCTAATCACATTTCGTACTTAATGATGTAGTTCATCCAATAAGTGCATTTGTGTCATTGGATGAACATTTACGTCATTTTGTGCATCCCAACGCTTATTCTAATCACTTTTCAGAACTAAGGAATGAAGTTCATCCAATAAGTCCATTTGTGTCATTGGATAAACATTTACGTCATTTTGTGCATCCCAAGGCTTATTCTAATCACTTTTCGTACTTAAGGAATGTAGTTCATCCAATAAGTGCATTTGTGTCATTGGATGAACATTTACGTCATTTTGTGCATCCCAAGGCTTGTTCTAATCACTTTTCGTACTTAAGGAATGTAGTTCATCCAATAAGCGCGTTTGTGTCATTAATTTAACATTTACGTCATTTTGTGCATCCCTAGGCTTATTCTAATCACTTTTCGTACTTAACGAATGTATTTCATCCAATAATTGCATTTGTGTCATTGGATGAACATTTGCGTCATATTGTGCATCCCAACGCTTATTCTAATCACTTTTCGTACTTAAGGAATGTAGTTCATCCAATAAGCGTGTTTGTATCATTAATTTAACATTTACGTCATTTTGTGCATCCCAAGGCTTATTATAATCACTTTTCGTACTTAAGGAATGTATTTCATCCAATAAGTGCATTTGTGTCATTGGATGAACATTTACGTCATTTTGTGCATCCCAAGGCTTATTCTAATCACTTTTCGTACTTAAGGAATGTATTTCATCCAATAAGTGCATTTGTGTCATTGGATGAACATTTACGTCATTTTGTGCATCCCAATGCTTATTCTAATCACTTTTCGTACTTAAGGAATGTAGTTCATCCAATAAG
The DNA here is from genome assembly GCA_037974295.1 of Cicer cuneatum. Taxonomy (NCBI): domain Eukaryota; kingdom Viridiplantae; phylum Streptophyta; class Magnoliopsida; order Fabales; family Fabaceae; genus Cicer; species Cicer cuneatum. The sequence goes on along the minus strand of JBBPBO010000005.1, from coordinate 51,318,318 downwards.
TGCATTTGTGTCATTGGATGAACATTTACGTCATTTTGTGCATCCCAAGGCTTATTCTAATAACTTTTCAGAGCTAAGGAATGAAGTTCATCCAATAACTGCATTTGTGTCATTGGATGAACATTTACGTCATTTTGTGCTTCCCAAGGCTTATTCTAATCACTTTTCATACTAAAGGAATGTAGTTCATCCAATAAGTGCTTTTGTGTAATTGGATGAACATTTACGTCATTTTGTGCATCCCAAGGCTAATTCTAATCACATATCGTACTAAAGGAATGTAGTTTATTCAATAAGCGTGTTTGTGTAATTGGATGAACATTTACGTCATTTTGTGCATCCCAAGGCTTATTCTAATCACTTTTCGTACTTAAGAAATGTATTTCATCCAATAAGTGCATTTGTGTCATTGGATGAACATTTACGTCATTTTGTGCATCCCAATGCTTATTCTAATCACTTTTCAGACCTAAGGAATGAAGTTCATCCAATAAGTGCATTTGTGACATTGGATGAACATTTACGTCATTTTGTGCATCCCAAGGCTTATTCTAATCACTTTTCGTACTTAAGGAATGTAGTTCATCCAATAAGTGCATTTGTGTCATTGGATGAACATTTACGTCATTTTTGTGCATCCCAACGCTTAATTTAATCACTTTTCGTACTTAAGGAATCTAGTTCATCCAATAAGTGCATTTGTGTCATCGGATGAACATTCACGTCATTTTGTGCATCCCAAGGCTAATTCTAATCACTTATCGTACTAAAGGAATGTAGTTTATTCAATAAGCGTGTTTGTGTCATTGGATGAACATTTACGTCATTTTGTGCATCCCAAGGCTTATTCTAATCACTTTTCGTACTTAAGAAATGTAGTTCATCCAATAAGTACATTTGTGTCATTGGATGAACATTTACGTCATTTTGTGCATCCCAAGGCTTATTCTAATCACTTTTCGTACTTAAGGAATGTAGTTCATCCAATAAGTGCATTTGTGTCATTGGATGAACATTTACGTTATTTTGTGCATCCTAAGGCTTATTCTAATCACTTTTCGTACTTAAAGAATGTAGTTCATCCAATAAGTGGATTTGTGTCATTGGATGAACATTTACGTCATTTTTGTGCATCCCAACGCTTATTCTAATCACTTTTCGTACTTAAGGAATCTAGTTCATCCAATAAGTGCATTTGTGTCATCGGATGAACATTCACGTCATTTTGTGCATCCCAAGGCTAATTCTAATCACTTATCGTACTAAAGGAATGTAGTTTATTCAATAAGCGCGTTTGTCTCATTGGATGAACATTTAGGTCATTTTGTGCATCCCAAGGCTTATTCTAATCACTTTTCGTACTTAAGAAATGTAGTTCATCCAATAAGTGCATTTGTGTCATTGGATGAACATTTACGTCATTTTGTGCATCCCAAGGCTTATTCTAATCACTTTTCAGAGCTAAGGAATGAAGTTCATCCAATAAGTGCATTTGTGACATTGGATGAACATTTACGTCATTTTGTGCTTCCCAATGCTTATTCTAATCACTTTTCTTACATAAGGAATGTAGTTCATCCAATAAGTGCATTTGTGTCATTGGATCAACATTTACGTCATTTTTGTGCATCCCAACGCTTATTCTAATCACTTTTCGTACTTAAGGAATCTAGTTCATCCAACAAGTGCATTTGTGTCATTGGATGAACATTCACGTCATTTTGTGCATCCCAAGGCTAATTCTAATCACTTTTCATACTAAAGGAATGTAGTTTATTCAATAAGTGCATTTGTGTCATTGGATGAACATTTACGTCATTTTTGTGCATCCCAAGGCTAATTCTAATCACTTATCGTACTAAAGGAATGTAGTTTATTCAATAAGCGTGTTTGTGTCATTGGATGAACATTTACGTCATTTTGTGCATCCCAAGGCTTATTCTAATCACTTTTCGTACTTAAGAAATGTAGTTCATCCAATAAGTGCATTTGTGTCATTGGATGAACATTTACGTCATTTTGTGCATCCCAAGGCTTATTCTAATCACTTTTCAGAGCTAAGGAATGAAGTTCATCCCATAAGTGCATTTGTGTCATGGGATGAACATTTACGTCATTTTGTGCATCCCAAGGCTAATTCTAATCACTTATCGTACTTAAGGAATGTAGTTCATCCAATAAGTGCATTTGTGTCATTGGATGAACATTTACGTCATTTTGTGCATCCCAAGGCTAATTCTAATCACTTAACGTACTAAAGGAATGTAGTTTATTCAATAAGCATGTTTGTGTCATTGGATGAACATTTACGTCATTTTGTGCATCCCAAGGCTTATTCTAATCACTTTTCGTACTTAAGAAATGTAGTTCATCCAATAAGTGCATTTGTGTCATTGGATGAACATTTACGTCATTTTGTGCATCCCAATGCTTATTCTAATCACTTTTCAGACCTAAGGAATGAAGTTTATCCAATAAGTGCATTTGTGACATTGGATGAACATTTACATCATTTTGTGCATCCCAAGGCTTATTCTAATCACTTTTCGTCCTTAAGGAATGTAGTTCATCCAATAAGTGCATTTGTGTCATTGGATGAACATTTACGTCATTTTTGTGCATCCCAACGCTTATTCTAATCACTTTTCGTACTTAAGGAATCTAGTTCATCCAATAAGTGCATTTGTGTCATCGGATGAACATTCACGTCATTTTGTGCATCCCAAGGCTAATTCTAATCACTTATCGTACTAAAGGAATGTAGTTTATTCAATAAGCGTGTTTGTGTCATTGGATGAACATTTAGGTCATTTTGTGCATCCCAAGGCTTATTCTAATCACTTTTCGTACTTAAGAAATGTAGTTCATCCAATAAGTGCATTTGTGTCATTGGATGAACATTTACGTCATTTTGTGCATCCCAAGGCTTATTCTAATTACTTTTCAGACCTAAGGAATGAAGTTCATCCAATAAGTGCATTTGTGTCATTGGATGAACATTTACGTCATTTTGTGCATCCTAAGGCTTATTCTAATCACTTTTCGTACTTAAGGAATGTAGTTCATCCAATAAGTGCATTTGTGTCATTGGATGAACATTTACGTCATTTTTGTGCATCCCAACGCTTATTCTAATCACTTTTCGTACTTAAGGAATCTAGTTCATCCAATAAGTGCATTTGTGTCATCGGATGAACATTCACGTCATTTTGTGCATCCCAAGGCTAATTCTAATCACTTATCGTACTAAAGGAATGTAGTTTATTCAATAAGCGTGTTTGTGTCCTTTGATGAACATTTAGGTCATTTTGTGCATCCCAAGGCTTATTCTAATCACTTTTCGTACTTAAGAAATGTAGTTCATCCAATAAGTGCATTTGTGTCATTGGATGAACATTTACGTCATTTTGTGCATCCCAAGGCTTATTCTAATCACTTTTCAGAGCTAAGGAATGAAGTTCATCCAATAAGTGCATTTGTGTCATTGGATGAACATTTACGTCATTTTGTGCTTCCCAAGGCTTATTCTAATCACTTTTCATACTAAAGGAATGTAGTTCATCCAATAAGTGCATTTGTGTAATTGGGTGAACATTTACATCATTTTGTGCATTTCAAGGCTTATTCTAATCACCTTCGTACTTCAAGAATGTAATTCATTGAATGAGTGCATTTGTGTCATTGGATGAACATTTACGTCATTTTGTGCATCCCAATGCTTATTCTAATCACTTTTCTTACATAAGGAATGTAGTTCATCCAATAAGTGCATTTGTGTCATTGGTTGAACATTTACGTCATTTTGTGAATCCCAAGGCTTATTCTAATCACTTTTCGTACTTAAGAAATGTAGTTCATCCAATAAGTGCATTTGTGTCATTGGATAAACATTTATGTCATTTTTGTGCATCCCAACGCTTATTCTAATCACTTTTCAGAGCTAAGGAATGAAGTTCATCCAATAAGTGCATTTCTGTCATTGGATGAACATTTACGTCATTTTGTGCATCCCAAGGCTTATTCTTATCACTTTTCGTATTTAAGGAATGTAGTTCATCCAATAAGTGCATTTGTGTCATTGGATGAACATTTACGTCATTTTGTGCAACCCAAGGCTAATTCTAATCACTTATCGTACTAAAGGAATGTAGTTTATTCAATAAGCATGTTTGTGTCATTGGATGAACATTTACGTCATTTTGTGCATCCCAAGGCTTATTCTAATCACTTTTCGTACTTAAGAAATGTAGTTCATCCAATAAGTGCATTTGTGTCATTGGTTGAACATTTACGTCATTTTGTGCATCCCAAAGCTTATTCTAATCACTTTTCAGAGCTAAGGAATGAAGTTCATCCAATAAGTGCATTTGTGTCATTGGATGAACATTTACGTCATTTTGTGCATCCCAAGACTTATTCTAATCACGTTTCGTACTTAAGGAATGTAGTTCATCCAATAAGTGCATTTGTGTCATTGGAGGAACATTTACGTCATTTTTGTGCATCCCAACGCTTATTCTAATCACTTTTCAGAACTAAGGAATAAAGTTCATCCAATAAGTGCATTTGTGTCATTGGATAAACATTTACGTCATTTTGTGCATCCCAAGGCTTATTCTAATCACTTTTCGTACTTAAGGAATGTAGTTCATCCAATAAGTGCATTTGTGTCATTGGATGAACATTTACGTCATTTTGTGCATCCCAAGGCTAATTCTAATCACATATCGTACTAAAGGAATGTAGTTTATTCAATAAGCGTGTTTGTGTCATTGGATGAACATTTACGTCATTTTGTGCATCCCAAAGCTTATTCTAATCACTTTTCGTACTTAAGAAATGTAGTTCATCCAATAAGTGCATTTGTGCCATTGGATGAACATTTACGTCATTTTGTGCATCCCAATGCTTATTCTAATCACTTTTCAGACCTAAGGAATGAAGTTCATCCAATAAGTGCATTTGTGACATTGGATGAACATTTACGTCATTTTGTTGCATCCCAAGGCTAATTCTAATCACTTATCGTACTAAAGGAATGTAGTTTATTCAATAAGCGTGTTTGTGTCATTGGATGAACATTTACGTCATTTTGTGCATCCCAAGGCTTATTCTAATCACTTTTCGTACTTAAGAAATGTAGTTCATCCAATAAGTGCATTTGTGTCATTGGATGAACATTTACGTCATTTTGTGCATCCCAAGGCTTATTCTAATCACTTTTCATACTAAAGGAATGTAGTTCATCCAATAAGTGCATTTGTGTAATTGGATGAACATTTACGTCATTTTGTGCATTTCAAGGCTTATTCTAATCACCTTCGTACTTCAAGAATGTAATTCATCGAATGAGTGCATTTGTGTCATTGGATGAACATTTACGTCATTTTGTGCATCCCAATGCTTATTCTAATCACTTTTCTTACATAAGGAATGTAGTTCATCCAATAAGTGCATTTGTGTCATTGGTTGAACATTTACGTCATTTTGTGAATCCCAAGGCTTATTCTAATGACTTTTCGTACTTAAGGAATGTAGTTCATCCAATAAGTGCATTTGTGTCATTGGATGAACATTTACGTCATTTTTGTGCATCCCAACGTTTATTCTAATCACATTTCGTACTTAATGATGTAGTTCATCCAAAAAGTGCATTTGTGTCATTGGATGAACATTTACGTCATTTTGTGCATCCCAAGGCTTATTCTAATCACTTTTCGTATTTAAGGAATGTAGTTCATCCAATAAGTGCATTTGTGTCATTTGATGAACATTTACGTCATTTTGTGCATCCCAAGGCTAATTCTAATCACTTATCGTACTAAAGGAAAACAGTTTATTCAATAAGCATGTTTGTGTCATTTGATGAACATTTACGTCATTTTGTGCATCCCAAGGCTTATTCTAATCACTTTTCGTACTTAACAAATGTAGTTCATCCAATAAGTGCATTTGTGTCATTGGATGAACATTTACGTCATTTTGTGCATCCCAAGGCTTATTCTAATCACTTTTCAGAGCTAAGGAATGAAGTTCATCCAATAAGTGCATTTGTGACATTGGATGAACATTTACGTCATTTTGTGCTTCCCAATGCTTATTCTAATCACTTTTCTTACATAAGGAATGTAGTTCATCCAATAAGTGCATTTGTGTCATTGGATCAACATTTACGTCATTTTTGTGCATCCCAACGCTTATTCTAATCACTTTTCGTACTTAAGGAATCTAGTTCATCCAACAAGTGCATTTGTGTCATTGGATGAACATTCACGTCATTTTGTGCATCCCAAGGCTAATTCTAATCACTTTTCATACTAAAGGAATGTAGTTTATTCAATAAGTGCATTTGTGTCATTGGATGAACATTTACGTCATTTTTGTGCATCCCAAGGCTAATTCTAATCACTTATCGTACTAAAGGAATGTAGTTTATTCAATAAGCGTGTTTGTGTCATTGGATGAACATTTACGTCATTTTGTGCATCCCAAGGCTTATTCTAATCACTTTTCGTACTTAAGAAATGTAGTTCATCCAATAAGTGCATTTGTGTCATTGGATGAACATTTACGTCATTTTGTGCATCCCAAGGCTTATTCTAATCACTTTTCAGAGCTAAGGAATGAAGTTCATCCCATAAGTGCATTTGTGTCATGGGATGAACATTTACGTCATTTTGTGCATCCCAAGGCTAATTCTAATCACTTATCGTACTTAAGGAATGTAGTTCATCCAATAAGTGCATTTGTGTCATTGGATGAACATTTACGTCATTTTGTGCATCCCAAGGCTAATTCTAATCACTTAACGTACTAAAGGAATGTAGTTTATTCAATAAGCATGTTTGTGTCATTGGATGAACATTTACGTCATTTTGTGCATCCCAAGGCTTATTCTAATCACTTTTCGTACTTAAGAAATGTAGTTCATCCAATAAGTGCATTTGTGTCATTGGATGAACATTTACGTCATTTTGTGCATCCCAAGGCTTATTCTAATCACTTTTCAGAGCTAAGGAATGAAGTTCATCCCATAAGTGCATTTGTGTCATTGGATGAACATTTACGTCATTTTGTGCATCCCAAGACTTATTCTAATCACTTTTCGTACTTAAGGAATGTAGTTTATTCAATAAGTGCATTTGTGTCATTGGATGAACATTTACGTCATTTTTGTGCATCCCAAGGCTAATTCTAATCACTTATCGTACTAAAGGAATGTAGTTTATTCAATAAGCGTGTTTGTGTCATTGGATGAACATTTACGTCATTTTGTGCATCCCAAGGCTAATTCTAATCACTTATCGTACTAAAGGAATGTAGTTTATTCAATAAGC
>JBBPBO010000005.1:51263034-51284127 GCA_037974295.1 Cicer cuneatum | reverse complement strand
GTCATTTTGTGCATCCCAAGGCTTATTCTAATCACTTTTCGTATTTAGGTAATGTAGTTCATCCAATAAGTGCATTTCTATCATTGGATGAACATTTACGTCATTTTGTGCATTGCAAGGCTAATTCTAATCACTTATCGTACTAAAGGAATGTAGTTTATTCAATAAGCGTGTTTGTGTCATTGGATGAACATTTACATCATTTTGTGCATCCCAAGGGTTATTCTAATCACTTTTCGTACTTAAGAAATGTAGTTCATCCAATAAGTGCATTTGTATCATTGGATGAACATTTACGTCATTTTGTGCATCCCAAGGCTTATTCTAATCACTTTTCAGAGCTAAGGAATGAAGTTCATCCAATAAGTGCATTTGTGTCATTGGATGAACATTTACGTCATTTTGTGCTTCCCAAGACTTATTCTAATCACTTTTAATACTAAAGGAATGTAGTTCATCCAATAAGTGCATTTGTGTCATTGGATGAACATTTACGTCATTTTGTGAATCCCAAGGCTTATTCTAATCACTTTTCGTACTTAAGGAATGTAATTCATCCAATAAGTGCATTTGTGTCATTGGATGAACATTTACGTCATTTTTGTACATCCCAACGCTTATTCTAATCACATTTCGTTCTTAATGATGTAGTTCATCGAATAAGTGCATTTGTGTCATTGGATGAACATTTACGTCATTTTGTGCAACCCAAGGCTTATTCTAATCACTTTTCGTATTTAAGGAATGTAATTCATCCAATAAGTGCATTTGTGTCATTGGATAAACATTTACATCATTTTGTGCATCCCAAGGCTAATTCTAATCACTTATCGTACTAAAGGAATGTAGTTTATTCAATAAGCGTGTTTGTGTCATTGGATGAACATTGACATCATTTTGTAAATCCCAAGGCTTATTCTAATCACTTTTCGTACTTAAGAAATGTAGTTCATCCAATAAGTGCATTTGTGTCATTGGATGAACATTTACGTCATTTTGTGCATCCCAAGGCTTATTCTAATCACTTTTCAGAGCTAAGGAATGAAGTTCATCCAATAAGTGCATTTGTGTCATTGGATGAACATTTACGTCATTTTGTGCTTCCCAAGGCTTATTCTAATCACTTTTCATACTAAAGGAATGTAGTTCATCCAATAAGTGCTTTTGTGTAATTGGATGAACATTTACATCATTTTGTGCATTTCAAGGTTTATTCTAATCACCTTCGTACTTCAAGAATGTAATTCATTGAATGAGTGCATTTGTGTCATTGGATGAAAATTTACGTCATTTTGTGCATCCCAATGCTTATTCTAATCACTTTTCTTACATAAGGAATGTAGTTCATCCAATAAGTGCATTTGTGTCATTGGTTGAACATTTACGTCATTTTGTGAATCCCAAGGCTTATTCTAATCACTTTTCGTACTTAAGGAATGTAGTTCATCCAATAAGTGTATTTGTGTCATTGGATGAACATTTACGTCATTTTTGTGCATCCCAACGCTTATTCTAATCACATTTCGTACTTAATGATGTAGTTCATCCAATAAGTGCATTTGTGTCATTGGATGAACATTTACGTCATTTTGTGCATCCCAAGGCTTATTCTAATCACTTTTCGTATTTAAGGAATGTAGTTCATCCAATAAGTGCATTTGTGTCATTGGATGAACATTTACGTCATTTTGTGCATCCCAAGGCTAATTCTAATCACTTATCGTACTAAAGGAATGTAGTTTATTCAATAAGCATGTTTGTGTCATTGGATGAACATTTACGTCATTTTGTGCATCCCAAGGCTTATTCTAATCACTTTTCGTACTTAAGAAATGTAGTTCATCCAATAAGTGCATTTGTGTCATTGGATGAACATTTACGTCATTTTGTGCTTCCAAGGCTTATTCTAATCACTTTTAATACTAAAGGAATGTAGTTCATCCAATAAGTGCATTTGTGTCATTGGATGAACATTTACGTCATTTATGTGCATCCCAACGCTTATTCTAATCACATTTTGTAGTTAATGATGTAGTTCAGGAATGTAGTTCATCCGATAAGTGCATTTGTGTCATTGGATGAGCATTTACGTCATTTTGTGCATCCCAAGGCTAATTCTAATCACTTATCGAACTTAACGAAAGTAGTTCATCCAATAAGTGCATTTGTGTCATTGGATGAACATTTACGTCATTTTATGAATCCCAAGGCTTATTCTAATCAGTTTTCGTACTTAAGGAATGTAGTTCATCCATTAAGTGCATTTGTGTCATTGGATGAACATTTACGTCATTTTGTGCATCCCAAGGCTTATTCTAATCACTTAACGTACTAAAGGAATGTAGTTCATCCAATAAGTGCATTTGTGTCATTGGATGAACATTTACGTCATTTTGTGCATCCCAAGGCTTATTCTAATCACTTTTCGTATTTAAGTAATGTAGTTCATCCAATAAGTGCATTTGTGTCATTGGATGAACATTTACGTCATTTTGTGCATCCCAAGGCTAATTCTAATCACTTATCGTACTAAAGGAATGTAGTTTATTCAATAAGCGTGTTTGTGTCATTGGATGAACATTGACGTCATTTTGTGCATCCCAAGGCTTATTCTAATCACTTTTCGTACTTAAGAAATGTAGTTCATCCAATAAGTGCATTTGTGTCATTGGATGAACATTTAAGTCATTTTGTGCATCCCAAGGCTTATTCTAATCACTTTTCGTATTTAGGTAATGTAGTTCATCCAATAAGTGCATTTCTATCATTGGATGAACATTTACGTCATTTTGTGCATTGCAAGGCTAATTCTAATCACTTATCGTACTAAAGGAATGTAGTTTATTCAATAAGCGTGTTTGTGTCATTGGATGAACATTTACATCATTTTGTGCATCCCAAGGGTTATTCTAATCACTTTTCGTACTTAAGAAATGTAGTTCATCCAATAAGTGCATTTGTATCATTGGATGAACATTTACGTCATTTTGTGCATCCCAATGCTTATTCTAATCACTTTTCGTACTTAAGGAATGTAATTCATCCAATAAGTGCATTTGTGTCATTGGATGAACATTTACGTCATTTTTGTACATCCCAACGCTTATTCTAATCACATTTCGTTCTTAATGATGTAGTTCATCCAATAAGTGCATTTGTGTCATTGGATGAACATTTACGTCATTTTGTGCATCCCAAGGCTTATTCTGATCACTTTTTGTACTTAAGAAATGTAGTTCATCCAATAAGTGCATTTGTGTCATTGGATGAACATTTACGTCATTTTGTGCTTCCCAAGACTTATTCTAATCACTTTTAATACTAAAGGAATGTAGTTCATCCAATAAGTGCATTTGTGTCATTGGATGAACATTTACGTCATTTTGTGAATCCCAAGGCTTATTCTAATCACTTTTCGTACTTAAGGAATGTAATTCATCCAATAAGTGCATTTGTGTCATTGGATGAACATTTACGTCATTTTTGTACATCCCAACGCTTATTCTAATCACATTTCGTTCTTAATGATGTAGTTCATCGAATAAGTGCATTTGTGTCATTGGATGAACATTTACGTCATTTTGTGCAACCCAAGGCTTATTCTAATCACTTTTCGTATTTAAGGAATGTAATTCATCCAATAAGTGCATTTGTGTCATTGGATGAACATTTACATCATTTTGTGCATCCCAAGGCTAATTCTAATCACTTATCGTACTAAAGGAATGTAGTTTATTCAATAAGCTTGTTTGTGTCATTGGATGAACATTTACGTCATTTTGTGCATCCCAAGGCTTATTCTAATCACTTTTCGTACTTAAGAAATGTAGTTCATCCAATAAGTGCATTTGTGTCATTGGATGAACATTTACGTCATTTTGTGCATCCCAAGGCTTATTCTAATCACTTTTCAGAGCTAAGGAATGAAGTTCATCCAATAAGTGCATTTGTGTCATTGGATGAAAATTTACGTCGTTTTGTGCTTCCCAAGGCTTATTCTAATCACTTTTAATACTAAAGGAATGTAGTTCATCCAATAAGTGCATTTGTGTCATTGGATGAACATTTACGTCATTTTGTGAATCCCAAGGCTTATTCTAATCACTTTTCGTACTTAAGGAATGTAGTTCATCCAATAAGTGCATTTGTGTTATTGGATGAACATTTACGTCATTTTTGTGCATCCCAACGCTTATTCTAATCACATTTCGTACTTAATGATGTAGTTCATCCAATAAGTGCATTTGTGTCATTGGATGAACATTTACGTCATTTTGTGCATCCCAAGGCTTATTCTAATCACTTTTCGTATTTAGGTAATGTAGTTCATCCAATAAGTGCATTTCTATCATTGGATGAACATTTACGTCATTTTGTGCATTGCAAGGCTAATTCTAATCACTTATCGTACTAAAGGAATGTAGTTTATTCAATAAGCGTGTTTGTGTCATTGGATGAACATTTACATCATTTTGTGCATCCCAAGGGTTATTCTAATCACTTTTCGTACTTAAGAAATGTAGTTCATCCAATAAGTGCATTTGTATCATTGGATGAACATTTACGTCATTTTGTGCATCCCAAGGCTTATTCTAATCACTTTTCAGAGCTAAGGAATGAAGTTCATCCAATAAGTCCATTTGTGTCATTGGATAAACATTATGTCATTTTGTGCATCCCAAGGCTTATTCTAATCACTTTTCGTACTTAAGGAATGTAGTTCATCCAATAAGTGCATTTGTGTCATTGGATGAACATTTACGTCATTTTGTGCCTCCCAAGGCTTATTCTAATCAGTTTTCGTACTTCAGGAATGTAGTTCATCCGATAAGTGCATTTGTGTCATTGGATGAGCATTTACGTCATTTTGTGCATCCCAAGGCTAATTCTAATCACTTATCGAACTTAACGAAAGTAGTTCATCCAATAAGTGCATTTGTGTCATTGGATGAACATTTACGTCATTTTATGAATCCCAAGGCTTATTCTAATCAGTTTTCGTACTTAAGGAATGTAGTTCATCCATTAAGTGCATTTGTGTCATTGGATGAACATTTACGTCATTTTGTGCATCCCAAGGCTTATTCTAATCACTTAACGTACTAAAGGAATGTAGTTCATCCAATAAGTGCATTTGTGTCATTGGATGAACATTTACGTCATTTTGTGCATCCCAAGGCTTATTCTAATCACTTTTCGTATTTAAGTAATGTAGTTCATCCAATAAGTGCATTTGTGTCATTGGATGAACATTTACGTCATTTTGTGCATCCCAAGGCTAATTCTAATCACTTATCGTACTAAAGGAATGTAGTTTATTCAATAAGCGTGTTTGTGTCATTGGATGAACATTGACGTCATTTTGTGCATCCCAAGGCTTATTCTAATCACTTTTCGTACTTAAGAAATGTAGTTCATCCAATAAGTGCATTTGTGTCATTGGATGAACATTTAAGTCATTTTGTGCATCCCAAGGCTTATTCTAATCACTTTTCGTATTTAGGTAATGTAGTTCATCCAATAAGTGCATTTCTATCATTGGATGAACATTTACGTCATTTTGTGCATTGCAAGGCTAATTCTAATCACTTATCGTACTAAAGGAATGTAGTTTATTCAATAAGCGTGTTTGTGTCATTGGATGAACATTTACATCATTTTGTGCATCCCAAGGGTTATTCTAATCACTTTTCGTACTTAAGAAATGTAGTTCATCCAATAAGTGCATTTGTATCATTGGATGAACATTTACGTCATTTTGTGCATCCCAAGGCTTATTCTAATCACTTTTCAGAGCTAAGGAATGAAGTTCATCCAATAAGTGCATTTGTGTCATTGGATGAACATTTACGTCATTTTGTGCTTCCCAAGACTTATTCTAATCACTTTTAATACTAAAGGAATGTAGTTCATCCAATAAGTGCATTTGTGTCATTGGATGAACATTTACGTCATTTTGTGAATCCCAAGGCTTATTCTAATCACTTTTCATACTTAAGGAATGTAATTCATCCAATAAGTGCATTTGTGTCATTGGATGAACATTTACGTCATTTTTGTACATCCCAACGCTTATTCTAATCACATTTCGTTCTTAATGATGTAGTTCATCGAATAAGTGCATTTGTGTCGTTGGATGAACATTTACGTCATTTTGTGCAACCCAAGGCTTATTCTAATCACTTTTCGTATTTAAGGAATGTAATTCATCCAATAAGTGCATTTGTGTCATTGGATGAACATTTACATCATTTTGTGCATCCCAAGGCTAATTCTAATCACTTATCGTACTAAAGGAATGTAGTTTATTCAATAAGCGTGTTTGTGTCATTGGATGAACATTTACGTCATTTTGTTCATCGCAAGGCTTATTCTAATCACTTTTCGTACTTAAGAAATGTAGTTCATCCAATAAGTGCATTTGTGTCATTGGATGAACATTTATGTCATTTTGTGCATCCCAAGGCTTATTCTAATCACTTTTCAGACCTAAGGAATGAAGTTCATCCAATAAGTGCATTTGTGTCATTGGATGAACATTTACGTTATTTTGTGCCTCCCAAGGCTTATTCTAATCAGTTTTCGTACTTCAGGAATGTAGTTCATCCGATAAGTGCATTTGTGTCATTGGATGAGCATTTACGTCATTTTGTGCATCTCAAGGCTAATTCTAATCACTTATCGAACTTAACGAAAGTAGTTCATCCAATAAGTGCATTTGTGTCATTGGATGAACATTTACGTCATTTTATGAATCCCAAGGCTTATTCTAATCAGTTTTCGTACTTAAGGAATGTAGTTCATCCATTAAGTGCATTTGTGTCATTGGATGAACATTTACGTCATTTTGTGCATCCCAAGGCTTATTCTCATCACTTAACGTACTAAAGGAATGTAGTTCATCCAATAAGTGCATTTGTGTCATTGGATGAACATTTACGTCATTTTGTGCATCCCATGGCTTATTCTAATCACTTTTCGTATTTAAGTAATGTAGTTCATCCAATAAGTGCATTTATGTCATTGGATGAACATTTACGTCATTTTGTGCATCCCAAGGCTTATTCTAATCACTTTTCGTATTTAAGTAATGTAGTTCATCCAATAAGTGCATTTGTGTCATTGGATGAACATTTACGTCATTTTGTGCATCCCAAGGCTAATTCTAATCACTTATCGTACTAAAGGAATGTAGTTTATTCAATAAGCGTGTTTGTGTCATTGGATGAACATTGACATCATTTTGTGCATCCCAAGGCTTATTCTAATCACTTTTCGTACTTAAGAAATGTAGTTCATCCAATAAGTGCATTTGTGTCATTGGATGAACATTTACGTCATTTTGTGCATCCCAAGGCTTATTCTAATCACTTTTCAGAGCTAAGGAATGAAGTTCATCCAATAAGTGCAATTTGTGTCATTGGATGAACATTTACGTCGTTTTGTGCTTCCCAAGGCTTATTCTAATCACTTTTAATACTAAAGGAATGTAGTTCATCCAATAAGTGCATTTGTGTCATTGGATGAACATTTACGTCATTTTGTGAATCCCAAGGCTTATTCTAATCACTTTTCGTACTTAAGGAATGTAGTTCATCCAATAAGTGCATTTGTGTCATTGGATGAACATTTACGTCATTTTTGTGCATCCCAACGCTTATTCTAATCACATTTCGTACTTAATGATGTAGTTCATCCAATAAGTGCATTTGTGTTATTGGATGAACATTTACGTCATTTTGTGCATCCCAAGGCTTATTCTAATCACTTTTCGTATTTAGGTAATGTAGTTCATCCAATAAGTGCATTTCTATCATTGGATGAACATTTACGTCATTTTGTGCATTGCAAGGCTAATTCTAATCACTTATCGTACTAAAGGAATGTAGTTTATTCAATAAGCGTGTTTGTGTCATTGGATGAACATTTACATCATTTTGTGCATCCCAAGGGTTATTCTAATCACTTTTCGTACTTAAGAAATGTAGTTCATCCAATAAGTGCATTTGTATCATTGGATGAACATTTACGTCATTTTGTGCATCCCAAGGCTTATTCTAATCACTTTTCAGAGCTAAGGAATGAAGTTCATCCAATAAGTGCATTTGTGTCATTGGATGAACATTTACGTCATTTTGTGCTTCCCAAGACTTATTCTAATCACTTTTAATACTAAAGGAATGTAGTTCATCCAATAAGTGCATTTGTGTCATTGGATGAACATTTACGTCATTTTGTGAATCCCAAGGCTTATTCTAATCACTTTTCGTACTTAAGGAATGTAATTCATCCAATAAGTGCATTTGTGTCATTGGATGAACATTTACGTCATTTTTGTACATCCCAACGCTTATTCTAATCACATTTCGTTCTTAATGATGTAGTTCATCGAATAAGTGCATTTGTGTCATTGGATGAACATTTACGTCATTTTGTGCAACCCAAGGCTTATTCTAATCACTTTTCGTATTTAAGGAATGTAATTCATCCAATAAGTGCATTTGTGTCATTGGATGAACATTTACATCATTTTGTGCATCCCAAGGCTAATTCTAATCACTTATCGTACTAAAGGAATGTAGTTTATTCAATAAGCGTGTTTGTGTCATTGGATGAACATTTACGTCATTTTGTGCATCCCAAGGCTAATTCTAATCACTTATCGTACTAAAGGAATGTAGTTTATTCAATAAGCGTGTTTGTGTCATTAGATGAACATTTACGTCATTTTGTTCATCGCAAGGCTTATTCTAATCACTTTTCGTACTTAAGAAATGTAGTTCATCCAATAAGTGGATTTGTGTCATTGGATGAACATTTATGTCATTTTGTGCATCCCAAGGCTTATTCTAATCACTTTTCAGACCTAAGGAATGAAGTTCATCCAATAAGTGCATTTGTGTCATTGGATGAACATTTACGTCATTTTGTGCCTCCCAAGGCTTATTCTAATCAGTTTTCGTACTTCAGGAATGTAGTTCATCCGATAAGTGCATTTGTGTCATTGGATGAGCATTTACGTCATTTTGTGCATCCCAAGGCTAATTCTAATCACTTATCGAACTTAACGAAAGTAGTTCATCCAATAAGTGCATTTGTGTCATTGGATGAACATTTACGTCATTTTATGAATCCCAAGGCTTATTCTAATCAGTTTTCGTACTTAAGGAATGTAGTTCATCCATTAAGTGCATTTGTGTCATTGGATGAACATTTACGTCATTTTGTGCATCCCAAGGCTTATTCTAATCACTTAACGTACTAAAGGAATGTAGTTCATCCAATAAGTGCATTTGTGTCATTGGATGAACATTTACGTCATTTTGTGCATCCCAAGGCTTATTCTAATCACTTTTCGTATTTAAGTAATGTAGTTCATCCAATAAGTGCATTTGTGTCATTGGATGAACATTTACGTCATTTTGTGCATCCCAAGGCTAATTCTAATCACAGATCGTACTAAAGGAATGTAGTTTATTCAATAAGCGTGTTTGTGTCATTGGATGAACATTGACGTCATTTTGTGCATCCCAAGGCTTATTCTAATCACTTTTCGTACTTAAGAAATGTAGTTCATCCAATAAGTGCATTTGTGTCATTGGATGAACATTTACGTCATTTTGTGCATCCCAAGGCTTATTCTAATCACTTTTCAGAGCTAAGGAATGAAGTTCATCCAATAAGTGCAATTTGTGTCATTGGATGAACATTTACGTCGTTTTGTGCTTCCCAAGGCTTATTCTAATCACTTTTAATACTAAAGGAATGTAGTTCATCCAATAAGTGCATTTGTGTCATTGGATGAACATTTACGTCATTTTGTGAATCCCAAGGCTTATTCTAATCACTTTTCGTACTTAAGGAATGTAGTTCATCCAATAAGTGCATTTGTGTCATTGGATGAACATTTACGTCATTTTTGTGCATCCCAACGCTTATTCTAATCACATTTCGTACTTAATGATGTAGTTCATCCAATAAGTGCATTTGTGTTATTGGATGAACATTTACGTCATTTTGTGCATCCCAAGGCTTATTCTAATCACTTTTCGTATTTAGGTAATGTAGTTCATCCAATAAGTGCATTTCTATCATTGGATGAACATTTACGTCATTTTGTGCATTGCAAGGCTAATTCTAATCACTTATCGTACTAAAGGAATGTAGTTTATTCAATAAGCGTGTTTGTGTCATTGGATGAACATTTACATCATTTTGTGCATCCCAAGGGTTATTCTAATCACTTTTCGTACTTAAGAAATGTAGTTCATCCAATAAGTGCATTTGTATCATTGGATGAACATTTACGTCATTTTGTGCATCCCAAGGCTTATTCTAATCACTTTTCAGAGCTAAGGAATGAAGTTCATCCAATAAGTGCATTTGTGTCATTGGATGAACATTTACGTCATTTTGTGCTTCCCAAGACTTATTCTAATCACTTTTAATACTAAAGGAATGTAGTTCATCCAATAAGTGCATTTGTGTCATTGGATGAACATTTACGTCATTTTGTGAATCCCAAGGCTTATTCTAATCACTTTTCGTACTTAAGGAATGTAATTCATCCAATAAGTGCATTTGTGTCATTGGATGAACATTTACGTCATTTTTGTACATCCCAACGCTTATTCTAATCACATTTCGTTCTTAATGATGTAGTTCATCCAATAAGTGCATTTGTGTCATTGGATGAACATTTACGTCATTTTGTGCATCCCAAGGCTTATTCTGATCACTTTTTGTACTTAAGAAATGTAGTTCATCCAATAAGTGCATTTGTGTCATTGGATGAACATTTACGTCATTTTGTGCTTCCCAAGACTTATTCTAATCACTTTTAATACTAAAGGAATGTAGTTCATCCAATAAGTGCATTTGTGTCATTGGATGAACATTTACGTCATTTTGTGAATCCCAAGGCTTATTCTAATCACTTTTCGTACTTAAGGAATGTAATTCATCCAATAAGTGCATTTGTGTCATTGGATGAACATTTACGTCATTTTTGTACATCCCAACGCTTATTCTAATCACATTTCGTTCTTAATGATGTAGTTCATCGAATAAGTGCATTTGTGTCATTGGATGAACATTTACGTCATTTTGTGCAACCCAAGGCTTATTCTAATCACTTTTCGTATTTAAGGAATGTAATTCATCCAATAAGTGCATTTGTGTCATTGGATAAACATTTACATCATTTTGTGCATCCCAAGGCTAATTCTAATCACTTATCGTACTAAAGGAATGTAGTTTATTCAATAAGCGTGTTTGTGTCATTGGATGAACATTGACATCATTTTGTAAATCCCAAGGCTTATTCTAATCACTTTTCGTACTTAAGAAATGTAGTTCATCCAATAAGTGCATTTGTGTCATTGGATGAACATTTACGTCATTTTGTGCATCCCAAGGCTTATTCTAATCACTTTTCAGAGCTAAGGAATGAAGTTCATCCAATAAGTGCATTTGTGTCATTGGATGAACATTTACGTCGTTTTGTGCTTCCCAAGGCTTATTCTAATCACTTTTAATACTAAAGGAATGTAGTTCATCCAATAAGTGCATTTGTGTCATTGGATGAACATTTACGTCATTTTGTGAATCCCAAGGCTTATTCTAATCACTTTTCGTACTTAAGGAATGTAGTTCATCCAATAAGTGCATTTGTGTCATTGGATGAACATTTACGTCATTTTTGTGCATCCCAACGCTTATTCTAATCACATTTCGTACTTAATGATGTAGTTCATCCAATAAGTGCATTTGTGTTATTGGATGAACATTTACGTCATTTTGTGCATCCCAAGGCTTATTCTAATCACTTTTCGTATTTAGGTAATGTAGTTCATCCAATAAGTGCATTTCTATCATTGGATGAACATTTACGTCATTTTGTGCATTGCAAGGCTAATTCTAATCACTTATCGTACTAAAGGAATGTAGTTTATTCAATAAGCGTGTTTGTGTCATTGGATGAACATTTACATCATTTTGTGCATCCCAAGGGTTATTCTAATCACTTTTCGTACTTAAGAAATGTAGTTCATCCAATAAGTGCATTTGTATCATTGGATGAACATTTACGTCATTTTGTGCATCCCAATGCTTATTCTAATCACTTTTCGTACTTAAGGAATGTAATTCATCCAATAAGTGCATTTGTGTCATTGGATGAACATTTACGTCATTTTTGTCCATCCCAACGCTTATTCTAATCACATTTCGTTCTTAATGATGTAGTTCATCCAATAAGTGCATTTGTGTCATTGGATGAACATTTACGTCATTTTGTGCATCCCAAGGCTTATTCTGATCACTTTTTGTACTTAAGAAATGTAGTTCATCCAATAAGTGCATTTGTGTCATTGGATGAACATTTACGTCATTTTGTGCTTCCCAAGACTTATTCTAATCACTTTTAATACTAAAGGAATGTAGTTCATCCAATAAGTGCATTTGTGTCATTGGATGAACATTTACGTCATTTTGTGAATCCCAAGGCTTATTCTAATCACTTTTCGTACTTAAGGAATGTAATTCATCCAATAAGTGCATTTGTGTCATTGGATGAACATTTACGTCATTTTTGTACATCCCAACGCTTATTCTAATCACATTTCGTTCTTAATGATGTAGTTCATCCAATAAGTGCATTTGTGTCATTGGATGAACATTTACGTCATTTTGTGCAACCCAAGGCTTATTCTAATCACTTTTCGTATTTAAGGAATGTAATTCATCCAATAAGTGCATTTGTGTCATTGGATGAACATTTACATCATTTTGTGCATCCCAAGGCTAATTCTAATCACTTATCGTACTAAAGGAATGTAGTTTATTCAATAAGCGTGTTTGTGTCATTGGATGAACATTTACGTCATTTTGTGCATCCCAAGGCTAATTCTAATCACTTATCGTACTAAAGGAATGTAGTTTATTCAATAAGCGTGTTTGTGTCATTGGATGAACATTTACGTCATTTTGTTCATCGCAAGGCTTATTCTAATCACTTTTCGTACTTAAGAAATGTAGTTCATCCAATAAGTGCATTTGTGTCATTGGATGAACATTTATGTCATTTTGTGCATCCCAAGGCTTATTCTAATCACTTTTCAGACCTAAGGAATGAAGTTCATCCAATAAGTGCATTTGTGTCATTGGATGAACATTTACGTTATTTTGTGCCTCCCAATGCTTATTCTAATCAGTTTTCGTACTTCAGGAATGTAGTTCATCCGATAAGTGCATTTGTGTCATTGGATGAGCATTTACGTCATTTTGTGCATCCCAAGGCTAATTCGAATCACTTATCGAACTTAACGAAAGTAGTTCATCCAATAAGTGCATTTGTGTCATTGGATGAACATTTACGTCATTTTATGAATCCCAAGGCTTATTCTAATCAGTTTTCGTACTTAAGGAATGTAGTTCATCCATTAAGTGCATTTGTGTCATTGGATGAACATTTACGTCATTTTGTGCATCCCAAGGCTTATTCTCATCACTTAACGTACTAAAGGAATGTAGTTCATCCAATAAGTGCATTTGTGTCATTGGATGAACATTTACGTCATTTTGTGCATCCCATGGCTTATTCTAATCACTTTTCGTATTTAAGTAATGTAGTTCATCCAATAAGTGCATTTATGTCATTGGATGAACATTTACGTCATTTTGTGCATCCCAAGGCTTATTCTAATCACTTTTCGTATTTAAGTAATGTAGTTCATCCAATAAGTGCATTTGTGTCATTGGATGAACATTTACGTCATTTTGTGCATCCCAAGGCTAATTCTAATCACTTATCGTACTAAAGGAATGTAGTTTATTCAATAAGCGTGTTTGTGTCATTGGATGAACATTGACATCATTTTGTGCATCCCAAGGCTTATTCTAATCACTTTTCGTACTTAAGAAATGTAGTTCATCCAATAAGTGCATTTGTGTCATTGGATGAACATTTACGTCATTTTGTGCATCCCAAGGCTTATTCTAATCACTTTTCAGAGCTAAGGAATGAAGTTCATCCAATAAGTGCAATTTGTGTCATTGGATGAACATTTACGTCGTTTTGTGCTTCCCAAGGCTTATTCTAATCACTTTTAATACTAAAGGAATGTAGTTCATCCAATAAGTGCATTTGTGTCATTGGATGAACATTTACGTCATTTTGTGAATCCCAAGGCTTATTCTAATCACTTTTCGTACTTAAGGAATGTAGTTCATCCAATAAGTGCATTTGTGTCATTGGATGAACATTTACGTCATTTTTGTGCATCCCAACGCTTATTCTAATCACATTTCGTACTTAATGATGTAGTTCATCCAATAAGTGCATTTGTGTTATTGGATGAACATTTACGTCATTTTGTGCATCCCAAGGCTTATTCTAATCACTTTTCGTATTTAGGTAATGTAGTTCATCCAATAAGTGCATTTCTATCATTGGATGAACATTTACGTCATTTTGTGCATTGCAAGGCTAATTCTAATCACTTATCGTACTAAAGGAATGTAGTTTATTCAATAAGCGTGTTTGTGTCATTGGATGAACATTTACATCATTTTGTGCATCCCAAGGGTTATTCTAATCACTTTTCGTACTTAAGAAATGTAGTTCATCCAATAAGTGCATTTGTATCATTGGATGAACATTTACGTCATTTTGTGCATCCCAATGCTTATTCTAATCACTTTTCGTACTTAAGGAATGTAATTCATCCAATAAGTGCATTTGTGTCATTGGATGAACATTTACGTCATTTTTGTACATCCCAACGCTTATTCTAATCACATTTCGTTCTTAATGATGTAGTTCATCCAATAAGTGCATTTGTGTCATTGGATGAACATTTACGTCATTTTGTGCATCCCAAGGCTTATTCTGATCACTTTTTGTACTTAAGAAATGTAGTTCATCCAATAAGTGCATTTGTGTCATTGGATGAACATTTACGTCATTTTGTGCTTCCCAAGACTTATTCTAATCACTTTTAATACTAAAGGAATGTAGTTCATCCAATAAGTGCATTTGTGTCATTGGATGAACATTTACGTCATTTTGTGAATCCCAAGGCTTATTCTAATCACTTTTCGTACTTAAGGAATGTAATTCATCCAATAAGTGCATTTGTGTCATTGGATGAACATTTACGTCATTTTTGTACATCCCAACGCTTATTCTAATCACATTTCGTTCTTAATGATGTAGTTCATCCAATAAGTGCATTTGTGTCATTGGATGAACATTTACGTCATTTTGTGCAACCCAAGGCTTATTCTAATCACTTTTCGTATTTAAGGAATGTAATTCATCCAATAAGTGCATTTGTGTCATTGGATGAACATTTACATCATTTTGTGCATCCCAAGGCTAATTCTAATCACTTATCGTACTAAAGGAATGTAGTTTATTCAATAAGCGTGTTTGTGTCATTGGATGAACATTTACGTCATTTTGTGCATCCCAAGGCTAATTCTAATCACTTATCGTACTAAAGGAATGTAGTTTATTCAATAAGCGTGTTTGTGTCATTGGATGAACATTTACGTCATTTTGTTCATCGCAAGGCTTATTCTAATCACTTTTCGTACTTAAGAAATGTAGTTCATCCAATAAGTGCATTTGTGTCATTGGATGAACATTTATGTCATTTTGTGCATCCCAAGGCTTATTCTAATCACTTTTCAGACCTAAGGAATGAAGTTCATCCAATAAGTGCATTTGTGTCATTGGATGAACATTTACGTTATTTTGTGCCTCCCAAGGCTTATTCTAATCAGTTTTCGTACTTCAGGAATGTAGTTCATCCGATAAGTGCATTTGTGTCATTGGATGAGCATTTACGTCATTTTGTGCATCTCAAGGCTAATTCTAATCACTTATCGAACTTAACGAAAGTAGTTCATCCAATAAGTGCATTTGTGTCATTGGATGAACATTTACGTCATTTTATGAATCCCAAGGCTTATTCTAATCAGTTTTCGTACTTAAGGAATGTAGTTCATCCATTAAGTGCATTTGTGTCATTGGATGAACATTTACGTCATTTTGTGCATCCCAAGGCTTATTCTCATCACTTAACGTACTAAAGGAATGTAGTTCATCCAATAAGTGCATTTGTGTCATTGGATGAACATTTACGTCATTTTGTGCATCCCATGGCTTATTCTAATCACTTTTCGTATTTAAGTAATGTAGTTCATCCAATAAGTGCATTTATGTCATTGGATGAACATTTACGTCATTTTGTGCATCCCAAGGCTTATTCTAATCACTTTTCGTATTTAAGTAATGTAGTTCATCCAATAAGTGCATTTGTGTCATTGGATGAACATTTACGTCATTTTGTGCATCCCAAGGCTAATTCTAATCACTTATCGTACTAAAGGAATGTAGTTTATTCAATAAGCGTGTTTGTGTCATTGGATGAACATTGACATCATTTTGTGCATCCCAAGGCTTATTCTAATCACTTTTCGTACTTAAGAAATGTAGTTCATCCAATAAGTGCATTTGTGTCATTGGATGAACATTTACGTCATTTTGTGCATCCCAAGGCTTATTCTAATCACTTTTCAGAGCTAAGGAATGAAGTTCATCCAATAAGTGCAATTTGTGTCATTGGATGAACATTTACGTCGTTTTGTGCTTCCCAAGGCTTATTCTAATCACTTTTAATACTAAAGGAATGTAGTTCATCCAATAAGTGCATTTGTGTCATTGGATGAACATTTACGTCATTTTGTGAATCCCAAGGCTTATTCTAATCACTTTTCGTACTTAAGGAATGTAGTTCATCCAATAAGTGCATTTGTGTCATTGGATGAACATTTACGTCATTTTTGTGCATCCCAACGCTTATTCTAATCACATTTCGTACTTAATGATGTAGTTCATCCAATAAGTGCATTTGTGTTATTGGATGAACATTTACGTCATTTTGTGCATCCCAAGGCTTATTCTAATCACTTTTCGTATTTAGGTAATGTAGTTCATCCAATAAGTGCATTTCTATCATTGGATGAACATTTACGTCATTTTGTGCATTGCAAGGCTAATTCTAATCACTTATCGTACTAAAGGAATGTAGTTTATTCAATAAGCGTGTTTGTGTCATTGGATGAACATTTACATCATTTTGTGCATCCCAAGGGTTATTCTAATCACTTTTCGTACTTAAGAAATGTAGTTCATCCAATAAGTGCATTTGTATCATTGGATGAACATTTACGTCATTTTGTGCATCCCAAGGCTTATTCTAATCACTTTTCAGAGCTAAGGAATGAAGTTCATCCAATAAGTGCATTTGTGTCATTGGATGAACATTTACGTCATTTTGTGCTTCCCAAGACTTATTCTAATCACTTTTAATACTAAAGGAATGTAGTTCATCCAATAAGTGCATTTGTGTCATTGGATGAACATTTACGTCATTTTGTGAATCCCAAGGCTTATTCTAATCACTTTTCGTACTTAAGGAATGTAATTCATCCAATAAGTGCATTTGTGTCATTGGATGAACATTTACGTCATTTTTGTACATCCCAACGCTTATTCTAATCACATTTCGTTCTTAATGATGTAGTTCATCGAATAAGTGCATTTGTGTCATTGGATGAACATTTACGTCATTTTGTGCAACCCAAGGCTTATTCTAATCACTTTTCGTATTTAAGGAATGTAATTCATCCAATAAGTGCATTTGTGTCATTGGATGAACATTTACATCATTTTGTGCATCCCAAGGCTAATTCTAATCACTTATCGTACTAAAGGAATGTAGTTTATTCAATAAGCGTGTTTGTGTCATTGGATGAACATTTACGTCATTTTGTGCATCCCAAGGCTAATTCTAATCACTTATCGTACTAAAGGAATGTAGTTTATTCAATAAGCGTGTTTGTGTCATTAGATGAACATTTACGTCATTTTGTTCATCGCAAGGCTTATTCTAATCACTTTTCGTACTTAAGAAATGTAGTTCATCCAATAAGTGGATTTGTGTCATTGGATGAACATTTATGTCATTTTGTGCATCCCAAGGCTTATTCTAATCACTTTTCAGACCTAAGGAATGAAGTTCATCCAATAAGTGCATTTGTGTCATTGGATGAACATTTACGTCATTTTGTGCCTCCCAAGGCTTATTCTAATCAGTTTTCGTACTTCAGGAATGTAGTTCATCCGATAAGTGCATTTGTGTCATTGGATGAGCATTTACGTCATTTTGTGCATCCCAAGGCTAATTCTAATCACTTATCGAACTTAACGAAAGTAGTTCATCCAATAAGTGCATTTGTGTCATTGGATGAACATTTACGTCATTTTATGAATCCCAAGGCTTATTCTAATCAGTTTTCGTACTTAAGGAATGTAGTTCATCCATTAAGTGCATTTGTGTCATTGGATGAACATTTACGTCATTTTGTGCATCCCAAGGCTTATTCTAATCACTTAACGTACTAAAGGAATGTAGTTCATCCAATAAGTGCATTTGTGTCATTGGATGAACATTTACGTCATTTTGTGCATCCCAAGGCTTATTCTAATCACTTTTCGTATTTAAGTAATGTAGTTCATCCAATAAGTGCATTTGTGTCATTGGATGAACATTTACGTCATTTTGTGCATCCCAAGGCTAATTCTAATCACAGATCGTACTAAAGGAATGTAGTTTATTCAATAAGCGTGTTTGTGTCATTGGATGAACATTGACGTCATTTTGTGCATCCCAAGGCTTATTCTAATCACTTTTCGTACTTAAGAAATGTAGTTCATCCAATAAGTGCATTTGTGTCATTGGATGAACATTTACGTCATTTTGTGCATCCCAAGGCTTATTCTAATCACTTTTCAGAGCTAAGGAATGAAGTTCATCCAATAAGTGCAATTTGTGTCATTGGATGAACATTTACGTCGTTTTGTGCTTCCCAAGGCTTATTCTAATCACTTTTAATACTAAAGGAATGTAGTTCATCCAATAAGTGCATTTGTGTCATTGGATGAACATTTACGTCATTTTGTGAATCCCAAGGCTTATTCTAATCACTTTTCGTACTTAAGGAATGTAGTTCATCCAATAAGTGCATTTGTGTCATTGGATGAACATTTACGTCATTTTTGTGCATCCCAACGCTTATTCTAATCACATTTCGTACTTAATGATGTAGTTCATCCAATAAGTGCATTTGTGTTATTGGATGAACATTTACGTCATTTTGTGCATCCCAAGGCTTATTCTAATCACTTTTCGTATTTAGGTAATGTAGTTCATCCAATAAGTGCATTTCTATCATTGGATGAACATTTACGTCATTTTGTGCATTGCAAGGCTAATTCTAATCACTTATCGTACTAAAGGAATGTAGTTTATTCAATAAGCGTGTTTGTGTCATTGGATGAACATTTACATCATTTTGTGCATCCCAAGGGTTATTCTAATCACTTTTCGTACTTAAGAAATGTAGTTCATCCAATAAGTGCATTTGTATCATTGGATGAACATTTACGTCATTTTGTGCATCCCAATGCTTATTCTAATCACTTTTCAGAGCTAAGGAATGATGTTCATCCAATAAGTGCATTTGTGTCATTGGATGAACATTTACGTCATTTTGTGCTTCCCAAGACTTATTCTAATCACTTTTAATACTAAAGGAATGTAGTTCATCCAATAAGTGCATTTGTGTCATTGGATGAACATTTACGTCATTTTGTGAATCCCAAGGCTTATTCTAATCACTTTTCGTACTTAAGGAATGTAATTCATCCAATAAGTGCATTTGTGTCATTGGATGAACATTTACGTCATTTTTGTACATCCCAACGCTTATTCTAATCACATTTCGTTCTTAATGATGTAGTTCATCCAACAAGTGCATTTGTGTCATTGGATGAACATTTACGTCATTTTGTGCATCCCAAGGCTTATTCTGATCACTTTTTGTACTTAAGAAATGTAGTTCATCCAATAAGTGCATTTGTGTCATTGGATGAACATTTACGTCATTTTGTGCATCCCAAGGCTTATTCTAATCACTTTTCAGAGCTAAGGAATGATGTTCATCCAATAAGTGCATTTGTGTCATTGGATGAACATTTACGTCATTTTGTGCATCCCTAGGCTAATTGTAATCACTTATCGTACTAAAGGAATATAGTTTATTCAATAAGCATGTGTTGTGTCATTGGATGAACATTTACGTCATTTTGTGCATCCCAAGGCTTATTCTAATCACTTTTCGTACATAAGAAATGTAGTTCATCCAATAAGTGCATTTGTGTCATTGGTTGAACATTTACGTCATTTTGTGAATCCCAAGGCTTATTCTAATCACTTTTCGTACTTAAGGAATGTAGTTCATCCAATAAGTGCATTTGTGTCATTGGATGAACATTTACGTCATTTTTGTGCATCCCTACGCTTATTCTAATCAGTTTTCGTACATAAGGAATCTAGTTCATCCAATAAGTTCATTTGTGTCATTGGATGAACATTTACGTCATTTTGTGCATCCCAAGGCTTATTCTAATCACTTTTCGTACTTAAGAAATGTAGTTCACCCAATAAGTGCATTTGTGCCATTGGATGAACATTTACGTCATTTTGTGCATCCCAAGGCTTATTCTAATCACTTTTCAGAGCTAAGGAATGGAGTTCATCCAATAAGTGCATTTGTGTCATTGGATGAACATTTACGTCATTTTGTGCTTCCCAAGGCTTATTCTAATCACTATCCATACGAAAGGCATGTAGTTCATCCAATAAGTGCATTTGTCTCATTGGATGATCATTTACGTCATTTTGTGCATTTCAAGGCTTATTCTAATCACCTTCGTACTTCAAGAATGTAATTCATCGCATGAGTGCATTTGTGTCATTGGATGAACATTTACGTCATTTTGTGCATCCCAATGCTTATTCTAATCACTTTTCTTACATAAGGAATGTAGTTCATCCAATAAGTGCATTTGTGTCATTGGTTGAACATTTACGTCATTTTGTGAATCCCAAGGCTTATTCTAATCACTTTTCGTACTTAAGGAATGTAGTTCATCCAATAAGTGCATTTGTGTCATTGGAT
>JBBPBO010000005.1:51249350-51263024 GCA_037974295.1 Cicer cuneatum | reverse complement strand
ATGAGTGCATTTGTGTCATTGGATGAACATTTACGTCATTTTGTGCATCCCAATGCTTATTCTAATCACTTTTCTTACATAAGGAATGTAGTTCATCCAATAAGTGCATTTGTGTCATTGGTTGAACATTTACGTCATTTTGTGAATCCCAAGGCTTATTCTAATCAATTTTCGTACTTAAGGAATGTAGTTCATCCAATAAGTGCATTTGTGTCATTGGATGAACATTTACGTCATTTTTGTGCATCCCAACGCTTATTCTAATCACATTTCGTACTTAATGATGTAGTTCATCCAATAAGTGCATTTGTGTCATTGGATTAATATTTACGTCATTTTGTGCATCCCAAGGCTTATTCTAATCACTTTTCGTATTTAAGGAATGTAGTTCATCCAATAAGTGCATTTGTGTCATTGGATGAACATTTACGTCATTTTGTGCATCCCTAGGCTAATTCTAATCACTTATCGTACTAAAGGAATATAGTTTATTCAATAAGCATGTTTGTGTCATTGGATGAACATTTACGTCATTTTGTGCATCCCAAGGCTTATTCTAATCACTTTTCGTACATAAGAAATGTAGTTCATCCAATAAGTGCATTTGTGTCATTGGTTGAACATTTACGTCATTTTGTGAATCCCAAGGCTTATTCTAATCACTTTTCGTACTTAAGGAATGTAGTTCATCCAATAAGTGCATTTGTGTCATTGGATGAACATTTACGTCATTTTTGTGCATCCCAACGCTTATTCTAATCACATTTCGTACTTAATGATGTAGTTCATCCAATAAGTGCATTTGTGTCATTGTATGAAAATTTACGTCATTTTGTGCATCCCAAGGCTTATTCTAATCACTTTTCGTATTTAAGGAATGTACTTCATCCAATAAGTGCATTTGTGTCATTGGATGAACATTTACGTCATTTTGTGCATCCCAAGGCTAATTCTAATCACTTATTGTACTAAAGGAATGTAGTTTATTCAATAAGCGTGTTTGTGTCATTGGATGAACATTTACGTCATTTTGTTCATCGCAAGGCTTATTCTAATCACTTTTCGTACTTAAGAAATGTAGTTCATCCAATAAGTGCATTTGTGTCATTGGATGAACATTTATGTCATTTTGTGCATCCCAAGGCTTATTCTAATCACTTTTCAGACCTAAGGAATGAAGTTCATCCAATAAGTGCATTTGTGTCATTGGATGAACATTTACGTTATTTTGTGCCTCCCAAGGCTTATTCTAATCAGTTTTCGTACTTCAGGAATGTAGTTCATCCGATAAGTGCATTTGTGTCATTGGATGAGCATTTACGTCATTTTGTGCATCCCAAGTCTAATTCTAATCACTTATCGAACTTAACGAAAGTAGTTCATCCAATAAGTGCATTTGTGTCATTGGATGAACATTTACGTCATTTTGTGCATCCCAAGGCTTATTCTCATCACTTAACGTACTAAAGGAATGTAGTTCATCCAATAAGTGCATTTGTGTCATTGGATGAACATTTACGTCATTTTGTGCATCCCAAGGCTTATTCTAATCACTTTTCGTATTTAAGTAATGTAGTTCATCCAATAAGTGCATTTATGTCATTGGATGAACATTTACGTCATTTTGTGCATCCCAAGGCTTATTCTAATCACTTTTCGTATTTAAGTAATGTAGTTCATCCAATAAGTGCATTTGTGTCATTGGATGAACATTTACGTCATTTTGTGCATCCCAAGGCTAATTCTAATCACTTATCGTACTAAAGGAATGTAGTTTATTCAATAAGCGTGTTTGTGTCATTGGATGAACATTGACATCATTTTGTGCATCCCAAGGCTTATTCTAATCACTTTTCGTACTTAAGAAATGTAGTTCATCCAATAAGTGCATTTGTGTCATTGGATGAACATTTACGTCATTTTGTGCATCCCAAGGCTTATTCTAATCACTTTTCGTACTTAAGAAATGTAGTTCATCCAATAAGTGCATTTGTGTCATTGGATGAACATTTACGTCATTTTGTGCATCCCAAGGCTTATTCTAATCACTTTTCAGACCTAAGGAATGAAGTTCATCCAATAAGTGCATTTGTGTCATTGGATGAACATTTACGTCATTTTGTCCATCCCAAGGCTTATTCTAATCAGTTTTCGTACTTCAGGAATGTAGTTCATCCGATAAGTGCATTTGTGTCATTGGATGAACATTTATGTCATTTTGTGCATCCCAAGGCTAATTCTAATCACTTATCGAACTTAACGAAAGTAGTTCATCCAATAAGTGCATTTGTGTCATTGGATGAACATTTACGTCATTTTGGGCATCCCAAGGCTTATTCTAATCACTTTTCGTACTTAAGGAATGTAGTTCATCCAATAAGTGCATTTGTGTCATTGGATGAACATTTACGTCATTTTTGTGCATCCCAACGCTTATTCTAATCACATTTCGTACTTAATGATGTAGTTCATCCAATAAGTGCATTTGTGTCATTGGATGAACATTTACGTCATTTTGTGCATCCCAAGGCTTATTCTAATCACTTTTCGTACTTAAGGAATGTAGTTCATCCAATAAGTGCATTTGTGTCATTGGATGAACATTTACGTCATTTTTTGCATCCCAAGGCTTATTCTAATCACTTTTCGTACTTAAGGAATGTAGTTCATCCAATAAGTGCATTTGTGTCATTGGATGAACATTTACGTCATTTTGTG
The DNA here is from genome assembly GCA_037974295.1 of Cicer cuneatum. NCBI lineage: Eukaryota > Viridiplantae > Streptophyta > Magnoliopsida > Fabales > Fabaceae > Cicer > Cicer cuneatum. The sequence continues at coordinate 51,260,306 of JBBPBO010000005.1, read as the reverse complement.
CATCCCAAGGCTTATTCTAATCACTTTTCAGAGCTAAGGAATGAAGTTCATCCAATAAGTGCATTTGTGACATTGGATGAACATTTACGTCATTTTGTGCTTCCCAATGCTTATTCTAATCACTTTTCTTACATAAGGAATGTAGTTCATCCAATAAGTGCATTTGTGTCATTGGATCAACATTTACGTCATTTTTGTGCATCCCAACGCTTATTCTAATCACTTTTCGTACTTAAGGAATCTAGTTCATCCAACAAGTGCATTTGTGTCATTGGATGAACATTCACGTCATTTTGTGCATCCCAAGGCTAATTCTAATCACTTTTCATACTAAAGGAATGTAGTTTATTCAATAAGTGCATTTGTGTCATTGGATGAACATTTACGTCATTTTTGTGCATCCCAAGGCTAATTCTAATCACTTATCGTACTAAAGGAATGTAGTTTATTCAATAAGCGTGTTTGTGTCATTGGATGAACATTTACGTCATTTTGTGCATCCCAAGGCTTATTCTAATCACTTTTCGTACTTAAGAAATGTAGTTCATCCAATAAGTGCATTTGTGTCATTGGATGAACATTTACGTCATTTTGTGCATCCCAAGGCTTATTCTAATCACTTTTCAGAGCTAAGGAATGAAGTTCATCCCATAAGTGCATTTGTGTCATGGGATGAACATTTACGTCATTTTGTGCATCCCAAGGCTAATTCTAATCACTTATCGTACTTAAGGAATGTAGTTCATCCAATAAGTGCATTTGTGTCATTGGATGAACATTTACGTCATTTTGTGCATCCCAAGGCTAATTCTAATCACTTAACGTACTAAAGGAATGTAGTTTATTCAATAAGCATGTTTGTGTCATTGGATGAACATTTACGTCATTTTGTGCATCCCAAGACTTATTCTAATCACTTTTCGTACTTAAGGAATGTAGTTCATCCAATAAGTGCATTTGTGTAATTGGATGAACATTTACGTCATTTTTGTGCATCCCAAGGCTTATTCTAATCACTTTTCGTACTTAAGGAATGTAGTTCATCCAATAAGTGCATTTGTGTCATGGGATGAACATTTACGTCATTTTGTGCATCCCAAGGCTAATTCTAATCACTTATCGTACTAAAGGAAAACAGTTTATTCAATAAGCATGTTTGTGTCATTGGATGAACATTTACGTCATTTTGTGCATCCCAAGGCTTATTCTAATCACTTTTCGTACTTAAGAAATGTAGTTCATCCAATAAGTGCATTTGTGTCATTGGATGAACATTTACGTCATTTTTGTGCATCCCAACGCTTATTCTAATCACATTTCGTACTTAATGATGTAGTTCATCCAATAAGTGCATTTGTGTCATTGGATGAACATTTACGTCATTTTGTGCATCCCAAGGCTTATTCTAATCACTTTTCGTATTTAAGGAATGTACTTCATCCAATAAGTGCATTTGTGTCATTGGATGAACATTTACGTCATTTTGTGCATCCCAAGGCTAATTCTAATCACTTATTGTACTAAAGGAATGTAGTTTATTCAATAAGCGTGTTTGTGTCATTGGATGAACATTTACGTCATTTTGTTCATCGCAAGGCTTATTCTAATCACTTTTCGTACTTAAGAAATGTAGTTCATCCAATAAGTGCATTTGTGTCATTGGATGAACATTTATGTCATTTTGTGCATCCCAAGGCTTATTCTAATCAGTTTTCAGACCTAAGGAATGAAGTTCATCCAATAAGTGCATTTGTGTCATTGGATGAACATTTACGTCATTTTGTCCATCCCAAGGCTTATTCTAATCAGTTTTCGTACTTCAGGAATGTAGTTCATCCGATAAGTGCATTTGTGTCATTGGATGAATATTTATGTCATTTTGTGCATCCCAAGGCTAATTCTAATCACTTATCGAACTTAACGAAAGTAGTTCATCCAATAAGTGCATTTGTGTCATTGGATGAACATTTACGTCATTTTGTGCATCCTAAGGCTTTTTCTAATCACTTTTCGTACTTAAGAAATGTAGTTCATCCAATAAGTGAATTTGTGTCATTGGATGAACATTTACGTCATTTTGTGCATCCCAAGGCTTATTCTAATCACTTTTCAGACCTAAGGAATGAAGTTCATCCCATAAGTGCATTTGTGTCATTGGATGAACATTTACGTCATTTTGTGCATCCCAAGGCTTATTCTAATCACTTTTCGAACATAAGGAATGTAGTTCATCCAATAAGTTCATTTGTGTCATTGGATGAACATTTACGTCATTTTGTGCATCCCAAGGCTTATTCTAATCATTTATCGTATTTAAGGAATGTAGTTCATCCAATAAGTGCATTTGTGTTATTGGTTGAACATTTACGTCATTTTGTGTATCCCAAGGCTAATTCTAATCACTTATCGTACTAAAGGAATGTAGTTTATTCAATAAACGTGTTTGTGTCATTGGATGAACATTTACGTCATTTTGTGCATCCCAAGGCTTATTCTGATCACTTTTCGTACTTAAGGAATGGAGTTCATTCAATAAGTGCATTCGTGTCATTGGATGATCATTTACGTTATTTTGTGCATTTCAAGGCTTATTCTAATCACCTTCGTACTTCAAGAATGGAATTCATCGAATGAGTGCATTTGTGTCATTGGATGAACATTTACGTCATTTTGTGCATCCCAATGCTTATTCTAATCACTTTTCTTACATAAGGAATGTAGTTCATCCAATAAGTGCATTTGTGTCATTGGATGAACATTTACGTCATTTTGTGCATCCCAAGGCTTATTCTAATCACTTTTCAGACCTAAGGAATGAAGTTCATCCCATAAGTGCATTTGTGTCATTGGATGAACATTTACGTCATTTTGTGCATCCCAAGGCTTATTCTAATCACTTTTCGTATTTAAGTAATGTAGTTCATCCAATAAGTGCATTTGTGTCATTGGATGAACATTTACGTCATTTTGTGCATCCCAAGGCTTATTCTAATCACTTTTCAGAGCTAAGGAATGAAGTTCATCCAATAAGTGCATTTGTGTCATTGGATGAACATTTACGTCATTTTGTGCTTCCCAAGGCTTATTCTAATCACTTTTCATACTAAAGGAATGTAGTTCATCCAATAAGTGCATTTCTGTCAATGGATGAACATTTACGTCATTTTGTGCATTTCAAGGCTTATTCTAATCACCTTCGTACTTCAAGAATGTAATTCATCGAATGAGTGCATTTGTGTCAATGGATGAACATTTACGTCATTTTTGTGCATCCCAACGCTTATTCTAATCACTTTTCGTACTTAAGGAATCTAGTTCATCCAATAAGTGCATTTGTGTCATTGGATGAACATTTACGTCATTTTGTGCATCCCAAGGCTTATTCTAATCACTTTTCGTACTTAAGGAATGTAGTTCATCCAATAAGTGCATTTGTGTCATTGGATGAACATTTACGTCATTTTTGTGCATCCCAACGCTTATTCTAATCACATTTCGTACTTAATGATGTAGTTCATCCAATAAGTGCATTTGTGTCATTGGATTAATATTTACGTCATTTTGTGCATCCCAAGGCTTATTCTAATCACTTTTCGTATTTAAGGAATGTAGTTCATCCAATAAGTGCATTTGTGTCATTGGATGAACATTTACGTCATTTTGTGCATCCCTAGGCTAATTCTAATCACTTATCGTACTAAAGGAATATAGTTTATTCAATAAGCATGTTTGTGTCATTGGATGAACATTTACGTCATTTTGTGCATCCCAAGGCTTATTCTAATCACTTTTCGTACATAAGAAATGTAGTTCATCCAATAAGTGCATTTGTGTCATTGGTTGAACATTTACGTCATTTTGTGAATCCCAAGGCTTATTCTAATCACTTTTCGTACTTAAGGAATGTAGTTCATCCAATAAGTGCATTTGTGTCATTGGATGAACATTTACGTCATTTTTGTGCATCCCAACGCTTATTCTAATCACTTTTCGTACTTAAGGAATCTAGTTAATCCAATAAGTGCATTTGTGTCATCGGATGAACATTCACGTCATTTTGTGCATCCCAAGGCTAATTCTAATCACTTATCGTACTAAAGGAATGTAGTTTATTCAATAAGCGTGTTTGTGTCATTGGATGAACATTTAGGTCATTTTGTGCATCCCAAGGCTTATTCTAATCACTTTTCGTACTTAAGAAATGTAGTTCATCCAATAAGTGCATTTGTGTCATTGGATGAACATTTACGTCATTTTGTGCATCCCAAGGCTTATTCTAATCACTTTTCAGACCTAAGGAATGAAGTTCATCCAATAAGTGCATTTGTGTCATTGGATGAACATTTACGTCATTTTGTCCATCCCAAGGCTTATTCTAATCAGTTTTCGTACTTCAGGAATGTAGTTCATCCGATAAGTGCATTTGTGTCATTGGATGAACATTTATGTCATTTTGTGCATCCCAAGGCTAATTCTAATCACTTATCGAACTTAACGAAAGTAGTTCATCCAATAAGTGCATTTGTGTCATTGGATGAACATTTACGTCATTTTGTGCATCCCAAGGCTTATTCTAATCACTTTTCGTACTTAAGGAATGCAGTTCATCCAATAATTGCATTTGTGTCATTGGATGAACATTTACGTCATTTTTGTGCATCCCAACGCTTATTCTAATCACTTTTCGTACTTAAGGAATCTAGTTCATCCAATAAGTGCATTTGTGTCATTGGATGAACATTTACGTCATTTTGGGCATCCCAAGGCTTATTCTAATCACTTTTCGTACTTAAGGAATGTAGTTCATCCAATAAGTGCATTTGTGTCATTGGATGAACATTTACGTCATTTTTGTGCATCCCAAGGCTTATTCTAACCACTTTTCGAACATAAGGAATGTAATTCATCCAATAAGTTCATTTGTGTCATTGGATGAACATTTACGTCATTTTGTGCATCCCAAGGCTTATTCTAATCATTTATCGTATTTAAGGAATGTAGTTCATCCAATAAGTGCATTTGTGTTATTGGATGAAGATTTACGTCATTTTGTGCATCCCAAGGCTAATTCTAATCACTTATCGTACTAAAGGAATGTAGTTTATTCAATAAGCATGTTTGTGTCATTGGATGAACATTTACGTCATTTTGTGTATCCCAAGGCTTATTCTGATCACTTTTTGTACATAAGAAATGTAGTTCATCCAATAAGTGCATTTGTGTCATTGGATGAACATTTACGTCATTTTGTGCATCCCAAGGCTTATTCTAATCACTTATCGTACTAAAGGAATGTAGTTTATTCAATAAACGTGTTTGTGTCATTGGATGAACATTTACGTCATTTTGTGTATCCCAAGGCTTATTCTGATCACTTTTTGTACTTAAGAAATGTAGTTCATCCAATAAGTGCATTTGTGTCATTGGATGAACATTTACGTCATTTTGTGCATCCCAAGGCTTATTCTAATCACTTATCGTACTAAAGGAATGTAGTTTATTCAATAAACGTGTTTGTGTCATTGGATGAACATTTACGTCATTTTGTGCATGCCAAGGCTTATTCTGATCACTTTTTGTACTTAAGAAATGTAGTTCATCCAATAAGTGCATTTGTGTCATTGGATGAACATTTACGTCATTTTGTGCATCCCAAGGCTTATTCTAATCACTTTTCAGAGCTAAGGAATGAAGTTCATCCAATAAGTGCATTTGTGTCATTGGATGAACATTTACGTCATTTTGTGCATCCCAAGGCTTATTCTAATCACTTTTCAGACCTAAGGAATGAAGTTCATCCCATAAGTGCATTTGTGTCATTGGATGAACATTTACGTCATTTTGTGCATCCCAAGGCTTATTCTAATCACTTTTCGTATTTAAGTAATGTAGTTCATCCAATAAGTGCATTTGTGTCATTGGATGAACATTTACGTCATTTTGTGCATCCCAAGGCTTATTCTAATCACTTTTCGTATTTAAGTAATGTAGTTCATCCAATAAGTGCATTTGTGTCATTGGATGAACATTTACGTCATTTTGTGCATCCCAAGGCTAATTCTAATCACTTATCGTACTAAAGGAATGTAGTTTATTCAATAAGCGTGTTTGTGTCATTGGATGAACATTGACATCATTTTGTGCATCCCAAGGCTTATTCTAATCACTTTTCGTACTTAAGAAATGTAGTTCATCCAATAAGTGCATTTGTGTCATTGGATGAACATTTACGTCATTTTGTGCATCCCAAGGCTTATTCTAATCACTTTTCAGAGCTAAGGAATGAAGTTCATCCAATAAGTGCAATTTGTGTCATTGGATGAACATTTACGTCGTTTTGTGCTTCCCAAGGCTTATTCTAATCACTTTTAATACTAAAGGAATGTAGTTCATCCAATAAGTGCATTTGTGTCATTGGATGAACATTTACGTCATTTTGTGAATCCCAAGGCTTATTCTAATCACTTTTCGTACTTAAGGAATGTAGTTCATCCAATAAGTGCATTTGTGTCATTGGATGAACATTTACGTCATTTTTGTGCATCCCAACGCTTATTCTAATCACATTTCGTACTTAATGATGTAGTTCATCCAATAAGTGCATTTGTGTCATTGTATGAAAATTTACGTCATTTTGTGCATCCCAAGGCTTATTCTAATCACTTTTCGTATTTAAGGAATGTACTTCATCCAATAAGTGCATTTGTGTCATTGGATGAACATTTACGTCATTTTGTGCATCCCAAGGCTAATTCTAATCACTTATTGTACTAAAGGAATGTAGTTTATTCAATAAGCGTGTTTGTGTCATTGGATGAACATTTACGTCATTTTGTTCATCGCAAGGCTTATTCTAATCACTTTTCGTACTTAAGAAATGTAGTTCATCCAATAAGTGCATTTGTGTCATTGGATGAACATTTATGTCATTTTGTGCATCCCAAGGCTTATTCTAATCACTTTTCAGACCTAAGGAATGAAGTTCATCCAATAAGTGCATTTGTGTCATTGGATGAACATTTACGTCATTTTGTCCATCCCAAGGCTTATTCTAATCAGTTTTCGTACTTCAGGAATGTAGTTCATCCGATAAGTGCATTTGTGTCATTGGATGAACATTTATGTCATTTTGTGCATCCCAAGGCTAATTCTAATCACTTATCGAACTTAACGAAAGTAGTTCATCCAATAAGTGCATTTGTGTCATTGGATGAACATTTACGTCATTTTGTGCATCCCAAGGCTTATTCTAATCACTTTTCGTACTTAAGAAATGTAGTTCATCCATAAGTGCATTTGTGTCATTGGATGAACATTTACGTCATTTTGTGCATCCCAAGGCTTATTCTAATCACTTTTCAGACCTAAGGAATGAAGTTCATCCCATAAGTGCATTTGTGTCATTGGATGAACATTTACGTCATTTTGTGCATCCCAAGGCTTATTCTAATCACTTTTCGTATTTAAGTAATGTAGTTCATCCAATAAGTGCATTTGTGTCATTGGATGAACATTTACGTCATTTTGTGCATCCCAAGGCTTATTCTAATCAGTTTTCGTACATAAGGAATCTAGTTCATCCAATAAGTGCATTTGTGTCATTGGATGAACATTTACGTCATTTTGTGCATCCCAAGGCTTATTCTAATCACTTTTCGTACTTAAGAAATGTAGTTCACCCAATAAGTGCATTTGTGCCATTGGATGAACATTTACGTCATTTTGTGCATCCCAAGGCTTATTCTAATCACTTTTCAGAGCTAAGGAATGGAGTTCATCCAATAAGTGCATTTGTGTCATTGGATGAACATTTACGTCATTTTGTGCTTCCCAAGGCTTATTCTAATCACTATCCATACGAAAGGCATGTAGTTCATCCAATAAGTGCATTTGTCTCATTGGATGATGATTTACGTCATTTTGTGCATTTCAAGGCTTATTCTAATCATCTTCGTACTTCAAGAATGTAATTCATCGCATGAGTGCATTTGTGTCATTGGATGAACATTTACGTCATTTTGTGCTTCCCAAGGCTTATTCTAATCACTTTTCATACTAAAGGAATGTAGTTCATCCAATAAGTGCATTTCTGTCATTGGATGAACATTTACGTCATTTTGTGCATTTCAAGGCTTATTCTAATCACCTTCGTACTTCAAGAATGTAATTCATCGAATGAGTGCATTTGTGTCAATGGATGAACATTTACGTCATTTTTGTGCATCCCAACGCTTATTCTAATCACTATTCGTACTTAAGGAATCTAGTTCATCCAATAAGTGCATTTGTGTCATTGGATGAACATTTACGTCATTTTCGGCATCCCAAGGCTTATTCTAATCACTTTTCGTACTTAAGGAATGTAGTTCATCCAATAAGTGCATTTGTGTCATTGGATGAACATTTACGTCATTTTTGTGCATTCTAACGCTTATTCTAATCACATTTCGTACTTAATGATGTAGTTCATCCAATAAGTGCATTTGTGTCATTGGATGAACATTTACGTCATTTTGTGCATTTCAAGGCTTATTCTAATCACCTTCGTACTTCAAGAATGTAATTCATCGCATGAGTTCATTTGTGTCATTGGATGAACATTTACGTCATTTTGTGCATCCCAATGCTTATTCTTATCACTTTTCTTACATAAGGAATGTAGTTCATCCAATAAGTGCATTTGTGTCATTGGTTGAACATTTACGTCATTTTGTGAATCCCAAGGCTTATTCTAATCAATTTTCGTACTTAAGGAAAGTAGTTCATCCAATAAGTGCATTTGTGTCATTGGATGAACATTTACGTCATTTTTGTGCATTCCAACGCTTATTCTAATCACTTTTCGTATTTAAGGAATGTAGTTCATCCAATAAGTGCATTTGTGTCATTGGATGAACATTTACGTCATTTTGTGCATCCCTAGGCTAATTCTAATCACTTATCGTACTAAAGGAATATAGTTTATTCAATAAGCATGTTTGTGTCATTGGATGAACATTTACGTCATTTTGTGCATCCCAAGGCTTATTCTAATCACTTTTCGTACATAAGAAATGTAGTTCATCCAATAAGTGCATTTGTGTCATTGGTTGAACATTTACGTCATTTTGTGAATCCCAAGGCTTATTCTAATCACTTTTCGTACTTAAGGAATGTAGTTCATCCAATAAGTGCATTTGTGTCATTGGATGAACATTTACGTCATTTTTGTGCATCCCAACGCTTATTCTAATCACATTTCGTACTTAATGATGTAGTTCATCCAATAAGTGCATTTGTGTCATTGGATGAACATTTACGTCATTTTGTGCATCCCAAGGCTTATTCTTATCACTTTTCGTATTTAAGGAATGTAGTTCATCCAATAAGTGCATTTGTGTCATTGGATGAACATTTACGTCATTTTGTGCAACCCAAGGCTAATTCTAATCACTTATCGTACTAAAGGAATGTAGTTTATTCAATAAGCCTTTTTTGTGTCATTGGATGAACATTTACGTCATTTTGTGCATCCCAAGGCTTATTCTAATCACTTTTCGTACTTAAGGAATGTAGTTCATCCAATAAGTGCATTTGTGTCATTGGATGAACATTTACGTCATTTTGTGCATCCCAAGGCTAATTCTAATCACATATCGTACTAAAGGAATGTAGTTTATTCAATAAGCGTGTTTGTGTAATTGGATGAACATTTACGTCATTTTGTGCATCCCAAGGCTTATTCTAATCACTTTTCGTACTTAAGAAATGTAGTTCATCCAATAAGTGCATTTGTGTCATTGGATGAACATTTACGTCATTTTGTGCATCCCAAGGCTTATTCTAATCACTTTTCAGACCTAAGGAATGAAGTTCATCCAATAAGTGCATTTGTGTCATTGGATGAACATTTACGTCATTTTGTCCATCCCAAGGCTTATTCTAATCAGTTTTCGTACTTCAGGAATGTAGTTCATCCGATAAGTGCATTTGTGTCATTGGATGAACATTTATGTCATTTTGTGCATCCCAAGGCTAATTCTAATCACTTATCGAACTTAACGAAAGTAGTTCATCCAATAAGTGCATTTGTGTCATTGGATGAACATTTACGTCATTTTGGGCATCCCAAGGCTTATTCTAATCACTTTTCGTACTTAAGGAATGTAGTTCATCCAATAAGTGCATTTGTGTCATTGGATGAACATTTACGTCATTTTTGTGCATCCCAACGCTTATTCTAATCACATTTCGTACTTAATGATGTAGTTCATCCAATAAGTGCATTTGTGTCATTGGATGAACATTTACGTCATTTTGTGCATCCCAAGGCTTATTCTAATCACTTTTCGTATTTAAGGAATGTAGTTCATCCAATAAGTGCATTTGTGTCATTGGATGAACATTTACGTCATTTTGTGCATCCCAAGGCTAATTCTAATCACTTATCGTACTAAAGGAATGTAGTTTATTCAATAAGCATGTTTGTGTCATTGGATGAACATTTACGTCATTTTGTGCATCCCAAGGCTTATTCTAATCACTTTTCGTACTTAAGAAATGTAGTTCATCCAATAAGTGCATTTGTGTCATTGGATGAACATTTACGTCATTTTGTGCATCCCAAGGCTTATTCTAATCACTTTTCAGAGCTAAGGAATGAAGTTCATCCCATAAGTGCATTTGTGTCATTGGATGAACATTTACGTCATTTTGTGCATCCCAAGACTTATTCTAATCACTTTTCGTACTTAAGGAATGTAGTTTATTCAATAAGTGCATTTGTGTCATTGGATGAACATTTACGTCATTTTTGTGCATCCCAAGGCTAATTCTAATCACTTATCGTACTAAAGGAATGTAGTTTATTCAATAAGCGTGTTTGTGTCATTGGATGAACATTTACGTCATTTTGTGCATCCCAAGGCTAATTCTAATCACTTATCGTACTAAAGGAATGTAGTTTATTCAATAAGC
>JBBPBO010000005.1:51225121-51239006 GCA_037974295.1 Cicer cuneatum | reverse complement strand
ATAAGTGCATTTGTGTCATTGGATGAACATTTACGTCATTTTTGTGCATCCCAAGGCTAATTCTAATCACTTATCGTACTAAAGGAATGTAGTTTATTCAATAAGCTTGTTTGTGTCATTGGATGAACATTTACGTCATTTTGTGCATCCCAAGGCTAATTCTAATCACTTATCGTACTAAAGGAATGTAGTTTATTCAATAAGCGTGTTTGTGTCATTGGATGAACATTTACGTCATTTTGTGCATCCCAAGGCTAATTCTAATCACTTATCGTACTAAAGGAATGTAGTTTATTCAATAAGCTTGTTTGTGTCATTGGATGAACATTTACGTCATTTTGTGCATCCCAAGGCTTATTCTAATCACTTTTCGTACTTAAGAAATGTAGTTCATCCAATAAGTGCATTTGTGTCATTGGATGAACATTTACGTCATTTTGTGCATCCCAAGGCTTATTCTAATCACTTTTCAGAGCTAAGGAATGAAGTTCATCCAATAAGTGCAATTTGTGTCATTGGATGAACATTTACGTCGTTTTGTGCTTCCCAAGGCTTATTCTAATCACTTTTAATACTAAAGGAATGTAGTTCATCCAATAAGTGCATTTGTGTCATTGGATGAACATTTACGTCATTTTGTGAATCCCAAGGCTTATTCTAATCACTTTTCGTACTTAAGGAATGTAGTTCATCCAATAAGTGCATTTGTGTCATTGGATGAACATTTACGTCATTTTTGTGCATCCCAACGCTTATTCTAATCACATTTCGTACTTAATGATGTAGTTCATCCAATAAGTGCATTTGTGTCATTGTATGAAAATTTACGTCATTTTGTGCATCCCAAGGCTTATTCTAATCACTTTTCGTATTTAAGGAATGTACTTCATCCAATAAGTGCATTTGTGTCATTGGATGAACATTTACGTCATTTTGTGCATCCCAAGGCTAATTCTAATCACTTATTGTACTAAAGGAATGTAGTTTATTCAATAAGCGTGTTTGTGTCATTGGATGAACATTTACGTCATTTTGTTCATCGCAAGGCTTATTCTAATCACTTTTCGTACTTAAGAAATGTAGTTCATCCAATAAGTGCATTTGTGTCATTGGATGAACATTTATGTCATTTTGTGCATCCCAAGGCTTATTCTAATCACTTTTCAGACCTAAGGAATGAAGTTCATCCAATAAGTGCATTTGTGTCATTGGATGAACATTTACGTTATTTTGTGCCTCCCAAGGCTTATTCTAATCAGTTTTCGTACTTCAGGAATGTAGTTCATCCGATAAGTGCATTTGTGTCATTGGATGAGCATTTACGTCATTTTGTGCATCCCAAGTCTAATTCTAATCACTTATCGAACTTAACGAAAGTAGTTCATCCAATAAGTGCATTTGTGTCATTGGATGAACATTTACGTCATTTTGTGCATCCCAAGGCTTATTCTCATCACTTAACGTACTAAAGGAATGTAGTTCATCCAATAAGTGCATTTGTGTCATTGGATGAACATTTACGTCATTTTGTGCATCCCATGGCTTATTCTAATCACTTTTCGTATTTAAGTAATGTAGTTCATCCAATAAGTGCATTTATGTCATTGGATGAACATTTACGTCATTTTGTGCATCCCAAGGCTTATTCTAATCACTTTTCGTATTTAAGTAATGTAGTTCATCCAATAAGTGCATTTGTGTCATTGGATGAACATTTACGTCATTTTGTGCATCCCAAGGCTTATTCTAATCACTTTTCAGAGCTAAGGAATGAAGTTCATCCAATAAGTGCATTTGTGTCATTGGATGAACATTTACGTCATTTTGTGCATCCCAAGGCTTATTCTAATCACTTTTCAGACCTAAGGAATGAAGTTCATCCCATAAGTGCATTTGTGTCATTGGATGAACATTTACGTCATTTTGTGCATCCCAAGGCTTATTCTAATCACTTTTCGTATTTAAGTAATGTAGTTCATCCAATAAGTGCATTTGTGTCATTGGATGAACATTTACGTCATTTTGTGCATCCCAAGGCTTATTCTAATCACTTTTCAGAGCTAAGGAATGAAGTTCATCCAATAAGTGCATTTGTGTCATTGGATGAACATTTACGTCATTTTGTGCTTCCCAAGGCTTATTCTAATCACTTTTCATACTAAAGGAATGTAGTTCATCCAATAAGTGCATTTCTGTCATTGGATGAACATTTACGTCATTTTGTGCATTTCAAGGCTTATTCTAATCACCTTCGTACTTCAAGAATGTAATTCATCGAATGAGTGCATTTGTGTCAATGGATGAACATTTACGTCATTTTTGTGCATCCCAACGCTTATTCTAATCACTTTTCGTACTTAAGGAATCTAGTTCATCCAATAAGTGCATTTGTTGCGTTGGATGAACATTTACGTCATTTTCGGCATCCCAAGGCTTATTCTAATCACTTTTCGTACTTAAGGAATGTAGTTCATCCAATAAGTGCATTTGTGTCATTGGATGAACATTTACGTCATTTTTGTGCATCCCAACGCTTATTCTAATCACATTTCGTACTTAATGATGTAGTTCATCCAATAAATGCATTAGTGTCATTGGATGAACATTTACGTCATTTTGTGCATCCCAAGGCTTATTCTAATCACTTTTCGTATTTAAGGAATGTACTTCATCCAATAAGTGCATTTGTGTCATTGGATGAACATTTACGTCATTTTGTGCAACCCAAGGCTAATTCTAATCACTTATTGTACTAAAGGAATGTAGTTTATTCAATAAGCGTGTTTGTGTCATTGGATGAACATTTACGTCATTTTGTTCATCGCAAGGCTTATTCTAATCACTTTTCGTACTTAAGAAATGTAGTTCATCCAATAAGTGCATTTGTGTCATTGGATGAACATTTATGTCATTTTGTGCATCCCAAGGCTTATTCTAATCACTTTTCATACCTATGGAATGAAGTTCATCCAATAAGTGCATTTGTGTCATTGGATGAACAGTTACGTCATTTTGTCCATCCCAAGGCTTATTCTAATCTGTTTTCGTACTTCAAGAATGTAGTTCATCCGATAAGTGCATTTGTGTCATTGGATGAATATTTATGTCATTTTGTGCATCCCAAGGCTAATTCTAATCACTTATCGAACTTAACGAAAGTAGTTCATCCAATAAGTGCATTTGTGTCATTGGATGAACATTTACGTCATTTTGTGCATCCCAAGGCTTATTCTAATCACTTTTCGTACTTAAGAAATGTAGTTCATCCAATAAGTGAATTTGTGTCATTGGATGAACATTTACGTCATTTTGTGCATCCCAAGGCTTATTCTAATCACTTTTCAGACCTAAGGAATGAAGTTCATCCCATAAGTGCATTTGTGTCATTGGATGAACATTTACGTCATTTTGTGCATCCCAAGGCTTATTCTAATCACTTTTCGTACTTAATGAATGTAGTTCATCCAATAAGAGCTATTGTGTCATTGGATGAACATTTACGTCATTTTGTGCATCCCAAGGCTTATTCTAATCATTTATCGTATTTAAGGAATGTAGTTCATCCAATAAGTGCATTTGTGTTATTGGTTGAACATTTACGTCATTTTGTGTATCCCAAGGCTAATTCTAATCACTTATCGTACTAAAGGAATGTAGTTTATTCAATAAACGTGTTTGTGTCATTGGATGAACATTTACGTCATTTTGTGCATCCCAAGGCTTATTCTGATCACTTTTCGTACTTAAGGAATGGAGTTCATTCAATAAGTGCATTCGTGTCATTGGATGATCATTTACGTTATTTTGTGCATTTCAAGGCTTATTCTAATCACCTTCGTACTTCAAGAATGGAATTCATCGAATGAGTGCATTTGTGTCATTGGATGAACATTTACGTCATTTTGTGCATCCCAATGCTTATTCTAATCACTTTTCTTACATAAGGAATGTAGTTCATCCAATAAGTGCATTTGTGTCATTGGATGAACATTTACGTCATTTTGTGCATCCCAAGGCTTATTCTAATCACTTTTCAGACCTAAGGAATGAAGTTCATCCCATAAGTGCATTTGTGTCATTGGATGAACATTTACGTCATTTTGTGCATCCCAAGGCTTATTCTAATCACTTTTCGTATTTAAGTAATGTAGTTCATCCAATAAGTGCATTTGTGTCATTGGATGAACATTTACGTCATTTTGTGCATCCCAAGGCTTATTCTAATCACTTTTCAGAGCTAAGGAATGAAGTTCATCCAATAAGTGCATTTGTGTCATTGGATGAACATTTACGTCATTTTGTGCTTCCCAAGGCTTATTCTAATCACTTTTCATACTAAAGGAATGTAGTTCATCCAATAAGTGCATTTCTGTCAATGGATGAACATTTACGTCATTTTGTGCATTTCAAGGCTTATTCTAATCACCTTCGTACTTCAAGAATGTAATTCATCGAATGAGTGCATTTGTGTCAATGGATGAACATTTACGTCATTTTTGTGCATCCCAACGCTTATTCTAATCACTTTTCGTACTTAAGGAATCTAGTTCATCCAATAAGTGCATTTGTGTCATTGGATGAACATTTACGTCATTTTGTGCATCCCAAGGCTTATTCTAATCACTTTTCGTACTTAAGGAATGTAGTTCATCCAATAAGTGCATTTGTGTCATTGGATGAACATTTACGTCATTTTGTGCATCCCAAGGCTTATTCTAATCACTTTTCAGAGCTAAGGAATGAAGTTCATCCAATAAGTGCATTTGTGTCATTGGATGAACATTTACGTCATTTTGTGCATCCCAAGGCTTATTCTAATCACTTTTCAGACCTAAGGAATGAAGTTCATCCCATAAGTGCATTTGTGTCATTGGATGAACATTTACGTCATTTTGTGCATCCCAAGGCTTATTCTAATCACTTTTCGTATTTAAGTAATGTAGTTCATCCAATAAGTGCATTTGTGTCATTGGATGAACATTTACGTCATTTTGTGCATCCCAAGGCTTATTCTAATCACTTTTCGTATTTAAGTAATGTAGTTCATCCAATAAGTGCATTTGTGTCATTGGATGAACATTTACGTCATTTTGTGCATCCCAAGGCTAATTCTAATCACTTATCGTACTAAAGGAATGTAGTTTATTCAATAAGCGTGTTTGTGTCATTGGATGAACATTTACGTCATTTTGTTCATCGCAAGGCTTATTCTAATCACTTTTCGTACTTAAGAAATGTAGTTCATCCAATAAGTGCATTTGTGTCATTGGATGAACATTTATGTCATTTTGTGCATCCCAAGGCTTATTCTAATCACTTTTCAGACCTAAGGAATGAAGTTCATCCAATAAGTGCATTTGTGTCATTGGATGAACATTTACGTCATTTTGTCCATCCCAAGGCTTATTCTAATCAGTTTTCGTACTTCAGGAATGTAGTTCATCCGATAAGTGCATTTGTGTCATTGGATGAACATTTATGTCATTTTGTGCATCCCAAGGCTAATTCTAATCACTTATCGAACTTAACGAAAGTAGTTCATCCAATAAGTGCATTTGTGTCATTGGATGAACATTTACGTCATTTTGTGCATCCCAAGGCTTATTCTAATCACTTTTCGTACTTAAGAAATGTAGTTCATCCATAAGTGCATTTGTGTCATTGGATGAACATTTACGTCATTTTGTGCATCCCAAGGCTTATTCTAATCACTTTTCAGACCTAAGGAATGAAGTTCATCCCATAAGTGCATTTGTGTCATTGGATGAACATTTACGTCATTTTGTGCATCCCAAGGCTTATTCTAATCACTTTTCGTATTTAAGTAATGTAGTTCATCCAATAAGTGCATTTGTGTCATTGGATGAACATTTACGTCATTTTGTGCATCCCAAGGCTTATTCTAATCACTTTTCAGAGCTAAGGAATGAAGTTCATCCAATAAGTGCATTTGTGTCATTGGATGAACATTTACGTCATTTTGTGCATCCCAAGGCTTATTCTAATCACTTTTCAGACCTAAGGAATGAAGTTCATCCCATAAGTGCATTTGTGTCATTGGATGAACATTTACGTCATTTTGTGCATCCCAAGGCTTATTCTAATCACTTTTCGTATTTAAGTAATGTAGTTCATCCAATAAGTGCATTTGTGTCATTGGATGAACATTTACGTCATTTTGTGCATCCCAAGGCTTATTCTAATCACTTTTCAGAGCTAAGGAATGAAGTTCATCCAATAAGTGCATTTGTGTCATTGGATGAACATTTACGTCATTTTGTGCTTCCCAAGGCTTATTCTAATCACTTTTCATACTAAAGGAATGTAGTTCATCCAATAAGTGCATTTCTGTCATTGGATGAACATTTACGTCATTTTGTGCATTTCAAGGCTTATTCTAATCACCTTCGTACTTCAAGAATGTAATTCATCGAATGAGTGCATTTGTGTCAATGGATGAACATTTACGTCATTTTTGTGCATCCCAACGCTTATTCTAATCACTTTTCGTACTTAAGGAATCTAGTTCATCCAATAAGTGCATTTGTTGCGTTGGATGAACATTTACGTCATTTTCGGCATCCCAAGGCTTATTCTAATCACTTTTCGTACTTAAGGAATGTAGTTCATCCAATAAGTGCATTTGTGTCATTGGATGAACATTTACGTCATTTTTGTGCATCCCAACGCTTATTCTAATCACATTTCGTACTTAATGATGTAGTTCATCCAATAAATGCATTAGTGTCATTGGATGAACATTTACGTCATTTTGTGCATCCCAAGGCTTATTCTAATCACTTTTCATACCTATGGAATGAAGTTCATCCAATAAGTGCATTTGTGTCATTGGATGAACAGTTACGTCATTTTGTCCATCCCAAGGCTTATTCTAATCTGTTTTCGTACTTCAAGAATGTAGTTCATCCGATAAGTGCATTTGTGTCATTGGATGAATATTTATGTCATTTTGTGCATCCCAAGGCTAATTCTAATCACTTATCGAACTTAACGAAAGTAGTTCATCCAATAAGTGCATTTGTGTCATTGGATGAACATTTACGTCATTTTGTGCATCCCAAGGCTTATTCTAATCACTTTTCGTACTTAAGAAATGTAGTTCATCCAATAAGTGAATTTGTGTCATTGGATGAACATTTACGTCATTTTGTGCATCCCAAGGCTTATTCTAATCACTTTTCAGACCTAAGGAATGAAGTTCATCCCATAAGTGCATTTGTGTCATTGGATGAACATTTACGTCATTTTGTGCATCCCAAGGCTTATTCTAATCACTTTTCGAACATAAGGAATGTAGTTCATCCAATAAGTTCATTTGTGTCATTGGATGAACATTTACGTCATTTTGTGCATCCCAAGGCTTATTCTAATCATTTATCGTATTTAAGGAATGTAGTTCATCCAATAAGTGCATTTGTGTTATTGGATGAACATTTACGTCATTTTGTGCATCGCAAGGCTTATTCTAATCACTTTTCAGAGCTAAGGAATGAAGTTCATTCAATAAGTGCAATTGTGTCATTGGATGAACATTTACGTCATTTTGTGGATCCCAAGGCTTATTCTAATCACTTTTCGTACTTAAGAAATGTAGTTCATCCAATAAGTGCATTTGTGTCATTGGATGAACATTTACGTCATTTTGTGCATCCCAAGGCTTATTCTAATCTCTTTTCAGACCTAAGGAATGAAGTTCATCCAATAAGTGCATTTGTGTCATTGGATAGATATTTACGTCATTTTGTGCATCCCAAGGCTTATTCTAATCACTTTTCGTATTTAAGGAATGTAGTTCATCCAATAAGTGCATTTGTGTCATTGGATGAACATTTACGTCATTTTGTGCATCCCTAGGCTAATTCTAATCACTTATCGTACTAAAGGAATGTAGTTTATTCAATAAGCATGTTTGTGTCATTGGATGAACATTTACGTCATTTTGTGCATCCCAAGGTTTATTCTAATTACTTTTCGTACTTAAGAAATGTAGTTCATCCAATAAGTGCATTTGTGTCATTGGATGAACATTTACGTCATTTTGTGCATCGCAAGGCTTATTCTAATCACTTTTCAGAGCTAAGGAATGAAGTTCATTCAATAAGTGCAATTGTGTCATTGGATGAACATTTACGTCATTTTGTGGATCCCAAGGCTTATTCTAATCACTTTTCGTACTTAAGGAATGTAGTTCATCCAATAATTGCATTTGTGTCATTGGATGAACATTTACGTCATTTTTGTGCATCCCAATGCTTATTCTAATCACTTTTCGTACTTAAGGAATCTAGTTCATCCAATAAGTGCATTTGTGTCATTGGATGAACATTTACGTCATTTTGGGCATCCAAAGGCTTATTCTAATCACTTTTCTTAATTAAGGAATGTAGTTCATCCAATAAGTGCAATTGTGTCATTGGATGAACATTAATGTCATTTTGTGCATCCCAAGGCTTATTCTAATCATATATCGTATATAAGGAATGTAGTTCATCCAATAAGTGCATTTGTGTTATTGGATGAATATTAACGTCATTTTGTGCATCCCAAGGCTAATTCTAATCACTTATCGTACTAAAGGAATGTAGTTTATTCAATAAGCGTGTTTGTGTCATTGGATGAACATTTACGTCATTTTGTTCATCGCAAGGCTTATTCTAATCACTTTTCGTACTTAAGAAATGTAGTTCATCCAATAAGTGCATTTGTGTCATTGGATGAACATTGATGTCATTTTGTGCATCCCAAGGCTTATTCTAATCACTTTTCAGACCTATGGATTGATGTTCATCCAATAAGTGCATTTGTGTCATTGGATGAACATTTACGTCATTTTGTCCATCCCAAGGCTTATTCTAATCAGTTTTCGTACTTCAGGAATGTAGTTCATCCGATAAGTGCATTTGTGTCATTGGATGAACATTTATGTCATTTTGTGCATCCCAAGGCTAATTCTAATCACTTATCGAACTTAACGAAAGTAGTTCATCCAATAAGTGCATTTGTGTCATTGGATGAACATTTACGTCATTTTGTGCATCCCAAGGCTTATTCTAATCACTTTTCGTACTTAAGAAATGTAGTTCATCCAATAAGTGCATTTGTGTCATTGGATGAACATTTACGTCATTTTGTGCATCCCAAGGCTTATTCTAATCACTTTTCAGACCTAAGGAATGAAGTTCATCCCATAAGTGCATTTGTGTCATTGGATGAACATTTACGTCATTTTGTGCTTCCCAAGGCTTATTCTAATCACTTTTCATACTAAAGGAATGTAGTTCATCCAATAAGTGCATTTCTGTCAATGGATGAACATTTACGTCATTTTGTGCATTTCAAGGCTTATTCTAATCACCTTCGTACTTCAAGAATGTAATTCATCGAATGAGTGCATTTGTGTCAATGGATGAACATTTACGTCATTTTTGTGCATCCCAACGCTTATTCTAATCACTTTTCGTACTTAAGGAATCTAGTTCATCCAATAAGTGCATTTGTGTCATTGGATGAACATTTACGTCATTTTGTGCATCCCAAGGCTTATTCTAATCACTTTTCGTACTTAAGGAATGTAGTTCATCCAATAAGTGCATTTGTGTCATTGGATGAACATTTACGTCATTTTGTGCATCCCAAGGCTTATTCTAATCACTTTTCGTACTTAAGGAATGTAGTTCATCCAATAAGTGCATTTGTGTCATTGGATGAACATTTACGACATTTTGTCCATCCCAAGGTGTATTCTAATCATTTTTCGTACTTAAGGAATGTAGTTCATCCAATAAGGGCGTTTTTGTCATTAATTTAACATTTACGTCATTTTGTGAATTCCAAGGCTTATTCTAAACACTTTTCGTACTTAAGGAATGTAGTTCATCCAATAAGTGCGTTTGTGTCATTCGAAGAACATTTACGTCATTTTGTGCATCCCAAGGCTTATTCTAATCACTTTTCGTACTTAAGGAATGTAGTTCATCCAATAAGTGCATTTGTGTCATTGGATGAACATTTACGTCATTTTGTGCATCCCAAGGCTTATTCTAATCACTTTTTGTACGTAAGGAATTTAGTTTATCCAATAAGAGCTATTGTGTCATTAATTTAACATTTACGTCATTTTATGCATTCCAATGCTTATTCTAATCACTTTTTGTACTTAAGCAATGTAGTTCATCCAATAAGTGCATTTGTGTCATTGGATGAACATTTACGTCATTTTTGTGCATTCCAAGGCTTATTCTAATCACTTTTCGTACATAAGGATTGTAGTTCATCCAATAAGTGCATTTGTGTCATTGGATAAACATTTACATCATTTTGTGCATCCCAAGGCTTATTCTAATCACTTTTCGTACTTAAGGAATGTAGTTCATGCAATAAGTGCATTTGTGTCATTAGATGAACATTTACGTCATTTTGTGCATCCCAAGGCTTATTCTAATCACTTTTCGTACTTAAGGAATGTAGTTCATCCAATAAGTGCATTTGTGTCATTGGATAAACATTTACGTCATTTTGTGCATCCCAAGGCTTATTCTAATCACTTTTCGTACTTAAGAAATGTAGTTCATCCAATAAGTGCATTTGTGTCATTGGATGAACATTTACGTCATTTTGTGCATCCCAAGGCTTATTCTAATCTCTTTTCAGACCTAAGGAATGAAGTTCATCCAATAAGTGCATTTGTGTCATTAGATGAATATTTACGTCATTTTGTGCATCCCAAGGCTTATTCTAATCACTTTTCGTATTTAAGGAATGTAGTTCATCCAATAAGTGCATTTGTGTCATTGGATGAACATTTACGTCATTTTGTGCATCCCTAGGCTAATTCTAATCACTTATCGTACTAAAGGAATGTAGTTTATTCAATAAGCATGTTTGTGTCATTGGATGAACATTTACGTCATTTTGTGCATCCCAAGGTTTATTCTAATTACTTTTCGTACTTCAGAAATGTAGTTCATCCAATAAGTGCATTTGTGTCATTGGATGAACATTTACGTCATTTTGTGCATCGCAAGGCTTATTCTAATCACTTTTCAGAGCTAAGGAATGAAGTTCATTCAATAAGTGCAATTGTGTCATTGGATGAACATTTACGTCATTTTGTGGATCCCAAGGCTTATTCTAATCACTTTTCGTACTTAAGGAATGTAGTTCATCCAATAATTGCATTTGTGTCATTGGATGAACATTTACGTCATTTTTGTGCATCCCAACGCTTATTCTAATCACTTTTCGTACTTAAGGAATCTAGTTCATCCAATAAGTGCATTTGTGTCATTGGATGAACATTTACGTCATTTTGGGCATCCAAAGGCTTATTCTAATCACTTTTCTTAATTAAGGAATGTAGTTCATCCAATAAGTGCAATTGTGTCATTGGATGAACATTAATGTCATTTTGTGCATCCCAAGGCTTATTCTAATCATATATCGTATATAAGGAATGTAGTTCATCCAATAAGTGCATTTGTGTTATTGGATGAATATTAACGTCATTTTGTGCATCCCAAGGCTAATTCTAATCACTTATCGTACTAAAGGAATGTAGTTTATTCAATAAGCGTGTTTGTGTCATTGGATGAACATTTACGTCATTTTGTTCATCGCAAGGCTTATTCTAATCACTTTTCGTACTTAAGAAATGTAGTTCATCCAATAAGTGCATTTGTGTCATTGGATGAACATTTATGTCATTTTGTGCATCCCAAGGCTTATTCTAATCACTTTTCAGACCTAAGGAATGAAGTTCATCCAATAAGTGCATTTGTGTCATTGGATGAACATTTACGTTATTTTGTGCCTCCCAAGGCTTATTCTAATCAGTTTTCGTACTTCAGGAATGTAGTTCATCCGATAAGTGCATTTGTGTCATTGGATGAGCATTTACGTCATTTTGTGCATCCCAAGTCTAATTCTAATCACTTATCGAACTTAACGAAAGTAGTTCATCCAATAAGTGCATTTGTGTCATTGGATGAACATTTACGTCATTTTGTGCATCCCAAGGCTTATTCTCATCACTTAACGTACTAAAGGAATGTAGTTCATCCAATAAGTGCATTTGTGTCATTGGATGAACATTTACGTCATTTTGTGCATCCCATGGCTTATTCTAATCACTTTTCGTATTTAAGTAATGTAGTTCATCCAATAAGTGCATTTATGTCATTGGATGAACATTTACGTCATTTTGTGCATCCCAAGGCTTATTCTAATCACTTTTCGTATTTAAGTAATGTAGTTCATCCAATAAGTGCATTTGTGTCATTGGATGAACATTTACGTCATTTTGTGCATCCCAAGGCTAATTCTAATCACTTATCGTACTAAAGGAATGTAGTTTATTCAATAAGCGTGTTTGTGTCATTGGATGAACATTGACATCATTTTGTGCATCCCAAGGCTTATTCTAATCACTTTTCGTACTTAAGAAATGTAGTTCATCCAATAAGTGCATTTGTGTCATTGGATGAACATTTACGTCATTTTGTGCATCCCAAGGCTTATTCTAATCACTTTTCAGAGCTAAGGAATGAAGTTCATCCAATAAGTGCAATTTGTGTCATTGGATGAACATTTACGTCGTTTTGTGCTTCCCAAGGCTTATTCTAATCACTTTTAATACTAAAGGAATGTAGTTCATCCAATAAGTGCATTTGTGTCATTGGATGAACATTTACGTCATTTTGTGAATCCCAAGGCTTATTCTAATCACTTTTCGTACTTAAGGAATGTAGTTCATCCAATAAGTGCATTTGTGTCATTGGATGAACATTTACGTCATTTTTGTGCATCCCAACGCTTATTCTAATCACATTTCGTACTTAATGATGTAGTTCATCCAATAAGTGCATTTGTGTCATTGGATTAATATTTACGTCATTTTGTGCATCCCAAGGCTTATTCTAATCACTTTTCGTATTTAAGGAATGTAGTTCATCCAATAAGTGCATTTGTGTCATTGGATGAACATTTACGTCATTTTGTGCATCCCTAGGCTAATTCTAATCACTTATCGTACTAAAGGAATGTAGTTTATTCAATAAGCATGTTTGTGTCATTGGATGAA
The DNA here is from genome assembly GCA_037974295.1 of Cicer cuneatum. Classification (NCBI taxonomy): domain Eukaryota; kingdom Viridiplantae; phylum Streptophyta; class Magnoliopsida; order Fabales; family Fabaceae; genus Cicer; species Cicer cuneatum. The sequence continues at coordinate 51,225,907 of JBBPBO010000005.1, read as the reverse complement.
CATTTACGTCATTTTGTGCATCCCAAGGTTTATTCTAATTACTTTTCGTACTTAAGAAATGTAGTTCATCCAATAAGTGCATTTGTGTCATTGGATGAACATTTACGTCATTTTGTGCATCGCAAGGCTTATTCTAATCACTTTTCAGAGCTAAGGAATGAAGTTCATTCAATAAGTGCAATTGTGTCATTGGATGAACATTTACGTCATTTTGTGGATCCCAAGGCTTATTCTAATCACTTTTCGTACTTAAGGAATGTAGTTCATCCAATAATTGCATTTGTGTCATTGGATGAACATTTACGTCATTTTTGTGCATCCCAACGCTTATTCTAATCACTTTTCGTACTTAAGGAATCTAGTTCATCCAATAAGTGCATTTGTGTCATTGGATGAACATTTACGTCATTTTGGGCATCCAAAGGCTTATTCTAATCACTTTTCTTAATTAAGGAATGTAGTTCATCCAATAAGTGCAATTGTGTCATTGGATGATCATTAATGTCATTTTGTGCATCCCAAGGCTTATTCTAATCATATATCGTATATAAGGAATGTAGTTCATCCAATAAGTGCATTTGTGTTATTGGATGAACATTAACGTCATTTTGTGCATCCCAAGGCTAATTCTAATCACCTATCGTACTAAAGGAATGTAGTTTATTCAATAAGCGTGTTTGTGTCATTGAATGAACATTTACGTCATTTTGTGCATCCCAAGGCTTATTCTGATCACTTTTCGTACTTAAGAAATGTAGTTAATCTAATAAGTGCATTTGTGTCATT
>JBBPBO010000005.1:51198117-51223662 GCA_037974295.1 Cicer cuneatum | reverse complement strand
GTCATTTTGTGCATCCCAAGGCTTATTCTAATCACTTTTCAGACCTAAGGAATGAAGTTCATCCAATAAGTGCATTTGTGTCATTGGATGAACATTTACGTCATTTTGTCCATCCCAAGGCTTATTCTAATCAGTTTTCGTACTTCAGGAATGTAGTTCATCCGATAAGTGCATTTGTGTCATTGGATGAACATTTATGTCATTTTGTGCATCCCAAGGCTAATTCTAATCACTTATCGAACTTAACGAAAGTAGTTCATCCAATAAGTGCATTTGTGTCATTGGATGAACATTTACGTCATTTTGTGCATCCCAAGGCTTATTCTAATCACTTTTCGTACTTAAGAAATGTAGTTCATCCAATAAGTGAATTTGTGTCATTGGATGAACATTTACGTCATTTTGTGCATCCCAAGGCTTATTCTAATCACTTTTCAGACCTAAGGAATGAAGTTCATCCCATAAGTGCATTTGTGTCATTGGATGAACATTTACGTCATTTTGTGCATCCCAAGGCTTATTCTAATCACTTTTCGAACATAAGGAATGTAGTTCATCCAATAAGTTCATTTGTGTCATTGGATGAACATTTACGTCATTTTGTGCATCCCAAGGCTTATTCTAATCATTTATCGTATTTAAGGAATGTAGTTCATCCAATAAGTGCATTTGTGTTATTGGATGAACATTTACGTCATTTTGTGCATCCCAAGGCTAATTCTAATCACTTATCGTACTAAAGGAATGTAGTTTATTCAATAAACGTGTTTGTGTCATTGGATGAACAATTACGTCATTTTGTGCATCCCAAGGCTTATTCTGATCACTTTTCGTACTTAAGGAATGGAGTTCATCCAATAAGTGCATTCGTGTCATTGGATGATCATTTACGTTATTTTGTGCATTTCAAGGCTTATTCTAATCACCTTCGTACTTCAAGAATGGAATTCATCGAATGAGTGCATTTGTGTCATTGGATGAACATTTACGTCATTTTGTGCATCCCAATGCTTATTCTAATCACTTTTCTTACATAAGGAATGTAGTTCATCCAATAAGTGCATTTGTGTCATTGGTTGAACATTTACGTCATTTTGTGAATCCCAAGGCTTATTCTAATCACTTTTCGTACTTAAGGAATGTAGTTCATCCAATAAGTGCATTTGTGTCATTGGATAAACATTTACGTCATTTTGTGCATCCCAAGGCTTATTCTAATCACTTTTCGTACTTAAGAAATGTAGTTCATCCAATAAGTGCATTTGTGTCATTGGATGAACATTTACGTCATTTTGTGCATCCCAAGGCTTATTCTAATCACTTTTCAGACCTAAGGAATGAAGTTCATCCAATAAGTGCATTTGTGTCATTGGATGAACATTTACGTCATTTTGTCCATCCCAAGGCTTATTCTAATCAGTTTTCGTACTTCAGGAATGTAGTTCATCCGATAAGTGCATTTGTGTCATTGGATGAACATTTATGTCATTTTGTGCATCCCAAGGCTAATTCTAATCACTTATCGAACTTAACGAAAGTAGTTCATCCAATAAGTGCATTTGTGTCATTGGATGAACATTTACGTCATTTTGTGCATCCCAAGGCTTATTCTAATCACTTTTCGTACTTAAGAAATGTAGTTCATCCAATAAGTGAATTTGTGTCATTGGATGAACATTTACGTCATTTTGTGCATCCCAAGGCTTATTCTAATCACTTTTCAGACCTAAGGAATGAAGTTCATCCCATAAGTGCATTTGTGTCATTGGATGAACATTTACGTCATTTTGTGCATCCCAAGGCTTATTCTAATCACTTTTCGAACATAAGGAATGTAGTTCATCCAATAAGTTCATTTGTGTCATTGGATGAACATTTACGTCATTTTGTGCATCCCAAGGCTTATTCTAATCATTTATCGTATTTAAGGAATGTAGTTCATCCAATAAGTGCATTTGTGTTATTGGATGAACATTTACGTCATTTTGTGCATCCCAAGGCTAATTCTAATCACTTATCGTACTAAAGGAATGTAGTTTATTCAATAAACGTGTTTGTGTCATTGGATGAACAATTACGTCATTTTGTGCATCCCAAGGCTTATTCTGATCACTTTTCGTACTTAAGGAATGGAGTTCATCCAATAAGTGCATTCGTGTCATTGGATGATCATTTACGTTATTTTGTGCATTTCAAGGCTTATTCTAATCACCTTCGTACTTCAAGAATGGAATTCATCGAATGAGTGCATTTGTGTCATTGGGTGAACATTTACGTCATTTTGTGCATCCCAATGCTTATTCTAATCACTTTTCTTACATAAGGAATGTAGTTCATCCAATAAGTGCATTTGTGTCATTGGTTGAACATTTACGTCATTTTGGGAATCCCAAGGCTTATTCTAATCACTTTTCGTACTTAAGGAATGTAGTTCATCCAATAAGTGCATTTGTGTCATTGGATAAACATTTACGTCATTTTGTGCATCCCAAGGCTTATTCTAATCACTTTTCGTACTTAAGAAATGTAGTTCATCCAATAAGTGCATCTGTGTCATTGGATGAACATTTACGTCATTTTGTGCATCCCAAGGCTTATTCTAATCTCTTTTCAGACCTAAGGAATGAAGTTCATCCAATAAGTGCATTTGTGTCATTGGATGAATATTTACGTCATTTTGTGCATCCCAAGGCTTATTCTAATCACTTTTCGTATTTAAGGAATGTAGTTCATCCAATAAGTGCATTTGTGTCATTGGATGAACATTTACGTCATTTTGTGCATCCCTAGGCTAATTCTAATCACTTATCGTACTAAAGGAATGTAGTTTATTCAATAAGCATGTTTGTGTCATTGGATGAACATTTACGTCATTTTGTGCATCCCAAGGTTTATTCTAATTACTTTTCGTACTTCAGAAATGTAGTTCATCCAATAAGTGCATTTGTGTCATTGGATGAACATTTACGTCATTTTGTGCATCGCAAGGCTTATTCTAATCACTTTTCAGAGCTAAGGAATGAAGTTCATTCAATAAGTGCAATTGTGTCATTGGATGAACATTTACGTCATTTTGTGGATCCCAAGGCTTATTCTAATCACTTTTCGTACTTAAGGAATGTAGTTCATCCAATAATTGCATTTGTGTCATTGGATGAACATTTACGTCATTTTTGTGCATCCCAACGCTTATTCTAATCACTTTTCGTACTTAAGGAATCTAGTTCATCCAATAAGTGCATTTGTGTCATTGGATGAACATTTACGTCATTTTGGGCATCCAAAGGCTTATTCTAATCACTTTTCTTAATTAAGGAATGTAGTTCATCCAATAAGTGCAATTGTGTCATTGGATGAACATTAATGTCATTTTGTGCATCCCAAGGCTTATTCTAATCATATATCGTATATAAGGAATGTAGTTCATCCAATAAGTGCATTTGTGTTATTCGATGAACATTAACGTCATTTTGTGCATCCCAAGGCTAATTCTAATCACTTATCGTACTAAAGGAATGTAGTTTATTCAATAAGCGTGTTTGTGTCATTGAATGAACATTTACGTCATTTTGTGCATCCCAAGGCTTATTCTGATCACTTTTCGTACTTAAGAAATGTAGTTAATCTAATAAGTGCATTTGTGTCATTGGATGAACATTTACGTCATTTTGTGCATCCCAAGGCTTATTCTAATCACTTTTCAGACCTAAGGAATGAAGTTCGTCCAATAAGTGCATTTGTGTCATTGGATAAACATTTACGTAATTTTGTGCATCCCAAGGCTTATTCTAATAACTTTTTGTACTTAAGAAATGTAGTTCATCCAATAAGTGCATTTGTGTCATTGGATGAACATTTACGTCATTTTGTGCATCCCAAGGCTTATTATAATCACTTTTCGTACTTAAGGAATGTAGTTCATCCAATAAGTGCATTTGTGTCATTGGATGAACATTTACGTCATTTTTGTGCATCCCAACGCTTATTCTAATCACTTTTCGTACTTAAGGAATGTAGTTCATCCAATAAGTGCATTTGTGTCATTGGATGAACATTTACGTCATTTTGTGCATCCCAAGGCTTATTCTAATCACATTTCGTATTTAAGGAATGTAGTTCATCCAATAAGGGCATTTGTGTCATTGGACGAACATTTACGTCATTTTGTGCATCCCAAGGCTTATTCTTATCAATTATCGTACTAAAGGAATGTAGTTTATTCAATAAGTGTGTTTGTGTCATTGGATGAACATTTACGTCATTTTTGTGCATCCCAAGGCTTATTCTAATCACTTTTCGTACTTAAGAAATGTAGTTCATCCAATAAGTGCATTTGTGTCATTGGATGAACATTTATGTCATTTTGTGCATCCCAAGGCTTATTCTAATCACTTTTCAGACCTAAGGAATGAAGTTCATCCAATAAGTGCATTTGTGTCATTGGATGAACATTTACGTCATTTTGTGCATCCCAAGGCTTATTCTAATCAGTTTTCGTACTTAAGGAATGTAGTTCATCCGATAAGTGCATTTGTGTCATTGGATGAACATTTACGTCATTTTGTGCATCCCAAGGCTAATTGTAATCACTTATCGAACTTAACGAAAGTAGTTCATCCAATAAGTGCATTTGTGTCATTGGATGAACATTTACGTCATTTTGTGCATCCCAAGGCTTATTCCAATCACTTTTCGTACTTAAGGAATGTAGTTCATCCAATAAGAGCGTTTGTGTCACTAATTTATCATTTACGTCATTTTGTGCATGCCAAGGCTTATTCTAATAACTTTTTAAACTTAAAGAAAGTTGTTCATCCAATAAGTGCATTTGTATCATTGGATGAACATTTACGTCATTTTGTGCATCCCAATGCTTATTCTGATCACTTTTTTTACTTCAGGAATGTAGTTCATCCAATAAGTACATTTGTGTCATTGAATGAACATTTATGTCATTTTGTGCATCCCAAGGCTAATTCTAATCACTTATCGTACTAAAGGAATGTAGTTTATTCAATAAGTGTGTTTGTGTCATTGGATGAACATTTACGTCATTTTGTGCATCCCAAGGCTTATTCTAATCATTTATCGTATTTAAGGAATGTAGTTCATCCAATAAGTGCATTTATGTTATTGGATGAACATTTACGTCATTTTGTGCATCCCCAGGCTAATTCTAATCACTTATCGTACTAAAGGAATGTAGTTTATTCAATAAGCGTGTTTGTGTCATTGGATGAACATTTACGTCATTTTGTGCATCCCAAGGCTTATTCTGATCACTTTTCGTACTTAAGAAATGTAGTTCATCCAATAAGTGCATTTGTGTCATTGGATGAACATTTACGTCATTTTGTGCATCCCAAGGCTTATTTTAATCACTTTTCGTACTTAAGAAATGTAGTTCATCCAATAAGTGCATTTGTGTCATTGATTGAACATTTACGTCATTTTGTGCATCCCAAGGGTTATTCTAATCACTTTTCAGACCTAAGGAATGAAGTTCATCCCATAAGTGCATTTGTGTCATTTGATGAACATTTACGTCATTTTGTGCATCTTAAGGCTTATTCTAATCACTTTTCGAACTTAAGGAATGTAGTTCATCCAATAAGTGCATTTGTGTCATTGGATGAACATTTACTTCATTTTGTGCATCCCAAAGGCTTATTCTAATCATTTATCGTATTTAAGGAATGTAGTTCATCCAATAAGTGCATTTGTGTTATTGGATGAACATTTACGTCATTTTGTGCATCCCAAGGCTAATTCTAATCACTTATCGTACTAAAGGAATGTAGTTTATTCAATAAGCGTGTTTGTGTCATTGGATGAACATTTACGTCATTTTGTGCATCCCAAGGCTTATTCTGATCACTTTTCGTACTTAAGAAATGTAGTTAATCCAATAAGTGCATTTGTGTCATTGGATGAACATTTACGTCATTTTTGCATCCCAAGGCTTATTCTAATCACTTTTCAGACCTAAGGTATGAAGTTCATCCAATAAGTGCATTTGTGTTATTGGATAAACATTTACGTCATTTTGTGCATCCCAAGGCTTATTCTCATCACTTTTCGTACTTAAGGAATGTAGTTCATCCAATAAGTGCATTGGTGTCATTGGATAAACATTTACGTCATTTTGTGCATCCCAAGGCTTATTCTAGTCACTTTTCAGACCTAAGGAATGAAGTTCATCCAATAAGTGCATTTGTATCATTGGATGAACATTTACGTCATTTTGTGCATCCCAAGGCTTATTCTAATCACTTTTCCTATTTAAGGAATGTAGTTCATCCAATAAGGGCATTTGTGTCATTGGATGAACATTTATGTCATTTTGTGCATGCCAAGGCTTATTCTAATCACTTATCGTACTAAAGGAATGTAGTTTATTCAATAAGTGTGTTTGTGTCATTGGATGAACATTTACGTCATTTTGTGCATCCCAAGGCTTATTCTAATCACTTATCGAACTTAAAGAAAGTAGTTCATCCAATAAGTGCATTTGTGTCATTGGATGAACATTTACGTCATTTTGTGCATCCCAAGGCTTATTCTAATCAATTTTCGTACTTAAGGAATGTAGTTCATCCAATAAGTGCATTTGTGTCATTGGATGAACATTTACGTCATTTTTGTGCATCCCAACGCTTATTCTAATCACTTTTCGTACTTAAGGAATGTAATTCATCCAATAAGTGCATTTGTGTCATTGGATGAACATTTACGTCATTTTGTGCATCCCAAGGCTAATTCTAATCACTTAACGAACTTAAAGAAAGTAGTTCATCCAATAAGTGCATTTGTGTCATTGGATGAACATTTACGTCATTCTGTGCATCCCAAGGCTTATTCTAATCACTTTTCGTATTTAAGGAATGTAGTTCATCCAATAAGTGCATTTGTGTCATTGGATGAACATTTACGTCATTTTGTGCATCCCAAGGCTAATTCTAATCAATTATCGAACTTAAAGAAAGTAGTTCATCAAATAAGTGCATTTGTGTCATTGGATGAACATTTACGTCATTGTGTGCATCCCAAGGCTTATTCTAATCACTTTTCGTATTTAAGGAATGTAGTTCATTCGATAAATGCATTTGTCATTGGATGAACATTTACGTTATTTTGTCCATCCAAAGGCTAATTCTAATCACTTATCGAACTAAAGGAATGTAGTTTATTTAATAAGCGTGTTTGTGTCATTGGATGAACATTTACGTCATTTTGTGCATCCCAAGGCTTATTCTAATCACTTATCAAACTTAAAGAATGTAGTTCATCCAATAAGTGCATTTGTGTCATTGGATGAACATTTACGTCATTTTGTGCATCCCAAGGCTAATTCTAATCACTTATCGAACTTAAAGAAAGTAGTTCATCCAATCAGTGCATTTGTGTCATTGGATGAACATTTACGTCATTTTGTGCATCCCAAGGGTAATTCTAATCACTTATCGAACTTAAAGAAATTAGTTCATCTAATAAGTGCATTTGTGTCATTGGATGAACATTTACGTCATTGTGTGCATCCCAAAGCTTATTCTAATCACTTTTCGTATTTAAGGAATGTAGTTCATCCGATAAATGCATTTGTCATTGGATGAACATTTACGTCATTTTGTGCATCCAAAGGCTAATTCTAATCACTTATCGAACTAAAGGAATGTAGTTTATTTAATAAGCGTGTTTGTGTCATTGGATGAACATTTACGTCATTTTGTGCATCCCAAGGCTTATTCTAATCACTTATCAAACTTAAAGAATGTAGTTCATCCAATAAGTGCATTTGTGTCATTGGATGAACATTTACGTCATTTTGTGCATCCCAAGGCTAATTCTAATCACTTATCGAACTTAAAGAAAGTAGTTCATCCAATCAGTGCATTTGTGTCATTGGATGAACATTTACGTCATTTTGTGCATCCCAAGGCTAATTCTAATCACTTATCGAACTTAAAGAAATTAGTTCATCTAATAAGTGCATTTGTGTCATTGGATGAACATTTACGTCATTGTGTGCATCCCAAGGCTTATTCTAATCACTTTTCGTATTTAAGGAATGTAGTTCATCCGATAAATGCATTTGTCATTGGATGAACATTTACGTCATTTTGTGCATCCAAAGGCTAATTCTAATCACTTATCGAACTAAAGGAATGTAGTTTATTTAATAAGCGTGTTTGTGTCATTGGATGAACATTTACGTCATTTTGTGCATCCCAAGGCTAATTCTAATCACTTATCGAACTTAAAGAAAGTAGTTCATCCAATAAGTGCATTTGTGTCATTGGATGAACATTTACGTCATTTTGTGCATCCCAAGGCTAATTCTAATCACTTATCGAACTTAAAGAAATTAGTTCATCCAATAAGTGCATTTGTGTCATTGGATGAACATTTACGTCATTTTGTGCATCCCAAGGCTTATTCTAATCAATTTTCATACTTGAGGAATGTAGTTCATCCAATAACTGCATTTGTGTCATTGGATGAACATTTACGTCATTTTTGTGCATCCCAATGCTTATCTAATCACTTTTCGTACTTAAGGAATGTAATTCATCCAATAAGTGCATGTGTCATTGGATGAACATTTACGTCATTTTGTGCATCCCAAGGCTAATTCTAATCACTTATCGAACTTAAAGAAAGTAGTTCATCCAATAAGTGCATTTGTGTCATTGGATGAACATTTACGTCATTCTGTGCATCCCAAGGCTTATTCTAATCACTTTTCGTATTTAAGGAATGTAGTTCATCCAATAAGTGCATTTGTGTCATTGGATGAACATTTACGTCATTTTGTGCATCCCAAGGCTAATTCTAATCAATTATCGAACTTAACGAAAGTAGTTCATCAAATAAGTGCATTTGTGTCATTGGATGAACATTTACGTCATTGTGTGCATCCCAAGGCTTATTCTAATCACTTTTCGTATTTAAGGAATGTAGTTCATCCGATAAATGCATTTGTCATTGGATGAACATTTACGTTATTTTGTCCATCCAAAGGCTAATTCTAATCATTTATCGAACTAAAGGAATGTAGTTTATTTAATAAGCGTGTTTGTGTCATTGGATGAACATTTACGTCATTTTGTGCATCCCAAGGCTTATTCTAATCACTTATCAAACTTAAAGAATGTAGTTCATCCAATAAGTGCATTTGTGTCATTGGATGAACATTTACGTCATTTTGTGCATCCCAAGGCTAATTCTAATCACTTATCGAACTTAAAGAAAGTAGTTCATCCAATCAGTGCATTTGTGTCATTGGATGAACATTTACGTCATTTTGTGCATCCCAAGGCTAATTCTAATCACTTATCGAACTTAAAGAAATTAGTTCATCTAATAAGTGCATTTGTGTCATTGGATGAACATTTACGTCATTGTGTGCATCCCAAGGCTTATTCTAATCACTTTTCGTATTTAAGGAATGTAGTTCATCCGATAAATGCATTTGTCATTGGATGAACATTTACGTCATTTTGTGCATCCAAAGGCTAATTCTAATCACTTATCGAACTAAAGGAATGTAGTTTATTTAATAAGCGTGTTTGTGTCATTGGATGAACATTTACGTCATTTTGTGCATCCCAAGGCTAATTCTAATCACTTATCGAACTTAAAGAAAGTAGTTCATCCAATAAGTGCATTTGTGTCATTGGATGAACATTTACGTCATTTTGTGCATCCCAAGGCTAATTCTAATCACTTATCGAACTTAAAGAAATTAGTTCATCCAATAAGTGCATTTGTGTCATTGGATGAACATTTACGTCATTTTGTGCATCCCAAGGCTTATTCTAATCAATTTTCATACTTGAGGAATGTAGTTCATCCAATAACTGCATTTGTGTCATTGGATGAACATTTACGTCATTTTTGTGCATCCCAATGCTTATCTAATCACTTTTCGTACTTAAGGAATGTAATTCATCCAATAAGTGCATGTGTCATTGGATGAACATTTACGTCATTTTGTGCATCCCAAGGCTAATTCTAATCACTTATCGAACTTAAAGAAAGTAGTTCATCCAATAAGTGCATTTGTGTCATTGGATGAACATTTACGTCATTCTGTGCATCCCAAGGCTTATTCTAATCACTTTTCGTATTTAAGGAATGTAGTTCATCCAATAAGTGCATTTGTGTCATTGGATGAACATTTACGTTATTTTGTGCATCCCAAGGCTAATTCTAATCAATTATCGTACTAAAAGAATGTAGTTTATTCAATAAGCGTGTTTGTGTCATTGGATGAACATTTACGTCATTTTGTACATTCCAAGGCTTATTCTAATCACTTTTCGTACTTAAGAAATGTAGTTCATCCAATAAGCGTGTTTGTGTCATTGGATGAACATTTACGTCATTTTGTGCATCCCAAGGCTTATTCTAATCACTTTTCCTATTTAAGGAATGTAGTTCATCCAATAAGGGCATTTGTGTCATTGGATGAACATTTACGTCATTTTGTGCATGCCAAGGCGTATTCTAATCACTTTTCGTACTAAAGGAATGTAGTTTATTCAATAAGTGTGTTTGTGTCATTGGATGAACATTTACGTCATTTTGTGCATCCCAAGGCTTATTCTAATCACTTATCGAACTTAAAGAAAGTAGTTCATCCAATAAGTGCATTTGTGTCATTGGATGAACATTTACGTCATTTTGTGCATCCCAAGGCTAATTCTAATCACTTATCGAACTTAAAGAAAGTAGTTCATCCAATAAGTGCATTTGTGTCATTGGATGAACATTTACGTCATTCTGTGCATCCCAAGGCTTATTCTAATCACTTTTCGTATTTAAGGAATGTAGTTCATCCAATAAGTGCATTTGTGTCATTGGATGAACATTTACGTTATTTTGTGCATCCCAAGGCTAATTCTAATCAATTATCGTACTAAAAGAATGTAGTTTATTCAATAAGCGTGTTTGTGTCATTGGATGAACATTTACGTCATTTTGTACATTCCAAGGCTTATTCTAATCACTTTTCGTACTTAAGAAATGTAGTTCATCCAATAAGCGTGTTTGTGTCATTGGATGAACATTTACGTCATTTTGTGCATCCCAAGGCTTATTCTAATCACTTTTCCTATTTAAGGAATGTAGTTCATCCAATAAGGGCATTTGTGTCATTGGATGAACATTTACGTCATTTTGTGCATGCCAAGGCGTATTCTAATCACTTTTCGTACTAAAGGAATGTAGTTTATTCAATAAGTGTGTTTGTGTCATTGGATGAACATTTACGTCATTTTGTGCATCCCAAGGCTTATTCTAATCACTTATCGAACTTAAAGAAAGTAGTTCATCCAATAAGTGCATTTGTGTCATTGGATGAACATTTACGTCATTTTGTGCATCCCAAGGGTAATTCTAATCACTTATCGAACTTAAAGAAATTAGTTCATCTAATAAGTGCATTTGTGTCATTGGATGAACATTTACGTCATTGTGTGCATCCCAAAGCTTATTCTAATCACTTTTCGTATTTAAGGAATGTAGTTCATCCGATAAATGCATTTGTCATTGGATGAACATTTACGTCATTTTGTGCATCCAAAGGCTAATTCTAATCACTTATCGAACTAAAGGAATGTAGTTTATTTAATAAGCGTGTTTGTGTCATTGGATGAACATTTACGTCATTTTGTGCATCCCAAGGCTTATTCTAATCACTTATCAAACTTAAAGAAAGTAGTTCATCCAATAAGTGCATTGGTGTCATTGGATGAACATTTACGTCATTTTGTGCATCCCAAGGCTAATTCTAATCACTTATCGAACTTAAAGAAAGTAGTTCATCCAATAAGTGCATTTGTGTCATTGGATGAACATTTACGTCATTTTGTGCATCCCAAGGCTAATTCTAATCACTTATCGAACTTAAAGAAATTAGTTCATCCAATAAGTGCATTTGTGTCATTGGATGAACATTTACGTCATTTTGTGCATCCCAAGGCTAATTCTAATCACTTATCGTACTAAAAGAATGTAGTTTATTCAATAAGCGTGTTTGTGTCATTGGATGAACATTTACGTCATTTTGTGCATCCCAAGGCTTATTCTAATCACTTTTCGTACTTAAGAAATGTAGTTCATCCAATAAGCGTGTTTGTGTCATTGGATGAACATTTACGTCATTTTGTGCATCCCAAGGCTTATTCTAATCACTTTTGGTATTTAAGGAATGTAGTTCATCCGATAAATGCATTTGTCATTGGATGAACATTTACGTCATTTTGTGCATCCAAAGGCTAATTCTAATCACTTATCGAACTAAAGGAATGTAGTTTATTTAATAAGCGTGTTTGTATCATTGGATGAACATTTACGTCATTTTGTGCATCCCAAGGCTAATTTTAATCACTTTTCGTACAAAATTAATGTAGTTCATCCAATAAGTGCATTTCTGTCATTGGGTGAACATTTACGTCATTTTGTGCATCCCAAGGCTTATTCTAATCACTTTTCGTATTTAAGGAATGTAGTTCATCCGATAAATGCATTTGTCATTGGATGAACATTTACGTCATTTTGTGCATCCAAAGACTAATTCTAATCACTTATCGAACTAAAGGAATGTAGTTTATTTAATAAGCGTGTTTGTGTCATTGGATGAACATTTACGTCATTTTGTGCATCCCAAGGCTAATTTTAATCACTTTTCGTACAAAATTAATGTAGTTCATCAAATAAGTGCATTTCTGTCATTGGGTGAACATTTACGTCATTTTGTGCATCCCAAGGCTTATTCTAATCACTTTTCGTACTTAAGGAATGTAGTTCATCGAATAAATGCATTTGTGTCATTGGATGAACATTTACGTCATTTTGTGCATCCCAGGCTAATTCTAATAACTTTTCGAACTTAAAGAAAGTAGTTCATCCAATAAGTGCATTTGTGTCATTGGATGAACATATACGTCATTTTGTGCATCCCAAGGCTAATTCTAATCACTTATCGAACATAAAGAAAGTAGTTCATCCAATAAGTGCATTTGTGTCATTGGATGAACATTTACGTCATTTTGTGCATCCCAAAGCTTATTCTAATCACTTTTCGTACTTATGGAATGTAGTTCATCCAATAGGTGCAATTGTCTCATTGGATGAACATTTACGTCATTTTGTGCGTCCCAAGGCTTATTCTAATCACTTATCGTACTAAAGGAATGTAGTTTATTCAATAAGCGTGTTTGTGTCATTGGATGAACATTTACGTCATTTTGTGCATCCCAAGGCTTATTCTAATCACTTTTCGTATTTAAGGAATGTAGTTCATCCAATAATTGCATTTGTGTCATTGGATGAACATTTACGTCATTTAGTGCATCCCAAGGGTAATTCTAATCACTTATCGTACTAAAGGAATGTAGTTTATTCAATAAACGTGTTTGTGTCATTGGATGAACATTTACGTCATTTTGTGCATCCCAAGGCATATTCTAATCACTTTTCGTACTTAAGGAATGTAGTTTATTCAATAAGCGTGTTTGTGTCATTGGGTGAACATTTACGTCATTTTGTGCATCCCAAGGCGTATTCTAATCACTTTTCGGACCTAAGGAATGAAGTTCATCCAATAAGTGCATTTGTGTCATTGGATGAACATTTACGTCATTTTGTGCATCCCAAGGCTTATTCTAATCACTTTTCGTACTTAAGGAATGTAGTTCATCCAATAAGTGCATTTGTGTCATTGGATGAACATTTACGTCATTTTGTGCATCCCAAGGCTTATTCTAATCACTTTTCAAACTTAAGCAATGTAGTTCATCCAATAAGAGCGTTTGTGTCATTAATTTATCATTTACGTCATTTTGTGCTTTCCAAGGCTTATTCTAATAACTTTTCGAACTTAAGGAAAGTAGTTCATCCAATAAGTGCATTTGTATGATTGGATGAGCATTTACGTCATTTTGTGCTTTCCAATGCTTATTCTAATCATTTTCTTACTTAAGGAATGTAGTTCATCCAATAACTACATCTGTGTCATTGGATGAACATTTACGTCATTTTGTGCATCCCAAGGCTTATTCTAATCACTTTTCGTACTTAAGAAATGTAGTTCCTCCAATAAGTGCATTTGTGTCATTGGATGAACATTTACGTCATTCTGTGCATCCAAAGGCTTATATTCTAATCAGTTTTCAGACCTAAGGAATGAAGGTCATCCAATAAGTGCATTTATGTCACTGGGTGAACATTTTCGTTATTTTGTGCATCCCAATGCTTATTCTAATCACTTTTCTTACTTAAGGAATGAAGTTCATCCAATAAGTGCATTTGTGTCATTGGATGAACATTTACGTCATTTTGTGCATCCCAAGGCTTATTCTAATAACTTTTCGAACTTAAAGAAAGTAGTTCATCCAATAAGTGCATTTGTGTCATTGGATGAACATTTACGTCATTTTGTGCATCCCAAGGCTAATTCTAATCACTTAACGAACTTAAAGAAAGTAGTTCATCCAATAAGTGCATTTGTGTCATTCGATGAACATTTAAGTCATTCTGTGCATCCCAAGGCTTATTCTAATCACTTTTCGTATTTAAGGAATGTAGTTCATCCAATAAGTGCATTTGTGTCGTTGGATGAACATTTACGTTATTTTGTGCATCCCAAGGCTTATTCTAATCACTTTTCGTACTTAAGAAATGTAGTTCGTCCAATAAGTGCATTTGTGTCATTGGATGAACATTTACGTCATTTAGTGCATCCCAAGGGTAGTTCTAATCACTTATCGTACTAAAGGAATGTAGTTTATTCAATAAACGTGTTTGTGTCATTGGATGAACATTTACGTCATTTTGTGCATCCCAAGGCATATTCTAATCACTTTTCGTACTTAAGGAATGTAGTTTATTCAATAAGCGTGTTTGTGTCATTGGGTGAACATTTACGTCATTTTGTGCATCCCAAGGCGTATTCTAATCACTTTTCGGACCTAAGGAATGAAGTTCATCCAATAAGTGCATTTGTGTCATTGGATGAACATTTACGTCATTTTGTGCATCCCAAGGCTTATTCTAATCACTTTTCGTACTTAAGGAATGTAGTTCATCCAATAAGTGCATTTGTGTCATTGGATGAACATTTACGTCATTTTGTGCATCCCAAGGCTTATTCTAATCACTTTTCGTAGTTAAGGAATGAAGTTCATCCAATAAGTGCATTTGTGTCATTGGATAAACATTTACGTCATTTTGTGCATCCCAAGGCTTATTCTAATCACTTTTCGTACTTAAGGAATGTAGTTCATCCAATAAGTGCATTTGTGTCATTGGATGAACATTTACGTCATTTTGTGCATCCCAAGGCTTATTCTAATCACTTTTCGTACTTAAGGAATGAAGTTCATCCAATAAGTGCATTTGTGTCATTGGATGAACATTTACGTCATTTTGTGCATCCCAAGGCTTATTCTAATCACTTTTCGTACTTAAGGAATGTAGTTCATCCAATAAGTGCATTTGTGTCATTGGATGAACATTGACGTCATTTTGTGCATCCCAAGGTTTATTCTAATCACTTTTCGTACTTAAGGAATGTAATTCATCCAATAAATGCATTTGTGTCAGTGGATGAACATTTACGTCATTTTGTGCATTCCAAGGCTTATTCTAATCACTTTTCGTACATAAGGAATGTAGTTCATCCAATAAGTGCATTTGTGTCATTGGATGAACATTTACGTCATTTTGTGCATCCCAAGGCTTATTCTAATCACTTTTTCTACGTAAGGAATTTAGTTTATCCAATAAGAGCTATTGTGTCATTAATTTAACATTTACGTCATTTTATGCATTCCAATGCTTATTCTAATCACTGTTCATACATAAGGAATGTAGGTCATCTAATAAGTGCATTTGTGTCATTAATTTAACATTTACGTCATTTTGTGCATCCCAAGGCTTATTATAGTCACTTTTCTTACTTAAGGAATATATTTCATCCAATAAGTGCATTTGTGTCATTGGATGAACATTTACGTCATTTTGTGCATCCCAAGGCTTATTCTAATCACTTTTCGTACTTAAGGAATGTAGTTCATCCAATAAGTGCATTTGTGTCATTGGATGAACATTTACGTCATTTTGTGCATCCCAAGGCTTATTCTAATCACTTTTCGTACTTAAGGAATGTAGTTTATCCAGTAGTGCATTTGTGTCATTGGATGAACATTTACTTCATTTTGTGCATCCCAAGGCTTAGTCTAATCACTTTTTGTACGTAAGGAATTTAGTTTATCAAATAAGAGCTATTGTGTCATTAATTTAACATTTACATCATTTTGTGCATCCCAAGGCTTATTCTAATCACTTTTCGTACTTAAGGAATGTAGTTTATCCAGTAGTGCATTTGTGTCATTGGATGAACATTTACTTCATTTTGTGCATCCCAAGGCTTAGTCTAATCACTTTTTGTACGTAGGGAATTTAATTTATCCAATAAGAGCTATTGTGTCATTAATTTAACATTTACATAATTTTGTCCATCCCAAGGCTTATTGTAATCACTTTTCGTACTTAAGCGCGTTGGTGTCATTGGATGAATATTTACGTCATTTTGCACATCCCAAGGCTTATTCTAACCAATTTTCGTACTTAAGGAATGTAGTTCATCCAATAAGAGCGTTTGTGTCATTAATTTAACATTTACGTCATTTTATGCATTCCAATGCTTATTCTAATCACTGTTCGTACATAAGGAATGTAGGTCATCTAATAAGTGCATTTGTGTCATTGGATGAACATTTACGTCATTTTGTGCATCCCAAGGCTTATTCTAATCACTTTTTGTACGTAAGGAATTTAGTTTATCCAATAAGAGCTATCGTGTCATTAATTTAACATTTACGTCATTTTATGCATTCCAATACTTATTCTAATCACTTTTTGTACTTAAGCAATGTAGTTCATCCAATAAGTGCATTTGTGTCATTGGATGAACATTTACGTCATTTTTGTGCATTCCAAGGCTTATTCTAATCACTTTTCGTACATAAGGATTGTAGTTCATCCAATAAGTGCATTTGTGTCATTGGATAAACATTTACATCATTTTGTGCATCCCAAGGCTTATTCTAATCACTTTTCGTACTTAAGGAATGTATTTCATGCAATAAGTGCATTTGTGTCATTAGATGAACATTTACGTCATTTTGTGCATCCCAAGGCTTATTCTAATCACTTTTCGTACTTAAGGAATGTAGTTCATCCAATAAGTGCATTTGTGTCATTGGATGAACATTTACGTCATTTTGTGCATCCCAAGGCTTATTCTAATCACTTTTCAAACTTAAGCAATGTAGTTCATCCAATAAGAGCGTTTGTGTCATTAATTTATCATTTACGTCATTTTGTGCATTCCAAGGCTTATTCTAATAACTTTTCGAACTTAAGGAAAGTAGTTCATCCAATAAGTGCATTTGTATGATTGGATGAGCATTTACGTCATTTTGTGCTTTCCAATGCTTATTCTAATCATTTTCTTACTTAAGGAATGTAGTTCATCCAATAACTACATCTGTGTCATTGGATGAACATTTACGTCATTTTGTGCATCCCAAGGTTTATTCTAATCACTTTTCGTACTTAAGAAATGTAGTTCCTCCAATAAGTGCATTTGTGTCATTGGATGAACATTTACGTCATTCTGTGCATCCAAAGGCTTATATTCTAATCAGTTTTCAGACCTAAGGAATGAAGGTCATCCAATAAGTGCATTTATGTCACTGGGTGAACATTTTCGTTATTTTGTGCATCCCAATGCTTATTCTAATCACTTTTCTTACTTAAGGAATGAAGTTCATCCAATAAGTGCATTTGTGTCATTGGATGAACATTTACGTCATTTTGTGCATCCCAAGGCTTATTCTAATAACTTTTCGAACTTAAAGAAAGTAGTTCATCCAATAAGTGCATTTGTGTCATTGGATGAACATTTACGTCATTTTGTGCATCCCAAGGCTAATTCTAATCACTTATCGAACTTAAAGAAAGTAGTTCATCCAATAAGTGCATTTGTGTCATTCGATGAACATTTAAGTCATTCTGTGCATCCCAAGGCTTATTCTAATCACTTTTCGTATTTAAGGAATGTAGTTCATCCAATAAGTGCATTTGTGTCATTGGATGAACATTTACGTTATTTTGTGCATCCCAAGGCTTATTCTAATCACTTTTCGTACTTAAGAAATGTAGTTCGTCCAATAAGTGCATTTGTGTCATTGGATGAACATTTACGTCATTCTGTGCATCCCAAGGCTTATTCTAATCAGTTTTCAGACCTAAGGAATGAAGGTCATCCAATAAGTGCATTTATGTCATTGGGTGAACATTTACGTTATTTTGGGCATCCCAATGCTTATTCTAATCACTTTTCTTACTTAAGGAATGTAGTCCATCCAATAAGTGCATTTGTGTCATTGGATGAACATTTATGTCATTTTGTGCATCCCAAGGCTTATTCTAATCACTTTTCATACCTAAGGAATGAAGTTCATCCAATAAGTGCATTTGTGTCATTGGATGAACATTTACGTCATTTTGTGCATCCCAAGGCTTATTCTAATAACTTTTCGAACTTAAAGAAAGTAGTTCATCCAATAAGTGCATTTGTGTCATTGGATGAACATTTACGTCATTTTGTGCATCCCAAGGCTAATTCTAATCACTTATCGAACATAAAGAAAGTAGTTCATCCAATAAGTGCATTTGTGTCATTGGATGAACATTTACGTCATTTTGTGCATCCCAATGCTTATTCTAATCACTTATCGAACTTAAAGAAAGTAGTTCATCCAATAAGTGCATTTGTGTCATTGGATGAACATTTACGTCATTTTGTGCAACCCAAGGCTTATTCTAATCAATTTTCGTACCTAAGGAATGTAGTTCATCCAATAAGTGCATTTGTGTCATTGGATGAACATTTACGTCATTTTTGTGCATCCCAACGCTTATTCTAATCACTTTTCGTACTTAAGGAATGTAGTTCATCCAATAAGTGCATTTGTGTCATTGGATGAACATTTACGTCATTTTGTGCATCCCAAGGCTAATTCTAATCACTTATCGAACTTAAAAAAAGTAGTTCATCCAATAAGTGCATTTGTGTCATTGGATGAACATTTACGTCATTTTGTGCATCCCAAGGCTAATTCTAATCACTTATCGTACTAAAGGAATGTAGTTTATTCAATAAACGTGTTTGTGTCATTGGATGAACGTTTACGTCATTTTGTGCATCCCAAGGCATATTCTAATCACTTTTCGTACTTAAGGAATGTAGTTTATTCAATAAGCGTGTTTGTGTCATTGGGTGAACATTTACGTCATTTTGTGCATCCCAAGGCTTATTCTAATCACTTTTCTTACTTAAGGAATGTAGTCCATCCAATAAGTGCATTTGTGTCATTGGATGAACATTTATGTCATTTTATGCATCCCAAGCCTAATTCTAATCACTTATCGTACTAAAGGAATGTAGTTTATTCAATAAGCGTGTTTGTGTCATTGGATGAACGTTTACGTCATTTTGTGCATCCCAAGGCTTATTCTAATCACTTTTCGTAATTAAGAAATGTAGTTCATCCAATAAGTGCATTTGTGTCATTGGATGAACATTTACGTCATTTTGTGCATCCTAAGGCTTATTCCAATCACTTTTCGTACTTAAGGAATGTAGTTCATCCAATAAAAGCGTTTGTGTCATTAATTTATCATTTACGTGATTTTGTGCATCCCAAGGCTTATTCTAATAACTTTTCGAACTTAAAGAAAGTAGTTCATCCAATAAGTGCATTTGTGTCATTGGATGAACATTTACGTCATTTTGTGCATTCAAAGGCTTATTCCAATCACTTATCGTTCTTAAGGAATGTAGTTCTCCAATAAGAGCGTTTGTGTGGTTAATTTAACATTTACGTCATTTTGTGTATCCCAAGGCTTATTCCAATCACTTTTTGTACTTAAGAAATGTAACTCATCCAATAAGTGCATTTGTGTCATTGGATGAACATTTACGTCATTTTGTGCATCCCAAGGCTTATTCTTATCACTTTTCAAACTTAAGGAATGTAGTTCACCCAATAAGAGCGTTTGTGTCATTAATTTATCATTTACGTCATTTTGTGCATCCCAAAGCTTATTCTAATAACTTTTCGTACTTAAGGAATGTAGTTCATCCAATAAGTGCATTTGTAACATTGGATGAACGTTTAAATCATTTTGTGTATTCCAAGGCTTACTCTAATCACTTTTCATAATTATGGAATGTAGTTCATCTAATAAGAGCGTTTGTGTCATTAATTTATCATTTCTGTCATTTTGTGCATCCCAAAGCATATTCGAATCACTTTTCGTACTTAGGGAATGTAGTTCATCCAATAAGTGCAATTGTCTCATTGGATGAACATTTCTGTCATTTTGTGCATCACAAGGCATATTCTAATCACTTTTCGTCACTTTTTGTACTTAAGGAATCTAGTTCATCTAAAAAGAGCGTTTGTGTGATTAATTTAACATTTACGTCATTTTGTGCATCCGAAGGCTTATTCTAATCACTTTTCGTACTTCAGGAATGTAGGTCATCCAATAAGTGCATTTGTGTCATTGGATGAACATTTACGTCATTTTGTGCATCCCAAAGCTTATTCTAATCACTTTTCGTACTTAAGGAATGTAGTTCATCCAATAAGTGCAATTGTCTCATTGGATGAACATTTACGTCATTTTGTGCGTCCCAATGCTTATTCTAATCACTTATCGTACTAAAGGAATGTAGTTTATTCAATAAGCGTGTTTGTGTCATTGGATGAACATTTACATCATTTTGTGCATCCCAAGGCTTATTCTAATCACTTTTCGTATTTAAGGAATGTAGTTCATCCAATAAGTGCATTTGTGTCATTGGATGAACATTTACGTCATTTAGTGCATCCCAAGGATAATTCTAATCACTTATCGTACTAAAGGAATGTAGTTTATTCAATAAACGTGTTTGTGTTATTGAATGAACATTTACGTCATTTTGTGCATCCCAAGGCATATTCTAATAACTTTTCGTACTTAAGGAATGTAGTTTATTCAATAAGCGTGTTTGTGTCATTGGGTGAACATTTACGTCATTTTGTGCATCCCAAGGCTTATTCTAATCACTTTTCTTACTTAAGGAATGTAGCCATCCAATAAGTGCATTTGTGTCATTGGATGAACATTTACGTCATTTTGTGCATCCCAAGGCTAATTCTAATCACTTATCGTACTAAAGGAATGTAGTTTATTCAATAAGCGTGTTTGTGTCATTGGATGAACATTTACGTCATTTTGTGCATCCCAAGGCTTATTATAATCACTTTTCGTACTTAAGAAATGTAGTTCATCCAATAAGTGCATTTGTGTCATTGGATGAACATTTACGTTATTTTGTGCATCCCAATGCTTATTCTAATCACTTTTCTTACTTAAGGAATGTAGTTCATCCAATAAGTGCATTTGTGTCATTGGATGAACATTTACGTCATTTTGTGCATCCCAAGGCTTATTCTAATCACTTTTCAGCCCTAAGGAATGAAGTTCATCCAATAGGTGCATTTCTGTCATTGGATGAACATTTACGTCATTTTGTGTATCCCAATGCTTATTCTAATCACTTTTCAGACCTAAGGAATGAAGTTCATCCAATAAGTGCATTTCTTTCATTGGATGAACATTTACGTCATTTTGTGCATCCCAATGCTTATTCTAATCACTTTTCTTACTTAAGGAATGTAGTTCATCCAATAAGTGCATTTGTGTCATTGGATGAACATTTACGTCATTCTGTGCATCCCAAGGCTTATTCCAATCACTTTTCGTTCTTAAGGAATGTAGTTCTCCAATAAGAGCGTTTGTGTGATTAATTTAACATTTACGTCATTTTGTGTATCCCAAGGCTTATTCTAATCACTTTTCGTACTTAAGGAATGTAGTTCATCCAATAAGTGCAATTGTCTCATTGGAAGAACATTTATATCATTTTGTGCATCACAAGGCATATTCTAATCACTTTTCGTCACTTTTTGTACTTAAGGAATGTAGTTCATCTAATAAGAGCGTTTGTGTGATTAATTTAACATTTACGTCATTTTGTGCATCCGAAGGCTTATTCTAATCACTTTTCGTACTTCAGGAATGTAGTTCATCCAATAAGTGCATTTGTGTCATTGGATGAACATTTACGTCATTTTGTGCATTCAAAGCTTATTCTAATCACTTTTCGTACTTAAGGAATGTAGTTCATCCAATAAGTGCAATTGTCTCATTGGATGAACATTTACGTCATTTTGTGTGTCCCAAGGCTTATTCTAATCACTTATCGTACTAAAGGAATGTAGTTTATTCGATAAGCGTGTTTGTGTCATTGGATGGACATTTACGTCATTTTGTGCATCCCAAGGCTTATTCTAATCACTTTTCGTACTTAAGAAATGTAGTTCATCCAATAAGTGCATTTGTGTCATTGGCTGAACATTTACGTTTATTTGTGCATCCCAAGGCTTATTCTAATCACTTTTCGTACTAGAGGAATGTAGTTTATTCAACAAGCGTGTTTGTGTTATTGGATGAACATTTACGTCATTTTGTGCATCCCAAGGCTTATTCTAATCACTTTTCGTACTTAAGAAATGTAGTTCATCCAATAAGTGCATTTGTGTCATTGGATGAACATTTACGTCATTTTGTGCATCCCAAGGCTTATTCTAATCAGTTTTCGTACTTAAGAAATGTAGTTCATCCAATAAGTGCATTTGTGTCATTGGATGAACATTTACGTCATTTTGTGCATCCCAAGTCTTATTCTAATCACTTTTCAAACTTAAGGAATGTAGTTCATCCAATAAGAGCGTTTGTGTCATTAATTTTTTTATTTATGTCATTTTGTGCATCCCAAAGCTTATTCTAATAACTTTTCGTACTTAAGGAATGTAGTTCATCCAATAAGTGCATTTGTAAAATTGGATGAACATTTACACCATCTAGTGCATCCCAAGTCTTACTCTAATCACTTTTCGTAATTATGGAATGTAGTTCATCTAATAAGAGCGTTTATGTCATTAATTTATCATTTACGTCATTTTGTGCATCCCAAAGTATATTCTAATCACTTTTCGTACTTAAGGAATGTAGTTCATCCAATAAGTGCATTTGTGTCATTGGATGAACATTTACATCATTTTGTGCATCCCAACGCTTATTCTAATCGGTTTTCGTACTTAAGGAATGTAGTTAATCCAATAAGTGCATTTGTTTCATTGGATGAACATTTACGTCATTTTGTGCATCCCAAGGTTTATTCTAATCACTTTTTGTATTTAAGGAATGTAGTTCATCCAATAAGTGCATTTGTGTCATTGGATGAACATTTACGTCATTTTGTGCATCCCAATGCTTATTCTAATCACTTTTCGTACTTAAGGAATGTAGTTCATCCAATAAGAGCGTTTGTGTCATTAATTTATCATTTATGTCATTTTGTGCATCCCAAAGCTTATTCTAATAACTTTTCGTACTTAAGGAATGTAGTTCATCCAATAAGTGCATTTGTAAAACTGGATGAACATTTACACCATTTTGTGCATCCCAAGGCTTACTCTAATCCCTTTCGTAATTATGGAATGTAGTTCATCTAATAAGAGCGTTTGTGTCATTAATTTATCATTTATGTCATTTTGTGCATCCCAAAGAATATTCTAATCAATTTTCGTACTTAAGGAAGGTAGTTCATCCAATAAGAGCGTTTGTGTCATTAATTTATCATTTACGTAATTTTGTGCATTCCAAGGCTTATTCTAATAACTTTTCGAACTTAAGGAAAGTAGTTCATCCAATAAGTGCATTTGTATGATTGGATGAGCATTTACGTCATTTTGTGCTTTCCAATGCTTATTCTAATCATTTTCTTACTTAAGGAATGTAGTTCATCCAATAACTGCATCTGTGTCATTGGATGAACATTTACGTCATTTTTTGCATCCCAAGGCTTATTCTAATCACTTTTTGTACTTAAGGAATGTAGTTCATCGAATAAGTGCATTTGTGCCATTGGATGAACATTTACGTCATTTTGTGCATCCTAAGGCTTATTCTAATCACTTTTCGTACTAGAGGAATGTAGTTTATTCAATAAGCGTGTTTGTGTTATTGGATGAACATTTACGTCATTTTATGCATCCCAAGGCTTATTCTAATCACTTTTCGTACTAGAGGAATGTAGTTTATTTAATAAGCGTGTTTGTGTCATTTGTTGAACATTTACGTCATTTTGTGCATCCCAAGGTTTATTCTAATCACTTTTCGTACTTAAGGAAGGTAGTTCATCCAATAGGAGCATTTGTGTCATTGGATGAACATTTACGTCATTTTGCGCATCCAAGGCTTTTTCTAATCAGTTTTCGTACTTAAGGAATGTGGTTCATCCAATAAGTGCATTTGTATCATTGGATGAACATTTACGACATTTTGTGCATCACAAGGCTTATTCTAATCAATTTTCGTACTTAAGGAATGTATTTCATCCAATAAATGCATTTGTGTCATTGGATGAACATTTACGTCATTTTGTGCACCCCAAGGCTTATTCTTATCACTTTTCTTACTTAAGGAATGTAGTTCATTTTGTGCATCCCAAGGCTTATTCTAATCAGTTTTCGTACTAGAGGAATGTAGTTTATTTAATAAGCGTGTTTGTGTTATTGGATGAACATTTACGTCATTTTGTGCATCCCATGGCTTATTCTAATCATTTTTCGTACTTAAGGTATGTAGTTCATCCAATAAGAGCGTTTGTGTCATTAATTTATCATTTACGTCATTTTGTGCATCCCAAGGCTTATTCTAATAACTTTTCGAACTTAAGGAAAGTAGTTCATCCAATAAGTGCATTTGTATCATTGGATGAACATTTACGTCATTTTGTGCATCCAAATGCTTATTCTAATCACTTTTCGTACTTTAGGAATCTAGTTCATCCAATAAGTGCATTTGTGTTATTGGATGAACATTTACGTCATTTTGTGCATCCCAAGGCTTATTCTAATCACTTTTCGTACTTAAGGAATGTAGTTCTTCCAATAAATGCATTTGTGACATTGGATGAACATTTACGTCATTTTATGCATCCCAACGCTTATTCTAATCAGTTTTCGTACTTAAGGAATGTAGTTCATCCAATAAGTGCATTTGTGTCATTGGATGAACATTTACGTCATTTTGTGCATCCCAAGGCTTATTCTAATCACTTATCGTATTTAAGGAATGTACTTCATCCAATAATTGCATTTGTGTCATTGGATGAACATTTACGTCATTTTGTGTATCCCAATAATTATTCTAATCACTTTTCTTACTTAAGGAATGTAGTTCATCCAATAAGTGCATTTGTGT
Organism: Cicer cuneatum; assembly: GCA_037974295.1. NCBI lineage: Eukaryota > Viridiplantae > Streptophyta > Magnoliopsida > Fabales > Fabaceae > Cicer > Cicer cuneatum. The sequence goes on along the minus strand of JBBPBO010000005.1, from coordinate 51,198,204 downwards.
CATTGGTTGAACATTTACGTCATTTTGTGCATCCCAAGGCTTATTCTAATCACTTTTCGTACTTAAGGAATGTAGTTCATCCAATAA